>JAYKKM010000159.1:4290000-4457500 GCA_035772405.1 Chrysogorgia sp. JL179-B06
CTGAGCAGTTTCTCTTTTTTAGACGGGATTTCAAGTGGTGCAACCTTGAAATAGAAATCTCATAATTGGTGGATTGTACAGGGTGTGACTTCTTCCATGGAAGGCTTACTTCATACTTCGCCAGGATCCTGTCAAATCTTAGATCTTGTAAAAACTGTTTCTCCAAGCTCTCATTAATTGGCTCTCCAATTACACCACTCGATTCACTGTCCCAAAAACAACAACAACAACAACAACAACTTTTTATTTAGCACTATCATGTAAAAAAATAAATATACTTTAAACTGACGAGAGTTTGAATTAAATCGAAGTGCAGGCCAACTGTAATAACCATAGGGGCTAATCGAGACAGTTGGCCATTAAAGTACAATATACAGGGGGTGACCAAAAAAAGTGCCCCCCCCCCATAAAAAGTAATAAACTCGTTACTTTTTGTTATTTGAGTTTAGAAAGTGTTAGAAATGTTTTGTTTTTTGTATTATTTGGGCAGTTTTGTGGACTTGTCAGTTCGATAATTGTTATTCTATATGCAATAAACTGGTAGATAAATTGTATTTGGAGCGTTTTTACTCTGAATTCAAGATGGCCATTTTTTAACCAAAACACACTAAATTATTAAATTATTATCATTGCAAGTGTTTAACTTTGCACAAATTGACAAGAAATAAAATGTAAAAATATGAAATAAATCTAGAAAGACTAATATGTAGCAATCTTTGTAGCTTGTCTTATGTGATTTAACCTTTCTAGAGATTTGAACAAAAATTATTAAAACCAAAGTTATACCTGACTATGAGAGTCTTCTATAGATTTAACTACTTAAGTGAAATGAGGAATTAATATCAGTCCGGTGTTAGTCACCATACCTGGCTATGCAACCCACACTTATATATACAGTACTGAGAAGTAATAGCATTGTACCTATTATTTTGGAGGGTCGCAGTCCCCAGGGAATACTTCAAGCCGGGCAATCAATTACACCACCCCGCTAGCTAGGCTGTCCCGTGAGACACCCAGGCCTGGCAGTCCAGTAAGTCACCCAGGCCTGGCATTCCAGTGTGGCCAGTAATCCGCTACTGCCTAGTTAGGTACTTGTGGTGTTTCTTGCGCGGCCGAGAAAACCCATCTCAATCCCGGGGACTGCAGGTCACACTACTAATAGTGGAGAATAAATATAAAGAAAGCTACAAGATATTCCCGATACACTTACCGAATAGCATCCCTGACCAACCTGAATTGAGTGAATGGCTGTAACAGAAGCACATTATGCCACGCGCAAGTAACAGCACACGTGACAACACATACGCCACACATAAGTAACAATACAAGTACACATGGCATCATGGAGCCGTTAAAGGCCACTTAGGTACAGACACCGGGTCCGAGAACCCACATGGTGTTTTCAACACATACGCAAGGTCACAAAGGTACAACACATACATGCATTACCTATCAAGTTAATTATCACCTGGCATGCCAGGGAAAGCAAGACTCACTGCGTCTGTGCTTGCAGCCGAAGGGTCCAGACGGTGACCAGCCATCTGTGCCCTAGGAGAACCGTGTCCCCTTCCGAAGGGTACCTTGACCCTAGGGTACCTTGACCCTAGGGTACCTTGACCCTAGGGTACCTCAACCACCTTGACCATAGGGTACCTAGACCCTGAAAATGCCATACCCTAGGGTACCTTGACCCTAGGGTACCTTGACCCTAGTGTACCTCCTAGTGTACCTTGACCCTAGGGTACCTTGACCCCGGGGTACCTTGACCCTAATAAATGTCATGCCCTGTGCATGCCCCCTGAGGGAACCTCGTCGCCCATCCAGCCTTGACAGCTGCCTTCAGCCTACCGAGGGAACCGTGTCCTGCAAGCGATACCCATAAACTGACAGGGGAACGACCTCCCCAACCTGATGGAAACCTCATCCCGTGGCAGACGCGATGCTCTGCAGCGAGCCATGTCCTGTATGACCAGTCGAGGGAACCATGTCCCGACTACAAGCAGATGTGCATTTTGCCAACAGCATGCTGGGGGGGGGGGGTCCGCCACCTAAAATATGCTGCTACTGCTCCCATAGATGAACCCGTATTGCAGATGGAGCCCCCCCTGTCGTGAGAACAGTAACTCAAGGGAGGGTGGGAGGGAAAACTGTTCAGGCGAAGAGGTTGTTGAGCTTTGGCGGGAAAACCTCGAGGTTACCCAGGTGGAGCCACAATTACGTCATACTGGCTAACAGGCCCCTCCTGTCAATAGCCCATGCCCCCTATAGGAACAACACGCTACACCGTCCGTATTAATATTATTTATTGCATAAATCCAATTAATATCAGTCCGGTGTTAGTCACCATACCTGGCTATGCAACCCACACTTATATATACAGTACTGAGAAGTAATAGCATTGTACCTATTATTTTGGAGGGTCGCAGTCCCCAGGGAATACTTCAAGCCGGGCAATCAATTACACCACCCCGCTAGCTAGGCTGTCCCGTGAGACACCCAGGCCTGGCAGTCCAGTAAGTCACCCAGGCCTGGCATTCCAGTGTGGCCAGTAATCCGCTACTGCCTAGTTAGGTACTTGTGGTGTTTCTTGCGCGGCCGAGAAAACCCATCTCCAATGCGACCCCTCCAGCTTGCTGGAGCGAGGGTTTTTGAGGCCTACAAACCCTCTTCCAGAAGGAGCAACCAACCCCAATTAACTAAGGACCTGTGCGACTGCGGTGAGCACATCCGGAGGTGTGCGAATGTATCGTTGATCTGCATTAATGATCTGAGTCTTGTTCAAGTGATCCAGGATGCCCGTGACCGCTGCGAATGTAGCCGCCCCAATACGGAAACTGTGGCTGCTGAACGCTGACCCAACCCTGCTGCGGTAAACAGATTGACAATGGGTGAAGACAACAAGGGTCCTGGGGCGAGCCCCTTATGGATAATGACAGACCCTGAGCTGGTAGGTCGTAACACTTAAATCAAGTTGTGAGTGCAAGGATGCGGACCCGCCTGAGGGACTAAACGCTGGAATTGACTTGGAAGCGAAAATGAGACAAGGGCCGTGTTGTCGCAGGGGAAGAGAACATGTAGTTTGGACCACGGAGCCGTAGAATGCGCTGCAATTTATCATTGGAGTCGAGCTGTCGGATGCAATGGAATCTAGCTCTATACCTAAAAACAGATTAAAACATCAGTGTTGTTAGCGGGGCCCTCCCGTTGGGTTGGGTGAAGAGGAAGGCCGAGTCGTTTGAAGGTTTGAAAGGCCGTTGAGACGTATGACTGACACTGGTGGGAGTCTGTGAATCCAGTGAACCACTGAGGCAACGGTGTCGAACAAATAGGGGTGGAGTCGGATCAATGGAATCGAAGCAAAAGTGGTCGGTTGGGTGAATGAGGTCACCACTTCCTGTGGGTATCTTCCCAACATTACACTGGCATATGAGGTCACCACTTCCCATGGGTATCTCCCGAACATTAAAATGGCATTTGGGGTCACCACTTCCCGTGGGTATCTCCCCAACGTTACAATGGCATATGAGGTCACAACTTCCTGTGGGTATCTCCCCAACGTTACATGGCATATGAGGTCACCACTTCCTGTGGGTATCTCTCCAACGTTACATGGTATACGAGGTGTAGAACTGCGCAAAAAAATGGAAATATTAATTTAGAAGAACGACTTTCTTATATGCGACAAACTATTTCTTCCCACCACTTTCTGTGGGTATCTCCGCAACGTTACACTGGCATATGAGGTCACCACTTCCCGTGGGTATCTCCCCAACGTTACAATGGCATATATGAGGTCACAACTTCCTGTGGGTATCTCCCCAACGTTACAATGGCATATATGAGGTCACAACTTCCTGTGGGTATCTCCCCAACGTTACATGGCATGAGGCCACCACTTCCTGTGGGTATCTCCTCAATGTTACACTGGCATATGAGGTCACCACTTCCCGTGGGTATCTCCCCAACGTTACAATGGAATGCGAGGTCACCATTTCCTGTGGGTATCTCCTCAATGTTCAAATAGCAAATGGAGCCACCACTTCCTGTGGGTATCTCCCAACATTCAAATAGCGGGATGTTCTGGTAGGCCACCTTGACGTCAAATTTGGCCCCGAGCACTCCTGAACCGAGCAACATGAGTTCCCAGATGGTGTCGTCGACAGACACATGGTGCATGGAATAGGACAGGTCAAGTATCAGGTATCAGGTTGATTGCGTTTGGAAGCGACAGGTTGGCCAGGATCAGACTGGTAAGCTTGCATCACAGGGTGAGTGTTGTCCGCAGCAATGAGTTCAACAACACACACAGCCAGTTCAATTGAGGATCAGAGACCGTAAATCATGAATACGCGTACCAAGAGAAACCAAGAAGCTCGCATCCTTTTGCCCTAAACATGCAGTGACTGAAGGAGGAAGCTGATGGGGAGGACTGGATAATGGCACAGTAGTCCAATTGGTGATTTGCTGCAGGAGACTTGCTGCAGGCGAGTCTGAAAGAATAGCGCTGTGAACAATGAGGCGTTGCCATTGTAGGAACCTGGTCGGGGCCATCCCTTACTTAACGTGGGCTTGTAATGCCCAAATGATGCCTATATAAGGTCAGAACCCTCGAAAAACCTTATAGATACAGATGATAAGACAAAACATATACGAAGCAGCGATAACGCAACCTACACATATGCCAGCCAGTAGCACAACACAGTAATAGAGTGATGGTAATAAGGCACTGAGTATTCTGAACAAACAGACAGCATACTGGCAAGCAAACTGAATAAATTTTATTTATGGCCAGCAGTAATAATGCAACAAGCAATCGGAACAGATGCAATTGCAGGATAAAGCAATGGGGGGGGGGGGGGGGGGATAATATGGCATAAAATGTAATGGTAACAATGGTGAAGGCAATAAGCACTTTGGAGAAACCATACACTATAGCATGCAGTAATAAGTAACCGGCACCCCACAGATGCAAGTAGCACAACATAGCACTAATAGAGTAATGGTAATAAGCATTCTAAAAAAGTACAAACAAAAACATATAGATATATATATACAGCACATGCAGTAATAGGTCAATAAGCACCCTATATAAATGTAAGTTATCACCGATCAAAGTGAAGTAGATATATTTAAGGTAGCAAAGGTAATAAATCACACAATGCAAATAGCACAGTCCACACTCCACAGCAAGAATAAGGTAACAATGACGTGCAACAGCAAGGCACTTGCACTTTAACAAACCATATAAACAAGGCAACAAGCATTTAATAGCAATAGGGTGATAGTACTAGGGCCAATTTGTAATAAAAAACACTTTGGAGAAAAAGAGCAGAGGGACTGCGGTTCCCCAGATAACCGAGCATAAATATTAATGAATACGCGTACCAACAAACCATATAAACAAGGGTATGCAACCTAGATACTTTAATAAGTAAGTGATGTGATCTAAGTCAACATGTCAAGTATTATTGAGAGAAAGTGAGTTTATATTATTAGGAATAAACGTAATAACAAATTCTGTGAAATTGGGCGTATTTCCGACAACTCAACAATATTAATGGGTAATCTCACCCACATAAACCGAAGCAACATTGGGTATCCACTGTTAAAACAATCTAGCTGAGAACCTTGGTTATTATAACGTCACCGTGTTCAAACTGCATAAACTCGCAAGGAAGTCCATGAAACGGCTTACCTTGAGAGCTACCGCTTTCACGCTTTGTTCTTGCCATCACTAATGGCGCCAAAATCTCTTCAAAGACTTACCCGGGTCAAGGCGAGCGCGACAGGCGCTGATCGTAGCCGATAAACAGCTCGCCGTTGCTTTTAAAAACAGCAAATACCGGACAGCATCGTTATGGAACTACGCGGTGATAGCAAGGCCCCAGAACAAATAATATAATAATGGCCGCGATGAAGCCCCTATACCAACTCGACGAAGGAACCCCTTTTATACCCCACAGGACTTTGCCCGAAACGCGGAGTGGAAATTCGGACGACACGGTTGGCGAAGACGAGGGAGGTAGCCAAGACTCGGCACTACTCAGCACTGCAAGAACTAGCGAACATGAGGAAGCGGCAGTCGAAGCTGGTGTTTATCGACGAAGTTGTTGTGACCGACGATATAGGTTGTAGCGAGTCCGAGGGCACTTTCGGAGGCGCAGTGTTGTCCATGAGGTCGGCCACTTGATCAACGGTAACGGTAGACTGGCTGTTGCATGATAAACGGGGCATAAACAACCGAGAACTGCTCATGCGAGAAAGTAAAAACTGTTCAGGCGAAGAGGTTGTTGAGCTTTGGCGGGAAAACCTCGAGGTTACCCAGGTGGGAGCCACAATTACGTCATACTGGCTAACAGGCCCCTCCTGTCAATAGCCCATGCCCCCTATAGGAACAACACGCTACACCGTCCGTATTAATATTATTTATTGCATAAATCCAATTGTTTACACAAGAAAACAATTTTATGGTATTGTATTAATATTAATATGGTGTCGGCTCTGTATATTTGCTTTTGGGATGCACTATATATTTCTGTAGCCATAACTCATATGCACCGAAAGAAGACTACATTATTCAGTATTTAAACTCTACCTATATATGATGAAATTTTTTACATGAGATGGAATTTACTGATTATTTCAGCCATTTTACTTTACTCAATATTTTCCGCCTAGTAAACCATTTGTTGTAAAAAGTACTCGATTTACTCTTCGGTGAAAATTTGATTTTAAACTGCCATATTGATTTTTTTGTCAAAACCCTCCAAATTCAATTTATCTACCAGTCTATTGCTTAGAATAACAAGTCCACAAAACTGCCCAAATAATACAAAAAAACAAAACATTTCTAACACTTTCTTCAAAATGTAACGAGTTCATTACTTTTTATGGGGGGCCACTTTTTTTTGGTCACCCCCTGTATAAAAAAATTCAGAGTAGCATAAAGAGGTAGAGTTGACAAATTAATACGATACAATTACAATAATAGTAGCTCAACTAATTACAACAAGAATACAAAACAATACACACTATAGAATGACCGTATTTCCAGTTTAACACGGGCTATCGCTACCCAGCGAAAATTCAACATGAAGGAGAAGGCCGGAGCACATTCACGCAGAATGTCCGCAAGGGTAGTCTATTATTAATGACACAATTGCTGCCACCATTTCAATCATTATCTCTCAATACTGACAATAATTAGTCATTTTATCCATAAATTATTTGTTGTTTTAATTTGCGTTTAAAAGTTAATTTACTTAGAGACTTAAAGGCACTCAACAGCGAAATGACGAATCTTGAAAAAGTTCATGTTCAAATTCAAGATTACCATATCCAACATGGCGTCGCAGGCTCGAGTGGTTTACAATTATTACCAATGCCATGGCAAATTCAAACGAACAAAATTAAATCGAAGTATCGTACCTCTTCATGGTCATCCGAATGGTGTATTCTCAATGTCAATGTCAGTTTCTTCCACTAACGAGCCGGTAAATACAGTACAGCTCCGGGCTCTTTCCGGTCCGCCATCTTGTTCAGAAGAGGCTGGGTACGAGATAGGATCATGTGAATAAGCCTTTCCGTCTAAGATTCCCGAGCTCGTTCATCCATCGCATCGATTCTAAAGAAATGTTTTAGTGTTTTCATTTCCCCTTGTTGCCCTAATAATTCTGAACTTCGGAAAAGTACAGAAGTAAAGTCTAAAGAGTTGATCAAAAGCCGAGTAGCACTATGGAAACTTGCATTAAAAATAACCTGTTGTATTATTGGCATTTTCACGACAAGATTTGTTAAAAAAATCCTAACTTTAGATGCTCAGAAATGCCCACTAACCAAGGATAATTAAATACCTACTAAATTACTGATCAAGTAGCCAACCACTGTCTTACTCTGGTTCCAGAGTCTCGAGTCCGCGAAGTTGAGCCCGACATCGAACAAGACTGCGTAGGCAGTGTAGAAATACAAATCAAATATCTAAAAAGGTTGGTGTACTGCCGAAATAGTGTGTAAGTTGTCTAACGTTTTGAGCGGCGAAGGCCCTTCATCAGAGAGTGAAAGGGCCATCCTTCGCTCGAAACGTTAGACTACTTACACGCTATTTCGGCAGAACACGAACCATTTTAGATACTTAAAGGTAATATTGTGACTAAGTTTATTATCGCATATCAAATGATTAATCAAGAAATGGCAAAGATTCACCATTTAAAACCAGTTTTTGCAGAAAGAACGTGTTGACAAGCACAGAACAAGTATCGTGGGCGCACTCGTACCCAGCCTCTTCTGAACAAGATGGCGGACCGGAAAGAGCCCGGAGCTGTACTGTATTTACCGGCTCGTTTCCACTAGCTCTCCGCCATGTTTACAGAATCGCGTGTTGCGCCGCCGCTTAAGCTGAATGTTAATCAGCGGTAAATGTGGTCACGTGGTACACTGTTGAGTGCCTTTAAGCAATTCATCATAAATTTTCAATAGTTGGTACGAACTTGGGGAAGAGAAAAAGTAGATTTAGAAGCTAAGCGTGTTCTATTGTGATGTCTGGTATTAACCGAGATAAAAAAACCATTAAAATTGTTAGGGAGATTGCCATTGTTAAACTGATGCATAAATAATGCAGTATTAAAATAGACAATATCAGTCAGTTTCAGCAAGTTTAGTCTCTTAAAAAGAGGTGAAGTGTGTGCCCGAAAATCAGAAAAAGTAATAATTCTAATAGCTTTCTTTTGTAAAATTACTAATGGTAGGATGTTTGACTTATATGTGTTTCCGCAAATCAAGACCCCATACGAGAGAAAAGGGAAGATGATAGAATAGTATAGTTGTACTAGAATTTTGAGAGGAACAAAATGTTGGAGTTTCAACAAGATCCCAATACTTCTTGATATTTTTTTGACAATTCATAAACATGATCCTTCCAATTTATATGGCCATCAATGATAACCCCTAAATACATGTACTTAATGCTCCTCTTTTCTTCTAAGAATTTTCTTTTGAGGAGGGTGAAAAATGACAAAATTTGATTTTTCAATATTTAAGGACAGTTTATTGCATTGAAGACTTTTATGCGAATAAAATAGATTAGAATCGTCAGCAAATAGGTTAAAATCTAAATCAGAAGCTGAATTGCTAAAGTCATTAATATATAAGAGGAACAAGAGAGGACCTAGAACCGATCCCTGTGCCGGGACACCGCATGAGATAGACTTTAAATCAGACTTAATATTACCAATAGAAACATATTGTGATCTATTGTTAAGATATGAACAAAATCAGGCCTTCACAATGCTCCTTATTCCGTAGTATGCCAGTTTTCGAATTAAAATTGAATGGTAATTGACAGTATCAAAAGCCTTGCTTAAATACAGAAAATAAATCACATGAGTATAATTTCTTTTCAATAGTATTTTGAATCTTGTCTGTAATAAGAAGGATAGCATGTGAAGTAGAACGATTAGAACGAAAGCCAAATTGACCACTAAAAAGCACTTCATTCTTTTCAAGAAATGTTATGAGTCTTTTATACATCAGCTCTTCAAGTAGTTTATTAAATACTGAAAGTAAAGAAATGGGACGATAGTTGGAAATAACAGTCTAGGTCGTTTCTTATAAACAGGAATAACTCTAGGAATAACTCTAATTTGTTGGGCACAATACCAAAAGAAAAAGAACAATTAAATAGATAAGCCAATGGTCCAGACAAGAGAAGTTTAACAATCTTTAACAGTTTAGTAGGAATACTGAATGACCAATTGATTTATAGACGAGTTTAAATTATTGATTTCATCTATAACATCACTGGCAGTTACTGGAAACAAAGCAAAACTATTGCACAGAGGGTTACACATATATTCATCAGTAGAAGTATTAACCACAGGAATTGCATTGGCTAGATTTGAGCCGATGCATGCAAAATATTCATTAAAGGCAATAGCAATGCTTTGTCTACCAGTAACTTTTAAACGTCCTATTTCCAATATAGTAGGCGTATTATTATTGGTATGTTTCAGGGTAATCAACTCTTTAATACCCTTCCACATCCCATTAAGGTTGTCTTTGTTAGTTAGGAAATAACTATTGTAGTATGATTTTTTACGAATTAGTAACAAATGCTTAAGTTTATTTCTGTAATGTTTAAATTTAGATAGATAATATTCATTCTTATAGATTTTAGATAAGATTTATAAAATTTATTTTTAATAGCAATGCAAATCCTAAGACCCTTCGTTATCCAAGGTTTAGTTTGTTACCGTGATTCTCTCTTGGATAATTTCTTTAGGGAAACATGTCTGTTAATAATTTCAGATACTTCAACATGAAACGAGTCAAATAGCAAATTTACATCTGTCTCGGCAGGCAACACATATCATCATCCCAATTAATCGACTGAACTTCAGCTAAAAGCGCTTCCTCATTACAATTTGAATAATCTCTTCTATATCTATAGGATATTTATATGAAGTACTTGCTAGCCTATTAATAATATAAGAAAATTAGGGAGGTGATCTTGTCATATCACACAGCAAGTTACAATAGTTTGGTGCTCAATAGAATTGAAATAAATATTGTCAATTAAAGTAGCTGAATAATCAGTGATTCTTGTCGGTTTAATTATATATGACTCATGGAAACAATAGGCTGCCAGAGTATTGATAAACTCATCAGTAGCAGTATGGGACTCAACATTTAATAAATTTAAATTAATATCTCCCATCGAAATACACAATTTAGATTATTTTGAAATCTTATCAAGAACTCAGTAAAATAATTAATAAAATTATCAAGATTACTATGCGGATGGCGATAAACTACTGAACATACAATATTGCGGAACTTGCTGTGCACTTCAATCCATAAACATTCATAATCCTCAGTCGTAGAACTGAGATCATCACGAGAGTGAAATCCAATATTTTCTCTGACATAAAATCCCACGCCACCAGCATTGATCATACTTGGCTGAGAAATGAATCGGTAACCCGGAATAAATATATTAATTAACGGGTCCTTATTAACAATTATTTTAGTTTCGGATAAGCCTATTATGCTAAAATTATGATGGAGGTCAGTTAGAAATGTTACCAATTTATCATGATTTGCGTTCAGACTCCTAGTGCATTGCAATGGAATGGAATACTGTAAATGGGTCCTTTGACATTGCATCTTTTATAGTCTGGCAGTTGTGAAACTCTTGTGAAGTATAATAATCGAAATTTATATCAGGTAGTAAATTATTTTCGATATCAAATCCAGCGAGATTTGGAATATTAGTCAGACTTGAAATTAATTCAAACCTAGGCAAAGCCTCAAGATAATCATCAGACTGATACTCATTGTCGAATTCGTTTATAATGCAGCATTGCATACAGCTATATTTGCAATTATAATTAAACGATAGATAAAACAGTACTTATCTTGATCGCAATAGATTCTCCAAATCATCTTTACAAGCAATAACTCTAGCTGGAGTATCTTTATTCTTACTCAAATATATCCGACCTTGTTGAGTCCAGATATGCTTGAAATTATTAGTGCGCCTGAATTTCAAACAATCTTTGAATAGTTCTTTATTTCTCTGGCTCAAGCTCTCTGATCATAGATCTTGTTTTCGGATATCCTCGACAAGCCAAGGTCCTTTGTTGTCTTTTCCGTAAGATGCTTTCGATTTCTGTAGAACAGCTCCTTCGTCTCCTTACGCACAAACTTTACAATCACCTTCGGGAATAAGTGTATAGCAGAATTCACAGAGCTATCAGAACCATAAACGCCTTCCCTCACCCGTGAACTATAGGAGTTATTACTTGGAAGACGATGGGAAACCGATATATCGCTTTCATCCAATTGTAGACCCATAAGTGAGCCAATCTTAATTACAAGCTCGTTGGTATCTTCACTCGGCTCAACAGGAAGGCCCGAGATTTCATAGCACTCACGACGACCATACTGATTCATGTTGTCAATCTCAGTAGTATAACATCGCTGAATGATTTCGAGAGTCTTAAGACTTCTGCTCTCAAGGATTTATTATCCTGCATAACCAGTTGGTATTTGGTTTCTAATTCCCCAATACGTTTATCGATTGAGTCATACTTATCACTAAGAAACTTCAAACTATCTTTGCCAGATCGCCTATTGATTCACCAATAGGTTTAAGCTTCTCTTCGCGTTTCTTGTCCAATATGTCTTCAAGAATCTCTCTGGTAAATTGAGTCATGATTACAAGAACAATAAGGGTATACAAACAACTAACATTAACTAGAATAGTACAAGAAACACAACATATACACGGAGAGCTAATGTTACAAAACTGTCTATTAGCTCTGAGGCGAGGTTCTTTAGCCAAGATGGGGTAACTTGTTTCCTGTAAGATTAGGTTAGATGATCTATGGTTTCCTTCATTTCTGGAATTATTGACTGGTCCTGATACCAACCATCCAAACTTACTGCTGACCGCCACGAGAACACTTTCACGAAATATATCTCCATCTATTATTTCCCAATAGTAATCTGATCCAATCAATACATCAATGTCAGTTCGACCATCCTTTGAAGCATAGCAATCAGCGAGGTCCAACTCTAGTAGTTGAGGATGGCAATCGAAACTGACCCTTCCAGGTAACGGAGAACATATTCTTTCAAATGTCAATGCTGATATCTTCACATCTTTACCATTCCTTTCTTGGAGTTTCATCTGAACCAAGTCATGTTTCTTCTTGGAAAAACTTGCATCACCAAAGGTATTCAGGTTCAGGGATTCTGTTTTGATGGGTTGCAGTCTCAGTTTTTTCTTCAAGCTGGTGGTGATGTAAGATCTCTGACTTCCACTGTCGAGGAGTACAGGTACAACTTCTGAATTGCTGCCAGAATAATCATGTGTTCTAGCAGTCTGTAACTATACCTTTGCTTTGCTCTTGACTGATGTTGTAGTTGTACTTGTTGTTGACTTGTTGTTGTCTATTGATCTGGTTGAAGAACCTTGCGGTGGTTGATTGTCATTCCTTAGCTTAATGGTAGGATCTTGTCGTGACTTGCTATTAAATTCACAGATGTATTGATGATATATTATGTCTTCCATGGCACTTCTGACATCTTCTAGCATTGCTACATTGATTTATACGATGACCTTTTCTTAAGCACAAGAAACACCGTCCATCTTTCTTCAAAATTTCTCTACGCGAGAATGTGCCTTTTATTCATTCACACGATGCTGAGAAATGTTCTCCATTGCAATAGACACAACGTATATTCTCTCCAGAGCCATCCTTACTAAGAAATGCACCTGTGGTTGATGGAGATCGTCCCCTGGAGTGAACTAGATCACCCGGCTTTCTTTCATTAGCTTTCGCAGAATTACTAACCTCCCGGGCTTGTACTTCAGCTTTGATACTTTTAATATCTAATTTATTTCCCAAACATCTTTGGTCGTGACGCGTGCTATATCTGAAGACGGAATTCAGCTGGTAATTTCGACATTATTATCTGTATTAAGAAGCTCCTATATTGCTCTGCCTTTGCTCCCAATGACTCTAAACCTCGTACATTAACGCTGATCTTGTCATATACGAGGCGAAGCTGAGCAGGTTTGTCTGCTGAACATGTTGGCAACTTAAGAAGGTCATCCATATGTGCGGATATTATTTGCTGTGTTTTTCCATAGCGTTCTTTTAGAAGTTGTAATACAGCAGTATAGTTTAACTCAGTTAGGGTCAATCCTTGAATAACTCTTGCAGGAGCTCCCTCTAGCAACCCTTACAAATAGCTGAATTTATCAATCGGAGAAAAATTTACGTTCTTATTCACAGCACTGTCAAAACGGTCCCAAAACGATCTAAATTTAGTTACCTCATCGTTAAATTTGGTTAAACCAACTTGGAAAGCTTCGGTTTCACTACGATTGTGACGAATGGGTTATGTTCTGCACTTCTGCTCCAACAAAGGTATCGGTGGACTTGTCGGTGCAACTTGGTCACTTACTAGTTACTCGGTTAATTTTGACCAGAAATAATCACTTTGTCTTGAAGCGATTCCAAATTCGTTGCTGGCCTTGTGTAGAATCCAAACAGCCGATTTCGCTTTTTATTTCCAAAATCTTCGATCTTATTAAGTCAGAATCCTCAATTTCTTTCTCTATCTCCTCTTACTTTACCCAGCAATAAAATTTCTTCGTCCATTTGTTGCAAAATCTTTATTTTTTCTTCCAGCAAACCATCGATTATCCTCAAGCGGGATTCATTCAACTTGGATATTTCCGAGCTCTCGAGAATAGCCTTCGCTTCATGTAAAAACTTCGTAGTAACGCCTCTGTGGCCTCTTCTTTTGGCCTTCAATCGATCGAATCCTTCCTCTGACATCTTATCAGTTAATTTTCAATACGAATCAAATCAAAACAAGTGAAATCCTGCGCCATGTTGGGCGCCATGTTACGAATATCTCAACTTTATTTACTCTAAACACGTTAACGACATATTTCAGACATGCGCTCAATACACGACAAAATTGTCGACAATACTACTGCGAAGAAAATTTCCTTATTTACACGTATTTCTATCTTTCAGGGGATGACTCAGAAGAATTGAGGTTTTTCATCCAACCATTCTACTTTTGTTCTGGACCACTTTGTGAGTCACCCATGCATGTGCATTTTTCTTTTGTTAATACGGAATGCTTTTGTTGGTCATCCAACCAATCTACTTTTGTTATGGACCGCTTTTGTGAGTCACCGCTTATTGAAATACTAACGGTGAGGAAAACGTGCTCTTTAGAAAATCTTCTTTCATCTTTTTCAGGATTAAAATGTGGGTTTTTGTCTGAATTCCGTGTTTTTGTCGTCGGGCATTTTGTCTGTGGCGTTTTTGTCTGTAGGCTTTTTGTCGGCGGAGTTTTTGTCGACGGGGTTTTTGTCATTGATTCACTAATAATGAACTACTACTTCTATAAACTTATAACAACCCCCGTTCCCTCAATTCGCGAACCAATTCGCACATGAACCTACGACCTTCTTCTCCATTGTAAAGCAACAACATGACGCTATAAAAAAGACTTCTATATCAATCTATCGCCTATAAAAAGTAACCATATCATGCCTTCGTAATGCCGTGATCAATGATTTCATGCACACCAGACATCAATTCCAATCTTGCAGGAATTTGTCTGGGCCTTCAGAGGTGTCACTCTTGTCTTAGATATCCACAATCTCACACCGATACTCCAAGAACTTTCACCGCACACAAAATAAATGACAGCACAATATGCTTTTGAGCTTGCATCAGCAAGCCCATGATGCACAGAGCAACTGACATCACAAATACCATATAGGCACCTAGGAACTGACATTTCTTCGGCTATCCTTCAAATCACTAACCCACTTCATCCATCTCCTTTTCTTTTCACCTGTCAGTTCCTCATCCCAGTCTACTTTATCTTCACACAGTTCCTGAAACAATATTTTCATACTGACCGCTTTGTCACAACTAATTTCTTAGCCCTTTCAACAAACCCTGTAAACTCGAAGTGGAACATGTCAATGTCACAAGACAGTCCTAATACTTTCTCTTATGCTGTCTCATTCCCACTTGGTGTGACCTTTGCATATGTTTCATCATCTGAGATTTCACTAACTTTTGTACTATCATTCTTGTTGCATGATGTGATTGGTAATAACCTTAGAACGATTTGAAAACTAGACTTACGATTTGAAAACTAGACTTTTTATATATAAACACATTTACCAAAATATAACAATGGAGTAATGTTGGAGCAAAGGAAGAGAAAAAGAGATGAGTTCTTAGAAGAACTGTTTAAAGATTTGAGAAAAAATAGGCTGACAAATTATCAATTGCTACGTAGCACAATAGCACATGATAAGACGTAGCACTTGATAAATACTTGATGTTTGCCGAAATACATCGTGCTCCTTTATTTTAAGCCTATTTTTCTCAAATCTTTAAACAGTTCTTCTAAAAACTCGTTTCTCTTTCCCATCCTCACAGGCTGAGCAGACGAAGCTAGAGAAAGGATAGAAAAACCACGACCAATTGTGGTAAAATTCAACACGAGGAGAAAGAAGAGATCCGATATAATGCCAAAAAGCTCAAGGGAACGAGGCTCGGGATATCAGAACAAGAGGAAATCGCGAAAATTCGGAAAATAGTATATCCCGAATACAAGAAAGCAAAAGCTGCTGGCAAGAGAGCTAAATTTGTGCGGGATAAACTTATTATTGAAGGATAAATATTTCACTGACACAAGTGACGGTGACAGTATCCTTTCAAAAATAAACTTCTTTTATAATTAATTTCTTTGAAATAATCAAACCTATTGGTAAAAATATAATTGTAGGAGTAATCAGACCACCAAATAATAAAATTGAAATATTTGAAAATTCAATGAATTTATTACTAAACAAAATCGACAAAGAAAACAAAATTTTCTATCTCATTGGGGATTTTAATATTAATCTACTTAAACAAGAGTCTTGTGATTTTGCAAATCGATTCACTGAACAGCTTTTTACATCCTCTTACTTTCCACTTATAACAAAACCAACAAGAATTACCCACAATACTGCAACATTAATAAACAACATTTTTACTAACAACACAGAAACGATTGATTCCAGTTTCAATGGAATTATTTTTAGCGATATCTCAGATCATTTACCAATAGTACAGATGTGTAATTTAAACACTAATAAAGGAAATACCAAACAAACTACAAATAACCCAAGCTATAAAAGAATTATTAAATCAAATATTAAATATTTTTCTAATACAATTAAAAATATATCATGGGAAAATGTACTTGTAAATAATATATATCCTAAAGAGGCCTTTAATGAATTTTCCAAGTTATTTATAACAGCCTATGAAAAACATTTCCCGTATAAAACAAAATTGGTTAAGAAAAGTATTGATAAATGTAAGAGTCCCTGGATGACAAATTGTATATTAAAATCAGACATACTTAATAAACTGAGGAAAGAGAAATGAAAACACATACAAAAGATATAAAAACAAACTAAACCATATAATAAAAGTATCAAAGAAAATGTATTATGAACAGCAACTAATAAAATACAAAAACAACACTAAGATGATATGGAAAACCCTAAATGAAATTCTTAATAAACAGAAAAA
The DNA here is from genome assembly GCA_035772405.1 of Chrysogorgia sp. JL179-B06. Classification (NCBI taxonomy): domain Eukaryota; kingdom Metazoa; phylum Cnidaria; class Anthozoa; order Scleralcyonacea; family Chrysogorgiidae; genus Chrysogorgia; species Chrysogorgia sp. JL179-B06. The sequence continues at coordinate 4,307,133 of JAYKKM010000159.1, forward strand.
AATAAGGAATTGCCAAAAATGGTTTGATTATTATTTACAGAACAGAAAACAAATTAATTGTAAAATACAACAATGTAAAAAGCAAAGAAATGACAATCACAAGTGGTGATCCTCAAGGATCAATACTCGGATCACTTCTGTTTCTATCATATATAAACGATATTCAAAATTGCAGTAAAATAATTTCAATTATATTATATGCAGATGATACAAACATATTTTTCAGTCATACTAGCCTTAAAATACTAAATAAAATCATCCAAGTAGAAGTCAATAAAATAGCTGATTGGTTAAATATTAATAAACTATCCTTAAATACCACAAAAACTAAATTTATTGTATTTAAATCTTCCAATAAAAGGCAAAATAATAATATATCAATTTCCATAAACAATGAAGATATTAAACAAGTTAGGAACACAACATTTCTGGGTATTGTTATTGATGAGTGCTTAACGTGAAATAACCATATAGACTTAATATCAAGTTATAAAAACAGCAGGAATGATAGCCAAAATACGACATTTTACAAATTTGAATGCTCAAAAACTACTTTATTATGCGTTAGTCTATCTATATCTAATTTATGGCAATCTAATATGGGGTATAAAAAGCGAATACTAAAAATAGTGTATATCCAAAAAAAATTGTACGCTTAATGACATTTAATTTTTATTTAGAACACAGTGAACCAATATTTAGAGACATAGAAATACTAAATATTTGTACAATCAACAACTATCTGACAAGGTTATTCATGTATCGATACCACTACTTAAATAATCTAGCAGAAACATTCACAAATTATTTTGTCAAAAATAATCAAATTCATCAGAACAACACAAGAAACGCATCCTATAAAATTATATAAATCCTATAAATCCTATAAAAGAACAAATTATGCAAAACACACTCTTTCTAACGAAGGGGTTAATGTTTGGAACAAACTAGACTCTAAATTTAAAAATATAAAATCCTATAGAACATCTTCAAAATAAAAATAAAATAGCACTTCTTATTAACTAATGAAAACTAGTAAAATAATCGATGCCATGTCAATGTCTTTTCTCTGTGACATGTGCATTGTAATTGTGTATGTTGCAATTATTTTTTTTGATAATTGTAGTATATATGGTTACGTACTGTTTAATAAACGAGCAGCAGTGTTTTATCAGATTTAAAACACCAGGGCGTAGCCCGAGTATTTTAGATCTGATAAAACACGTGCTATGAGTTTATTAAACGGCTTGAAAAACGACCCATTTGATAAGTTCATTGGCGTAGTAATTTTGAAAATCAATGTTGTTTAAGCCGAGAAAATCAAAGATAAAGTTTATGTAAATTAGGATGAAATTTTATCACATATAAAACCTACGACACGGTAGTGATTTCCTTTGTGTTTTCCTTATGAATTATTAATGAGTTTTTTAAACGTATTTATAATTGCATTGTGTTATTACATATGTATATCCATACGGATATATATGTATACGATATGATACATATGTATCATATCGTCCACCTAAACATATGTGTGCGCATGTATTTTTATGGTATCTTTATATTGTAATTTGTTATCATTTTTACAGCTTATTCTCCTTTCTATTTTAAAGCATTGAACTGATCATACACAGATCAATTAATAAATATACTGTAATGTATATTTATTAGAAGTCTAATAACCAGTCTAATAAGTTCATATTATATCATATCGTATAGACAAACCATATAGGCTTTCTTATATTATACTATCTACAAAATATCTTTATATTGTAATTTGTTATCATTTTTACAGCGTATTCTTCTTTCTATTTTAAAGCATTGAACTGATCATACACAGATCAATTAATAAATATACTGTATGTATATTTATTAGAAGTCTAATAATAAGTCTAATAAGTTCATATATCATATTGTATGGCAGATATAAGAGAAAGGTACCTTTCAATATATCCTGACGAAGCACCAAGGTGTCTTAATTAAAAAGCCTGTAAAGGTCTCTAGTAGACCTCTAGCCCTAACAAATTTCCACATCAACTACCAATGTAAATAAATAATACTGTAAGGGCGAAATAAAATAATAATAATAATAAAACAAAAATAAGCAGTCTAGTTTTCAAAATAACAATTTGCAATTGACAAAAGATGACTACGATAATGTTCTATGTTACCCTCCACCTAAGAATAATAATTAGAAACATTGAAATTTAACATTTTATTGCATTAAATAATGTTTACAGTGGTATAAGAAACTGTCATACTGATCAAAGTAATAACAATCTACTGTTCTTATCAAGATACTAATTATTACATTATTCTTAGTAATGTAAAATTTATATACTGTATCATTCTACTTTTAACAAGATGAATTTACATAAAATTGTCTTGGAAAATACAATACTGGAATGTACAATCACTTCTTTATTTTAACAACTATATACACTTTGACTATCTTAAATGACATACTTCGGTATTTATATCAACTAGTATACCAAAACAAGCACTAGACAAATTCATGACAAACCACCAAATCAAGCATGCAATATTATGCACTGTAAGAAATCATATTAAGATCAAAGTGCTGCAGGCATATATTGCCATGATAAAATATCTGTTTTCAGTATTTTGTCCTAAGGCAAGCAAGACAGGGATGCATTTTTCTAAATCTGCTGTGCTGTAGTCTTGTTTTGGTAAACTTCCAATATAGTCAATATAGTATTGTAAGAATATAATATTTATATTGTACTTATATACAGTAATCCAGCTTTTCTATATAGCTGTTGTACATTTTATATTTCATGAAATATAATATTTCAATTGTACATTTATATTAGGTCTCATATTGATAATAGTGACATTTTTTGGCACGTGTTGGGTAGGATTACTCTAAATAAATAAAAGTGTATTATATTATAATATACTAATAACTAGTTAATATTTACACGATGATCTCGCTATAAAGATGCATTAACCTTGGAAACATGCTATTGCTTCTCAGGTAAAACAACACATACTACATCTATAGTATTTTACTAATTACATTGTATCATTCAACTGGGAACTCTTGCTGCAATATATTAAATTTTAATAAATTTAAATTAACAAAACAGTACATGTACTGTACATAACAACTTTAGCGGTTATTTGCATGAGCTAGACTAGCTTGGGTAACCGGGCTGACTCTTTTCACAAATATATTTCCTCTGCCACAAAACTTAAGGATGCATGCATCTAAACTAAATCAATTCTTCTTTGTAAATTTATTTTATATATGTTTTAAAGTCACAGTAAGATCCTAATGAAAGTACAAGTCAGCCCCTTAGTCAGGCTACAGCCTGCCTCGTGTAAACAGCCCCTTTAAGTTGAATTATTGTGAATCCTTAAAAAGAATACCTTGCTGTTGTAATATTAATATTATGCAGAATTGGAATAATTTACCATCTATCTGGTAAACTTTGTATTATTTTTAACTGTTTGAAAATTGTACAATGTAAATATATTTTTTTATTTTATAAATTATTCCAAAAAAAATAATATCTGCAAAAAACAGTAATTTCAGCATGCAAGTATATTCCTATATTTGTTAAATTAACCCATTAGGTCTGAATGACGTACTACCTGTTAATGGATTAAAGTATCAGATTAGCATGGACAACATTAATTTTAAAAAACCTACACATCTCACCCTGGATGTAAGCTGAAATATAATATATAGTGCATTGTATGGTCATGAGAAAGGCTGTGTGCATAATTAAACATAATTAAACATAATTAAAGGCCTGGAGGATTAATGATTTACTATTATTCTTTGAATTTCTAAAATAAATTGAATATAATTTATCATTAATTGACTTCACATTTTGGGAAAACAAGATGATTTTAATCATCGGTAGAAATGGTTTCTTTTGCGCTTATACAATTCGTCGTTTTCGCATTTTTTTATGGAAATACATGCACACAGTGTTATTCATATTTTTACAAGCATAATTCTGCTAGAAATTAGCTTCCAAACCAATTTTGTGTTGTAGAACGTGCTGTCTTATGACACCTAAATCGAGGATCTAAGCACGGACTTGAAATAAACAATGATGCAGGTTTGTTATTTGCACAATTATGGTTTTTGTTTGACAAATCAAATGTACAAAAGCTCCAGCTTTTAGACCATGATAAATATAGTGAAGGTAAACTGTTCATTCCTTGATATAATGCAAAATTACATTGTTGGCATTCTGAACCCAAAATATTCATATATTCTATGGTCTTACAGGCAGTTGGACCTATATTAATGTTATAATAATATGCGGAGAAATCTACGTCAGATAAATTCACCCTTATATAGTCCTTGTAATCCACGCCGAACACCGGATAACCACACGTAGCCCGCCAGTGAGTCGACTGTTCCCGTATTCTCTTCATTCGTGCTGCAGATAGACGGTAATTCTCCCAGTTATGTGTATCTTCGTTAATTGACATGTCCTCTAATAATCCTTTGCGACTTATCCTGTTGTCATCATTTCTACTAAATGAAAGCAACAATGTCCAGGAAAATCCAGGTTCAGAGTCAAAGTCGCAGTATACTGAGAATGATTTTTCAGTAGCATCCATTATTTCATATAATCCTGATAAAGGTTTTACTTGCGCGGTCAAATAATCTGCACAAGATCTAGGATTGTTTGCCTGACAAAGGCTGCCATAAAATCCTGTTCTACAAATACATCTGAAACATTTTCTCGAATTTGGGAGAGGACTTGTACAAGAACCACCATTAAGGCAAGGATTAGATATCGAACAACATGTTGGGAATCTTGTGCAGTCAGTCTAAAAATAAGGAAGAATTGAACTTAAAGTTGTGGGCCTAGTTGAATAAAAAGTGGTTGAGCGTAAGTCACAGATATAGGATTTTAGATATAAGGGTGTGGGTGGGTGTCACGGGATGAGATACACTGATACATTGTCTGCGAGATCCTTCTCCGCCGCAGAAAACTTTGATTTTTTTGAAGCTTTAAAATCGCGTTTTCAGCGATTTCTGCGTGGAATTTGCAGAAACATTAATCTTCAATTAGTGATATTTAGATATTTTTGAACAGGAACAGGTCAATTAGTAATGCAGCTAAAAACGCATAAAAATACTTGCCACATTTTATCTCAGTTTTAAAAAAATATTAATTAACTAGGTTCGACTCAATCAGTATTGCGCGCGCCCATGTATATTGTCGACTACCTTTAGAGGTTTCGATGCATCTAGCATGAATTTTCTCAGCAGGTTTTACTGCTTTTTAATATACTATGAGCAATGAAAGGTGGAGAAATTCGATCTCATTTCACTAAAAAAATCCGGAAGGTCCATGGCCGGAAAAACGTACCTTAATTAACGCTTTAGCAAATGGCATGAAAACACCGTTCATATGCCGTTCAGTAAGCGTTCGGACGCTTTTAGAAACTGTTCGAACGGTTTGATAATAAAGTTTTTTAGTCAATCTAATTAAATTTGTGGTAAAATTACGTTGACGACGATAAGATTCCCAAGAGTATCCGGTTAGTTTTCTATTATGAGTTCGTAGTAAACGGTCACGCTTACGAATTGCCCGGCGAACCTCATTGTTCATCCATGGTTTATCCGCTCTATCTAATATCTCGACTATTGTTTCCGAACTTTTGTAGAGAAAATTTTTAGTCCTCCGGTTAAAATCCATACAGCTCCAAAACTCTCACTTTCGGAGTTTCGGTTGTTTTTACCTTAGACTAGAGATCATGGTCGCCAAATTAGTCAACATTGTTATCTTCAGCCTTTCCTTATACATGTATGCAACTCCTCGTTGTTTTTCGACCTGTTTGACGCCTGTCTAGCTTTTTTCGATTTAAAGACAGTTTGCCGCTTAGATTTCGATCCCATGACATTGATGTTGTATATAAATTTACTTGCTGATGCTGCCGGGCGTCGTATATTGACGAAATATGCAACAGGGTATCTGAACATATGTGTAATTGGGCTACCACTGTGAAGTACGCCGTCGATTCAGCCGTCGATTCAGCCTTCGATTCAGCCGTCGATTCAGCGGGTAGCCATCCGTGTGAACCTGGCTGCTGTTTGGGCAGACGATACGCTTCGACTTTATAAAAGTACTATTTTCTATGGCGCTATTCTATATGATTTCTTTAAATGTAAATATGTTGTAGAGAATTTTAATGCTCTTCCTAACAGTAGTAGTCGCTTGACTCGATCGTGCCCAAGGAAGATTCACGCGAACGTCAAACATGAACGGCGCTTCAAGTATCGAGCAACGGCGCTATAATTGGTATAGTGTATAATTTGTTATTTCCGACAACTCAGATAAAATTACTATTTTCTCGGGCGCTATTCTATACGATTTTTTGTAATTTACATATGTTGCACAGAATGCAATGGTCTTTCTAACGGTAGTAGTTGCGTGACTGGACCAGGCCTAAGAAAGATTCACGCGAACGTTAAACATGACCGGCTTTTGGTCTCGGGCAAGAGAGCTAATTTGGCATAGTGGAATTTGTTATTTTCGACTAACTCAGATAAAATTACTATTTTCTCGCGCGCTATTCTATACGATTTTTTTAAATTTACATATGTTGCACAGAATTTAATGGTCTTTCTAACGGTTGTAGTTGCGTGACTGGACCAGGCCTAAGAAAGATTCACGCGAACCTTAAACATGACCGGCTTTTGGTCTCCGGCAAGAGAGCTAATTGGTATAATGGAATTTGTTATTTCCGACTTACTCAGATAAAATTACTATTTTCTCGGGCGCTATTCTATACGATTTTTTTTAATTTACATATGTTGCACAGAATTTAATGGTCTTTCTAACAGTGGTAGTTACGTGACTGGACCAGGCCTAAGAAAGATTCACGCGAACGTTAAAAAACATGACCGGCTTTTGGACTCGGGCAAGAGCGCTAATTGGTATAATGGGATTTGTTATTTCCGACTATCTCAGATAAAATTACTATTTTCTCGGGCGCTATTCTATACGATTTTTTTTAATTTACATATGTTGCACAGAATTTAATGGTCTTTCTAACAGTAGTAGTTGCGTGACTGGACCAGGCCTAAGAAAGATTCATGCCAACGTTAAACATGACCGGCTTTTGGTCTCGGGCAAGAGAGCTAATTGGTATAGTGGAATTTGTTAACGCCAAATAATGATCTTCTCCTTTAACACTTTTCTTCTTATTCCTTCATCATGACACGTCTTTTGTTCTTCCGTCGTCTCGCTTAAATTTAGTCACTTTCTATATTTATGTATTATGTTAGGCTATATATGCCTCCTTTATTTATTGTAATTTGCCACCCTGATGATGTTAAAAATTTGATTACGAAACGGGTTTTTTAAATTATGTTGTGTTATGGTTCTTTTAAAAGATATTTGCTGGGAAATAATATTCTTAAGTATGGATAAATTGCACGCTGGTAAAATGTTCCCAAAAATAAGAGTGAGTTTTTCAGTTAATGTTTGAGAAGAATTAAGTTTCGTATTTCCTTTGACACATTGTAGCTCTTTATACTTTAGATATTACGATTTAATCTATTCTTACCTCGGCTGCTGGAAGGTCATAGTAACGACAACCAACTTTCATGCGAAGGTCGGAATTGCGCGCCAACAATCTGTTTGCTGCATTCAATTGGCAAGTTTTACCACAAACATTAAATGATAAATATTTGCAGTCTTCTGCACATTCAAAAAAACACAGAGCATCATTTTCCACAATCGTGTTCTTCAGCCTTCTTCCGTCTTCTAAAGCTCTGTCTTTCAGTCCATTTTTCACGTTAAAACTTATTCTGCTGCATGAACTACATGTTGTTGCGCAATTTGCTGGCCATTGAAGAATAAAGAAAAACAAAAACAAATACGTGTAGCCCAAGGGAGACATTTTATCTTCAATTTTATTGAAAGCTTCCTTACAGATAACACAGACGCGACCGCAAAAATAAATTTCTCTTCAGCCTACGTTATCTATAAACAGTAATTTGCTACCTTGGTAACATATTATAGGACGCGAAGTTAATTATTCACGACTGATATAATTACAGAAACTACATATCGCAGGTGTAGTTTCTCCAAGATCAGGCAGCCGTACAATGTTTTGGATTATTTTTCGCAGCATTCAAACTGTGATCTTTTACGATGTTAAACTGAATCAGTTATCGAAGGTTTTCGCGTAGTTTAGCACACAAACTTACTAAGGCTTCGTAATAGAAACAAGATACAGTAGGTGGGCTCTCCAGATGGCCGCCATGGCCGCAGGCTTGCAGTATCAAACAATGGGTCCCTATAGAAGTAGTCTCATAACTCTCATTGATACATAAGTTTGCAGATGGTAACGAGAAACTCTTCGTTATCAAGTTCTGCGGACTATCGTCGCCCGTCACGTGATTAACATTTCGCGCGTAAACATAAGCTCGCGAGGGAACTGGGCTGACTAAAACCACAGCCATCACTCTCTGCATTCATGTCCGCGTATTTCTATTGATGAAATGAGGGGGAGGAGAACTTTATAAACGTAAAATGAATATTAGAGCCCAGCTCAATTCGAATATGGAGAGTCATCTCGTAACAATTACGGAACAAGCAAGAAACACATTTTAAAGAAGTTTTACTGACGTTTTATTGCCAACGAGCAACATTCTCAAAGTAAAATAGAAGATGTGAAAAATAATATTTAAATATATTTAGAGATGTTAATATAAGCCAATCAAAACAAAGTCAAAACAAAGAAAGGCAAGGTTTAAATTTAGAAATAAACAAACTTTCTTTGATTATAGTAATGGGGGGCAAGTTTCGTTAGAATCACATCGAATTTTTGAAAGTGAAGGCTTACACAGAAGTTTCTTGGCCGTTAAAGAAAAATGTTCCAAAATGCGTAACGGTGTTCTTTATGAATAAACGATGGCGTTGATATGGGCTCTCCTTTAGGTCCGTTATTTGCTAATATTTTTATCTTTTTACGAGGGTGGGTGGTAGAGATGAACAAAACTCTTTCCTTTTTAGGTGTCTCTATAGATCGTACCGATGGCTTTTCTATTTTAATTCCGTATATCGTAAGTCTACATTTACATAAATTTTCACTAATATTGATAGTTTTATTCCTTTATCTTTTAAACATGGACTGATATACACGTTGCTTCATCGTTATTTTAAAGCGTGGTAAACCTGAATTTTTACCTCGGAGGCAAATTTTTTTCCAACTTATTTGAAGCTTTAAACACTGGAAGAACCTTTTCTGGCTGATTCATAGTCAAATTATTGTTTTTATCTGTTTATAACTAGTGACTTAGTTTCCATCGCAACGCATTGTTTTCTTGCGTATTTAATCCCCCAGAAACGCAAAACAAAACTTTATGACATCCACGATCTACTTTTTCTGGCCAAAATTGGTCCTGTTTCCTGGAAAATGGTGTATTGACTTGTTACTATTGTAACATGCCAAACTGCAGCCAAGAAAATACTCTTTCATATTTTTGTAATGCCACATCGTAACCAAGATAATAGCCGCGATGGCGAAAATAAGCCATTACTTTCAGACATGATAAAACATCAAGGAATCGTCAGGCAAATGTTCCACTTCTCATTTCGATATTAGGTAACTCTGACTTAGAACTTGAAGCACGGGAACCAGTTATTTTACCAAACAATAGTAAAATAACTAGGCTTATTGCTGAGGATTCTCATGATAGAATGCACCACAGTGGCATTAGAGGGACTCTGGTAGAGGTAAGATCTAGGTTCGGGATACCAAAGGGCAGGCAGGTTTTGAAGAAGATTCTTGGGATGTGTGTTGTGTGTAAAAGGTACAAGGAAAACCTTACAACCCAACAGCAGCTATGCCAGAATCTAGGTTACGGGAAGTGCCGCCATTCTCGAAGGTTTTGCAGGTCCCTTGTATGTAAAGGCGGGTCAAGGAATTATGGAAAAGGCTTACATATCTCTGTTCACATGTTGTGTGACAAGAGCTATACATTTAGATTTGTTACATGATTTGTCTGCACCTACATTTCTGTGTTGTTTGCGAAGGTTTGTAGCAAGGAGGGGTACGCCAACCTTGGTTGTTTCTGACAACGCTAAGACCTTTAAGGCAACACAACGGGCGTTGGTCAAGTTGTATGACCATCCAGATGTAAAAGCTCACTTGGATGGAAATAGAATAGAGTGGAAATTTAATTTAGAGAGAGCTCCTTGATGGGGTGGATTTTTCGAGAGGATGATTGGTACTGTTAAGAGATGTTTGAAGAAGGTTCTTGGGAATGCTAAGTTGAGATTTGAGGAAATGGAAACAATCTTAATAGAGTTAGAAGGGACGTTGAATTCAAGGCCTTTGACATATGAGTATGATGAGGTTGGCGCAGAGTTGCTTACGCCATAACATCTGATATTAGGTGGCGTAAAGAATATCTTGTTGATTTGAGAGAACAACATAGACAGAAAACAGAAAGAGAGTGAGAGGACAGTGGAAATTGGTGAAATGGTGTTAGTGTATGGAGAAAATAAAAAGAGAGGGATGTGGAAAATAAGAAAGGTTGAAAGGTAAACCAGCCTATCTAAATAGGCCAGTTCAAAAATTGTATCCTTTAGAGATACGTACAGCTAGTACAGAGAAAGATGAGAAAAAGGAAGAAGTTGAACAGGTAGAAATAGTAGAACCTATACAAACTAGGCGAACCAACAGGGGTGCCGCAGCAATTGATGCATGTTGGAAAACTAAGGCTAATTTACTTGACCAGCAGGGTCAAGAGAGGAAGGATGTGTTATAAAGCCATTACTATAGCAAAGGAACTAAACTGAACAACATTATAAAACTGTAGTTAAACTAGGAAAATGCATGATATCTGTAACAGTCTTTGTTTGTTTGTAGTAAGGTGGTGTGTCGGTTGTAATATGATATAGTTTTCTGGCACACCCAGTCATTGTAATAATAGTTAACAGTAATAAGATACGGTATGTTGTAAGAGTTAGTTGTAAGAACAATTTGTCACGATAGCACGTTTTGTAGTTGGGAAATAAATATTATATATACCGAAAGATACAGTCCCCTGAATGAATCCCCTGAACTGGAATCAGTGCACGGAATAAAGTTCCGTAACAATGTCTGTATCTAACTGCCTGCAGGGCGAAACCCGTTTAGAAAAATGTGGTCTCTTGGCCAAAATGCCCATAATTGAACGGTTCGAGTAGTAGAAAATGTATGACCAGCACCATCATGAATGTGAATGATGCACGGAAAGCTCTCTTCCCACAGAAAGGAAGATCCTTGGAAAACATTGCTTCGACAACATCAGCCTAGCAATCAAATTGAACCACCTCCAAGCGAGTGGGGGTAGAAATGACATCCGAATCCCAACGCTGGATTCTACTATGGACAACGTTGAAGCTTCGAAAGCATACCAGAAACCGGCTCCTGAGATGTGGGTGCAAACTAGAGAATAGATGCAGAAGCCACTGTAAATATATCAATAATAATAATAATAATAATAATAATGAAAACTTTATTGAATTTTTTATATACTTACAACTGCAAATCTCACTGTTAAAGGTAATTTACAATTGGCTACTTGATATACTATAATGGTTATATATTACACTAACATTTACATAAATATATGATATAAAAAGTAAGATATTAGAAGTTCATTAAATCTGGATTCGTCCAATCCTTGTTTCTAGAACAGAAAACGTAGTATGTCGTAATAATAATAATAATAATAATAATAATAATAATAATAAAGACAGGAGCATTATACAATAGTCTCAATGCTCTTACAACAACATATTCTAAATGTTACTTATAAAACAAATTACAGTTTCATTATAAGATAAAGCCTACTACATATATATTACCACTATGAACAAAACAGATTAATTTAAAAAAAAAAGTCTTAAGTGCTGACTTAAAACTAAAATATCAATGCTAAAATATCAAACGACGTAGAAAAATAAGGTGAAGGCTGAAGTGCTGAACGTACAATGCATATCCCTGTACGTGCAATTGTGACGGATAATGTGACATAAATTGAAGATATACTTACGTCGTTGATCACTAGCTAGTTGTCAATTTCAATGTTATAATATTGTAAATTTAAAGTGGGATTAGATTCTGTTTAAGTGATATTTAATTAACCATTCTAATTTAGTTCTCAGAAAAGCTCAGTGTTTACTCTAAGGCGCTGTTTATATATGGACAAGAGTTGGCTCGGGTAAGAGGGACACCCAACCCACCGAGACAACTCTGTCGCGCGTTTACATGCAAATATCCTTCTCGTTTTTAGCTGGAAGGCCTGGGAATATTTCTATTAATACTCCAAGATGGCTGATTGTCGAAACCAAACTCTAACTGTTGTTGTCCATTCTCTCAAATACTATGGTTATAATTTCCATGTTGGTCGATATACTCATCTCTTTAATTGTGCAGCACGATATTTTATTTTCCCAGGCAGTAATTAAAGAAAATTTTATTTTCAATGAAATTAAGTTTTTTTCGAATATGTGACGTCATATCGTCGCATAGACGTCATCGGCGGGTGCTGCCAACGAAGGAAAATGGTTAATATGAAATATTTGTTATACTGCCTATGAAATTTGTATTAATTTACCATTAAACTTCATATTTCAGGAAAGAATTGGGGACATTTTTATTCTCTGTAGGGGTCCGGTGACATAAAAACAACCATTGATTTAATGTGGGTCTTTATCAGATATTTATCAGCAGGCAAATACTATGACTGTGTAAAATTTGGTGCTTTCACCTTATTGCCTGACAGGTCCCTTTATAGATCCGAAATAAAATGTCTCGTTTTATAGCTCGAAGAGTATACCCGACTTTGAAGAACGAGCATGCTCCGACCATTTCCGAAGATTAAAAAAATGAAGGAATCGAAAAACACGGCACACGGTAACGAAAGATTAACAAAAGGTCCGCTATGCGTACATGTATGATGTATCTGCGCCAAAGCCAACACAAAGTCAAGATCTGTGGGAATCTTGTCAAGATCTGTGGGAATCTTTTTCAAGATCTTCAAGATTTTTGTCTTCCGAAGAGGTGGAATGTATGTCCTTTGAAGACATGTTTAAAATAGTTACCATTTATATCAGCATATATTGCAATTGACTTTCTTCGAAAATAATGTTGTTCTTCGTCTCGCTACAACATGGGCACATGGCGAGGAAATATATATAAACAGTCACACTACTGCACACATTACAGGTCAGCGGTTACACCAAAAGTTAACTAGCAATATATCTGCGCGTTGCGCACATACAAAAACTGAAACTCGACAAACGCCAGGCACACGAGATCCACTCACACGCCAAGTTTGATTTGATTTCATAAAAAAACTGCTGCGATTGGTGGCATTTTGAATTTTCATAATCCTACGCGGGCATGCAAGATGGCCTTTTCTAGAAATTAAAATAAAAGTTTTCAACCTGATTTATGATAATTAATGCTAATTTATATTAACTTAATGTATCTTGTTCGAGAAATTTAAAAGCATTGGTAATGCACTAGTCAATTGAAACCTCCGACCCCGGGACTATGCGTGGTTTTAACGGAACATCGATCTTTTGGTAGCCGGGATTTTACTCACTGACACTGACATGAAGAAGCGGGGTGGGCTTATATTCGTTCGCAAGCACTTTTTAGTGGGCTTATACAGGGGGGGGGGCTTATATAAAGACAAGATTTTGTGTTAGTAATAACATTTATTGACTTTATTTCAATATAACACAAGGTTAACATATAAACAAGCATAAGATACTATTGAGCTTTTTTGTAAAACTTTGTTTTAAAATTATTTTTAAGAAGTCTCCAATATTGCCATTCGCGGCATGATATAGGGGTTTTCAAGACAACTTTTAAATTCGTATAACCACTACGAAATCACTATTTTACCATATAGAAAACAGCAATAAACAGGACATTTTTCTTGTCCATGTATAAGCCCATGGTTTTTTTTACGGGTGGGCTTATATTCGGAATGGGGAGTGTTAGTAAATTGGTGGGCTTATATTCGGAGCCTTATATTCGGCGGTTTAGAACCACGAACCCTTTGGTAGATCTTTCAAACCGACACATCGAATGTGAAACCAACAATAATAGTCTAATTGTAAAAAGCATAACAAAAGTTTGAATTTAATAGTAGGATTTCCTTTTTCGTCGGCCTTTTCATCTGAAGCGTCTGATCATGCTAAAAGTTCCCAGACTCTACGAGTGTTAAACCCTGGCTACCGTGCCCGAAATGCATGCCTATGCGCAAAAAATCAGTTTTGAAAGAACAGTTATTAAAAGACGAAATGAGCAAAACAAATAAAAAGCCTTGACATTTTTTGTATTACAGTATGTTTGTTGTAAGAATATTAAACTTATAAATATTTTCTTATAAAACTTATTGAAAACTGTGGAAATCAGGGAAAACTAAATCTTTATGCCCGGGTAGCCGGGTATTTTAACAACTGAACGGTATTTTTGAGCCGGGTTTTTAATGACTCTCGTGAAATGTTAAAATCACCGCATGGGGTCCGTAGTTTCAATTGACTAGTGGATAATTCAGAAAATGTATAGCTTTTGCAACAGTTATTTCCAGAGATAGAGCGAAGAGATGTTTTTTAGCCCATCAGGAAAGAGTTAAAACACCTTTATTCACACAAATAGCTAAAATTTATTTTGAAAAAGATTCCGCGACAGGAAGCTCTTTATAGTCGTTGTGGATAGCGTTTGATACATTTATTATCGTAGATAATTTTATTATAGTCAAAAGAATTGCAATCAATAATTCAATGTGTCGAAAGTCGGAACTTTGAAAGTTATCCTTCATGATTTGGGTCCTAGCCTGAGCACAGGTGTGTGTCTTTCTTGTAAAACGTCAAGGCGGCCGGCCGGCCCAAGTGATCGGCAAGTATGCGGCACGGATAATTCGCTACAGCTCGGAGGCGTTTACATTATACGATTTACCAGGCCGAACTACTAATTTCTTGGGATCGCTAACCATTTTCAATTATTTTTCATGCATTACTGTAGCCGTTATCAAACATTTTCCGTACCTAGTGTAAGGGCTTTCCAATTATGGAAGAAAGAAAAACGTATTGAAAACAGATAAACTTTCAATTTACCGGAAGAGCGTTCAAGCTAAATTCAATGTAAATGTATAAACTGGAAGATTTTAAATCAGAACTCTATAAATGTAAAATAATAGTGAGCAAATGGACATCAACGTTAGACTTTCGCAAATAAGAAAGTATTTTTTTCAAATGAAAGTAATTAGTTAACTAATTCCTCTGTTTAATAGTCCACCCACATCACACAAGTGCTAGCTGCTTGGTGAGTAACGGAGACAAAATTACCAATTTACAAGTGCAATGCGTTATTTTTAATTTCTTCAATTACGCTAAAACTATGCGGCTAGAAGGACTGTGAGACGTTGTGTGCTTAGCTAAGAAAAAGTTGAAATGTAATGGTTATATAACCGTTGAGAGGTATAAACAATAAAGTCTTTGACTCATTGACAATTGTATTATAATGTCATCAATATTATCAAACTGAGTGACGGACGACGCTTATCTTCAAAGGTATTTAAATGCCAAAAATTGTATTTTTAGAATAAAGCTTTTTAGTTTTAGTTGTCGATTTTTCTTTTTCGTTTTACAGCTGGACAAAGGTGCATCATGGCGTCTCGTTTAGTCATGAACTGTCCCTGGCATTCTTCACAAATAAAAGGCTTTTCTTTGATATGGCTCCAGTGATGTCTCTTGAGATTGGCTGGGTCGTTGAATGGCTTCGCACAGACACGACAAGAATACGGTTTCTCTCCAGAATGGATAAGAAAGTGCCGGCGAAGTTTCGAAGGGGTCGGGAAAGCTTTCTCGCAAACTGTACACTTGTATAGCTTCAATTTGTTCGGTGTTCTAGGTAAACTACCTTCGGAATCTGAGCTTTGACTCCAACCTGGAGAAGGTAAACTTGGTTCAACTACAGGATTAACGGCCAATGGTATAAACGTGGCACTCTCTAACCATTCCTTTACATCAACTCCTGGCGTTTGAGTAGTTTGATCTTTTCTAACGGTGTTGCACGAACATTTCCTGGGAATGATTGCACACGGTACACTTTCAAAACTAAAGATGTCAGACCTTCCCTTCATGTCGTGCGAGTCATCCTTCACGGCGTTCGAACCGTTGAGGTTATTATTCATCTCATATTTCATCTCAATACTCTGTGTTTGCTGCACTAAGCTGACTACGTTCAAACTTCCAACATCACATTCCGATTTGTCAACTTCAAGCACCGCTTCTTCTTTCAGAGACAGTTTCTTTGGATTCAATGATTTTCTTCGCATGTTTGGCTTCACAAATAGCTTCAGTTGGCTACTCCTAGAAATACAGAATACTTAATATATTTTATTAACTGTTTTTTAATACACTAACGGTCGAGCCACCAAATGCCACACATAGGAGTACATGTATGTCGTAAATATTACCTTCGATTCCAATTTTTCCTTCAGATTTTACAAATGTTCTTGTTACAGTCACGTCGTCATTATTTAAAGTCCACAATTATTATTAAAAATATTTAAATGGTGCTTCGGGAGGTAGTTCCAAGTCACTGATTCAAAACAAGAACACCCATACATAATTTGCAATCATTCCATCCAACCATTTCCGCTCTGGCCGTAGGTCACGTGCACTCTTTTAACCAATTATAAGCGAGAAGATTGCGCGAAACTTTGGCGCGCCTTCGAACTTGTTGGAGAAGACGATACCTCGTGTGAACATTAAAACTATTTCGCGATTTTTCGTTTGCAGTCGGCCCCATTGGTTATCTTTGGATTCTTCTGAGGTACGTTTAAACATCATGTTTATTTATATGCTGTGTTGAGCAGAAAATTCGTTACGATCTAGTTTTAAACTACATCTTCTTGAAATCGTTTATGGTGATTGTGTGAATGTTAATAATATTATAGACCATTATCCAGCCAAACATGCTACGCACTCGATGTTTTCTACGCTTGTTCAGCCGTAGTGACGTCCCCATTAATGCTTTATTCACCTCTATATAATATCCATAACCCTCTGTTATTTTAATTAACCAAATATATCTTCAACTACAAGTATAAATTTGTGAGTTATCAGCCATGCTTAACTATGATAACTACAGGTATAATTATAACTGTTAGTAAGCGAATGACGAACAATCTATATACTATAATGTTATTTGTAAAGCAATTTTGTATGAGATTTTTTGTGTCAGAGCAGTTCTCAACTAAAACGGTGTTTGGAATGTACAATTTTGGAAATGTTGCGTAAGATAATAAACATTACTGAAATAATTATCGAAATTAAATGTACACGAAAATGGCTGTCGACATTGACTTGCCAAAGATTGTGTTTAGGAGAATAATTTATACTGTGACTATATGACCGGTAGCCAGTCACGGTTTATGAAAAACTAAATGACCGGCAGTCAGTAATCGTAGCAATAATTCTAAAATAAACCCTAATCACAACCCAAATCCTAACCCTAACCAAATCCTAACCCTAACCGTTAAAAATCAAGACAAAAAACGAAAGAAAAAAATTAAAACAAAATTCACAAAAAGGACGTCTGTTGTGTGATTTGAACTCGCCAGATTTCGGCATTGCAACAGTGGAAACTGCCGGTCATATAGTCACTTCGTAATTTATATGTGACATGGCTGCTAGAGCTCTAACTCTATAGCTAAGTTTTAAAAATGATGTGTATTATTTTACATTACAAAATGTATAGCATGTTATGATTATAAAATAAATTTTAAACTTAAAGTATGCCAATAATGTACCGATCAATTTGAAACATCACCACCCCCTTCCACCCCCCCCCCCCCGGCAGACCCTGGGAATTTGAACATTTCAAAATTTGCTCGTTCAAATTCCCATTCCCCTGGGTGAAAAACTGTTCAAACACCCTACTGTGGCAAGAGATTAAACGAGCAAATACCCGACCCCCATGGCCAAATTATGAAACGTACTGGAAGTACAGAAATTCCATTCCAGTTTTGACAAACCAGTCCTTGACAAAGCAGAATCTTTCCCTCTAAAATCTAACAATAACAATCATTCATCTGTTCCGCCGCCATTGTAAAGAAAATGGTGGCCAATGACAAAGCTTTTATAGTTGCCGGCAGATATATACGTTGCTCATAGGTAGGAGACCGCTCGATAAGGGACTGTTCATTAATTATATGTAGGGTGGGCTGGAGTAAAGCTAAACAGAACTTAGAAAATATTTCTTGTCCACCCCATTAAATTATAACTTTTTTATGCCCCCTCCAATCATCCTAGGATATATTTTAAGCCCCCCCCCCCACTTCTGGCCGCAATATTTCAAGCCCCCTATCATAATACAGAAACGTTTGTGTGCCCTCCCCCTAATTTCCTCCAACCCCCCTCACCACAATAATTATTGATGAACAGTCACTAACACACAAATTATAGACTTTCGGTTCAAATTCCCCCACCCTCCTGTCAAATTACCCACCTGGCAAAATGATTCAAATTGCCTTAAGGCATTGTTACACTGCAATTTTTCATGCAACTTGTCTCGCAACACTGATCTAAGAGGCATGCTTACAACATCATCATCCCCAGGGGGTGGGGATGATGATGTTTCAAATTGATTGGTACATAACCACAAATTTTGTATAATTTATAAACATTCTGTATAAGGCAAATCATTGAACAGTGAAATATTTCTTTGATTTGATCTTTCCTTCAAATACTGGTTTATGTTACTGGTTTATACAGGTTTATATTTTTAAAATACTAATGATGTGATGTCAACCTAGGAATTTGACTTTCTTTCCATGAAGGTTGATAAAATATCTAGTATAGCATTCGAGTATATCATCATGGTTTGGATTTTATGTACTGTATATTATAGGTCAAATTTCTCTAGCAGCATGCAGAGTATTATATACAAAGTGATGAATACTGTAGTTGGACATGGCACTTGTTAGCATTTCGGACAAACAAATTCCTTTATAGAGCAACAATGTGATGCACAAATCAAAATATTTTAGCATTCAGCTCACTTCATGTAGAATCAATATAATATACAGTATCAGTAATGTTGTATTGGGGTTATACTGTAGTTTCATGTACATGTACATTAATCATGTTACCTGTTTTGGTTAAACCAACACTTGTTTGTTTTTAGTTATATAATGTCAGATAATAATGATAAATCTGCTGATGGAAGTGAAAGTTCACCAAAACGTAAGTTCAAGTGTACAAGTAGTGGCAGGCTTTTAGCCAGGCGGCTGTCCTATGGATGGCCACTTTTGAAAAATCAGATTTTTGGATGGCCACTTTTCGTATGGATGGCCACTTTTCGTATGGATGGCCACTTTTCGTATGGATGGCCACTTTTCGTATGGATGGCCACTTTTCGTATGGATGGCCATTGGACGGCCTAATCAAAATTAAACAAAAGCCCTCAAACAAAAACTTACAGTTTCCCCCTTCCAATGTTTCTTGATTTCTGTTATTTTAGCTGTTGTGTAGCTTTCGTTACTAATTTTTGTCAAGAACTACAGACATGATGATTGATTGCAAGATCGATTTAACATGTATATGCTGTAACATGAAGTAGCAAAAACATTGTATAGAACCGTTGTTCAATACATTTGATAAGCTCACTTGCTCACGGCCACACCCACCAAAAGTTTTGAAATCCTGGCTAAAAGCCTGGGTAGTGGTTCTTTTCCATAGAGTGAATCCCCATTATCATTAGATTGTCTAATTTACCTAGAGTTTGTGCAATATATTGAAAATTGTTTTTGTTCAGAAGAGAGTCAGATTACAAGTATGATGCAAAATCCCCAAGTGCTTGCTGCACTTCAGGTAAATGGTAGCCTGTAAAGTGTACATGTACCTGTACCTGCATGTGTATTTCCAAGTGCAGTATGTACAGTCTATTGTAGTCTCCCAGATAGCCAGTATCATGCCTACCATTAGATCTATGATATGGCATTATTTTTAACTTTTACATTTTATAAATTACTAAACATTTTATTATTATTATTATCTTTTTAAACTTTTTGCAAATCCCTCCTAGTATAGTGTATACTGTTTTAGGAGTATATTTAATTATTAAAGTATTAAAGTGGTGTAGCTAGAGCTCGCCTCCCAAATGACTTTGCAGGGATGTTTGTCATAAAATCCTTGTTGTCTGTATGGAAATTTGGGTGGTTGGGACTATCTTGTGAATCAAGTTTATGGCAACTAAGCATTTTATGCAAATTTTTCTCTGGCGACCTTTCTTTGATTGAAATGGTGGTGCTTTGAGTACAAAAATGTGCATGCTCTTCTCAAATTGCCTGGGAGTTTGGAGAAGGCAAAGCTGTTCCATGATGCTTCTATTATTTTTAATGAAGCACAACTTGACAGCTCAATTTGGGAACATTGTAATACTTTTGAAACTCTGCTTCGCCTCACAGTCACATGTTTCATCAGCACATGATGAAAGAGCGTTGACAGCTGCTTGAAGCAATGTTAAGACGTACTTGAGAAGCACAGTGTACGAGAATTGTCTCTCAAGCCTTGCATGCATTTCAATAAATCTAGAACGTGTTTCATCAATTTAGAGAGCTTCAAAATCCATTTTTAAATTTGAAAACCAGACCAATATTTCAATGACTTATGTGGACAAATCTCTTTAGTACTTTACAGTCATTATAATAGTACAGTATACATGCACACCCATTTTCGTGGAAAATTTGGATTCCTGGCCCCCACTAAAAAATCGTAGCCACGCCACTGAGCCATTGGAGGGTTTCCGGATGTGCATAGGCTTAGCTGAGCCAGTGTGGGGCCTATAGTACACAATAGTAAAATACACATACATGTACAGGAGGTGGTACATGTACAGTAAATGTGTTGTCCATTTTGTTTGGTAATACTATAGCACTTCAGACTTGAAAAACAACAGGTCAAGTTTTACTGATCAGATTACTTTGCAATGTTGTGCCTGTATTATATTATGTATACCTATCATAAGATATTAAAATCTGTAGACAAAATACAAATTGTTTAGAATTTTCATTATACTTTTTGTCACTCCACCAAATTCATACAGTACAATACTTAGTTGGTTAATGTGTGCTCTATCCTCAGCATTTAAAAATATTTTTGAGAGCATGCATATTTTTACATTTGGTTGTGGGTTACATAATATTATACAATGTACTATATAATACAGTAGGTCTTTTTTCCATTTTGCTTTTTATCTGTACATGTAGCTGACATTTTTGTTTATATATAATTTTTTATATTAGGAACGACTTGGGGGAATCATTGGTGCTTCATCAGGATATATTGAAAGGTACCTTTCTTTACATCTGAAATACAATATTATGATATAGGGCCGGTATATAGAAATTTATAGACTTCTAATAATATCAGCAAAATACTAACATTTCAAGCAGAGCTTTTAATCAGAGTCAAACATCATGTAATAAAATTAATAGGTCTTATTGATATACCATAAAATGGCCAATTTCAATTAATGCATGGGAGATAAACAAACTGATAATTAATGAATGCAAAAATTTTTAATCATTTGCTATTTTCATTATTAGTCGATCAGTAAACAGATTGAGGGGGGGGGGGGGGGGGGGGTACAATTGCTAATACTCCAAGCGGTACATGTAGGAAACACAGACTTGAAATTGAAAAATAATGAAAGTGCATGAACTAATAAAAAAGTTCCTTGCAAACTAATTTAAAAGAAAAACAACTTGTAGGAAATTAAATAAAAGAAAACCATTCATTAAGGCCACTGGGATGTGCTGTGTCGAGTTTGAAAATGGGACAGAAAGAATTGTGAGGATGACAGCCGTGAAAGTTGGAATTTTCTTTCATAGTTTTTGTTTCAATTTAGAAAGTTTTTCACCTTGAAAGTTTCAGCTAAATCACAGTAGTCAAACAAATCATGCTGAATAAAATGGCCGATTACTAAGATGTGTAGCCTGGGTTTGTGCTAGATCTTTACTTTACATGCATTATTCTTCAGTGGAATATACATATATACTAGTTGCCTGCAAATACTGTGTTGTAGCTGAGGCTTTTTCTTATAGTTTGCCAAAGTCTGTAAAAAGGAGAATAAAAGCATTAAAGAATTTGCAGGTACAGTACAAAAGACAGAGAATTGCCTTAAGCTATCAAAAAAATTATTTACAAGAACACAACATATGGTTGTAAAAGTACACCCTTAAAAAGTGTTGACAGTTCGATTTTTGTTATTACAGTGTTTTCTGTAATATGCAATAATATTATAATGTGCTAGCATGTGCTAGCATAGATGTTGGGTAGAGGTACAGGTATACTGCAGTGTATGTTGTACTGTATATTGTTGCCATAGCAATCAAGATCAGTTTTGCAACCTCAATATTTGTTTTCCCTCAAGTACATGAGGTACCTGAACATTTTGGGGTAATTGGTACTGGATCAGAAAAAGCTTCCAAATTTAAAACTAAATGTTGAATTTGATTTTGAAGCAAAGCCCTTTTGTAGAATTGGAAGATGCTAACCCTTACATTTACAATGCTCCCATGGGTTTCACAATTCTACTGTTTTATCCCCTCGCAAGCGAAAGCGACCGAGCGAAGCGGGGGTGATAATCTCACCGCAAGGGACTCGTGTCGTTTTGGCTGATCCGTTTGAGTCGGACCATATTGAGCAGCGAAATTCTAGCGGCCATTATTGATTTGTGATCAGAAGAACTAAAACATAGAGGTTTTTACGAAGGGTATACACGTTTGCGTAAAATAACAGGTACGTGTGTTATGTATTTAGACTCGCTAATTCCAAATCTGTTTTCAGAATTGAAATTGGTTAAATATTGATCGAGATTATATGTATACACTATTGATATATGCTGGATATTTGTGTATAAAGTGGACGGGTATTCTACGATTTAGCGATATATATATGTTATAATAGGTACGTGTGTTATGTATTTACACTCGCCAATTCCAAGTCTGTTTTTACAATTGAAAACGGTTAAATATTGATCGAGATAACGTTCAAAACGAGGGATAGGTGACAAAGCCCTAAAGGTCGCTTATATAAGCTTGCTTATAACCATGGGTTGTTTTATAACGCAACCAATGGTCTCGTTATTCCTATATGCTACCAGCAATCTTTTATTACATAATATACGACAATTTTATTATAGTATACAAAATATGTTTGTTAACAGGTTGTTTAAATAGTTAAGGTTTAGTTTGATTATTCACTGAGCTGTCGCGAAGGTTAGCTAATGGTTAACTTGTACGTTTGGTAGTTTTTAAACTTTTTAACTTTTAACCTGTGTAAGACATATTATGAAGCGAACATTATTATGTATGTATTATATGTATATACATGTCTCATCTATTTTAAGGCACACCACACCGGTTTGTGGTCTGAAAAATATGATTCATATATTCCACTTGTAACGCGTATTCGTCTTCAGTATTGGTGTACAGATGATCCAGAAGTGATCCATTATTGGTTGTAGGAAGGTAGATGCAACTTTTGCTGATATGAGGAACCAAATATTTTAACTATCTGCTGTTTCTGACCTTCATCTGATAGCCTGCAGTCAATCTTGAAATCACCACATATTATGCAATACTCGTGGGTATAAATTTATCTAATAAGCCAGTTCGTAATGTCCACTGCGCGTCACAAAATGACTTGTTCTGCGTCGGGATAAAACTTATTTTAATTCATAACATCAGGCTAAAACCACAATAGACATTTGCATTTCTATTTACACTTGCAAATTCGTTATACTGAATTCCCCAGCCTGATATTATGAATTGAAATAAGATTTATCCGACGCACTGGCTTATTGTCATAGAACATGTATGGTTGTCCAATTACGTCCTATACATGTCCCTTATGAGCTCTCAGCTTGAACTAATCAAAAATATGAATATAGAAATTCGCAGTGCGCGCGAAAATTTCGCCTAGTGCAAAACCGCGCCATAAGCGTCGAAACTCCACTGGGCGGAAAATAAAATTTTCCTTTGTTATGTGAGATATCGCGTGGAACTAATTTTTAAAAAAGACAAAAGGAAAAGTCGAGTACATTATGAGCACAGAATATGAGTATGCGAGCACAGAATATGAGTATGTGGGCACAGAAGGGGACAGAAGCGTTCCTGAGCGCACATCCCCGAGCTTGCCAGTTGCTCCATATTGTAAACACAGTGCTGCAATTCATTTATGAGTGATATGCCAAATAAAAGCAAATATAACCTATTCAAATTTTGTGAAATTGTTGTAAATCTATAAGCCATTGATCACAACAGTTAGTCCCTCAAATGCAAGGAACAGTGGGTGATTTTAGAAATGTTGATCGAAACGCAAAGTTGTCAAGTCAAGCGAAGATTTATATTTACACTGAAGTAAAACAGCATCAGGGAGCAATTGTGCCTGAAACCTATATAAGAATAGAAACAATTCTAAGACACACCAGTATGGAAAGAAGGGAGACGGAAAGCCAGAAATAAAAAAGTGAGCTATAGAAGTATTCGATAATATTAAGTCTTTTAGAATCAAGTAAGGGATAGATCTTACTTCGTGTACCGGACACAGAAATTTGTATGAGTAAATTTTAGTTAGCACTGTATAGAACTGGCTCGTTATTTAAAAATCCCGTTTATTTTATCTATAATAGGTTTAATTCATAAATTGGAGAACTCCACGACAAAAATAAACGGGATTTTTTAAAGAACGAAGCCGCTAGGTCAGTAGGAACAGAATACCAGTAACGCTTACTATTAAATGGTCATTATTAAACCGTGTCAAATTGTTGAAAATTGTCATACTAGAATTGCTTCGTTCTTTAAAATTACATAGCTAAAATTACTTGGCTAAAAGTTATTAATAAATACGATTTCACATTCTTGATTTATGTCAGTAAATTTAAGTTAAAAAGTTGACGGATATTCTATAATCACTCCTGGGTCTCTGAGCTATCAGTTGGCGGCTGGCCATGGCATTTGGTCATGCTATGCTAAATTATAATGAAACAATATATTTCTGAATTTTGAATATGTAATTCATCTTAGAGTTTACATATCATGATCGGTTATCACTACAAAATAGTGAAAGCTCGAGAAAAAGCTTGTTATCGTGTGGGGTATATAGGTCTGGTTTAATGCTAAACACATCTTAACGCTGACCTTATCATTTCATAATATTGACCTTATCGTTTCATAATATTGACCTTATCTTAACGCTGAACTTATCATTTGGCCCGGAGACACGGACGCCGAGGGTATAGCAATAGCTCTTCTGCACTAACGTGCAGGATATACATATACGACGAGGCCGTTTGGCCGGGCTGGCTGATTGCCGAATAATTTCTAAGTACATAAACCGTTTTTACGAAGGGTGTACACGTTCTCGTAATATAAGAGACACGTACGTTACGTATGTAGACGCCGTAATTCCAAAACTGTTTTCAGAATTGAAATCGAGTAAATATTGGCCGAGGTAGCGTTCAAAATCTACATCGACAGACGCGGTTTGGACACTGGGGACCATGTATGGGGGAAAAGAAACTCTAGCGGTGGGGTGGGGAGTAGTGGTAGAAAAGGCGGCGAGGGGATTATTGCGAATTCGTATTTCTAGTTAAGACTTATATACAGTACGATACAATGTTACTACATGTATATTTTTAGTCGATGCTCTCCGCTTTTTTTTTCAATTTGTAAACTTTTCCAAATGTTCAAATTTAGGTTTCCTGTACCAAATTGGAAGCAGAGTTTTACAAAGAAGTCCATGCTTTGGAGTGTAAATTTGTTGATAGATTCAAGCCACTTTATGAAAAGGTTAATTAATTCAACATTATTTTTACAGTAACATACTGTAGGTGCTCCTTGTAATTTTTATGTAGCTGTTAGCAGCTGCACTTTCAGATCTCTATCCAAAATGACACACGCTGATTGGTTGCCTAGCCAAATGTATTACATTTTGCATACAGACTGACTAATTTTGGCAAGAAAATTGCTAGGTTGATTGAAGACAAACAAATAATTAAGAATTATTGGATGAGGCTGAGAAGGTATAAAGAATTATTCAGACTGTAAACCGAATCCAATAATTATTTTATTATTCATTCTGTTACACTAACGAATAAAACAAACAAATTGAAAACAAACCAAAATTAATCAAATTTTCAAACAAAACATAGCTCGAATCAAAATTTTCCCGTGTATTGCTAATTTCACGCAAAATACCGCTGGAATATCTCGGGCTCCGTCCAAATCCTCTACAGATATCTGTTTCCGCTGAAAAATAGCGCGGGCACCTGCAAATACCGAGAATTATGCGTTGGCTTTTAGCCAATGAAAAAACAAGAACAGAGTACAATGAATAATAATTAATTGGTTATAAGTACATTTTAGGAAACATTAAAGGTGCAGTCCAGTCCGTTCTGCGCATGTATGATATTTCAAACGTTGGGGACCCCATATATCAACAAACTTTAACGGAATAGATTTGCGACAGTTCGAAAGCGAGTATTCGTAAAGGTGGCGAAGGCACGAGTGGTAGTTTGATATATTATCCACATTTAGGAACCAAACAGCTTCTTATAACACGCTTTTTAGGCGGAAAAGCTCAAGCGTGTGAAAAAACCCGTAATACTTCATGTTCAATGTTTATATAATGCAATGTAAACAAACGATGTAAACAGAAACGTGGACATGCGCAGACAAAATAAAATAAAGTCATGGTTAAAAACAAACAGCTAAACTTTATATAATTACAAAGAAAAACAGCAATAAAATGACGAGAAAAGAACCTAGTTTTAAACTACGAAATTCCTTATTAACCTCATATGCATGCTAGCTTTAAGCTGGACCTCGCACTCGGTTAATAATGATCATTTATCCGAGAGAAAATAACTGAAAATTAACTGAAAATTATGTTTGTTTACATTGAGAGAACTTTTGATAGGATAAAAATGACTCTATTTCATATCTCACCTTTGTTTATGAGATATTTAAGTTTGCAAATGAGATAAATTGTGGTACGTTATGATTGACACATCATTTTCTGAAATTTCGATTTTCGAGCATGCTTGAAATGACTAGAATTGCTCTGAATTTCACTAAAACTTTGGCAAGTTACTGTAGGATGGTTACACCCACAAACAAAACCACTACAGTTCCAACACACTATTTTGGTAGTATAGGTATTGTACATACATGTACTATCTATCTATCATGCAGACGCATCCGAGACTTTGTCTTGTCGTTGGCTGTAATGAGTCTGAGGTCGCCGCTCCTTCAGTCATCCTTTTCTGTTGGGGTTGGTCCCTTAGCCTTTGCCCAGTCAAGGGCGACCTACACAGTACAAGTGCTATGTAATCCATAGCTGGAACTATGTGACCCATAACAGGGAGGCATAGAGGAACAGAGGATACTCACACTTGCCCGGGGTGGTTAGTTTAGTTTAGTTTAGTTTAGTTTAGTTTAGTTTAGTTTAGTTTAGTTTAGTTTAGTTTATTAGATTTATCACTCTTAGGTGAACGGAATACCCCAACAGGCTAGAAGCCCAATTATAGGGGTTCCGAGGGCCTACGTCCGAGAAGACCTGAAAGTCTTACCATTTGCTGATATTATTGCAAAGGCAGCACTTTCTCCTCAATTATTTTTAAGACCCTGAGTGGAGGTCCGACCCAGGATTTGAACCAACCACTAGACCACAACAGCTGGTTCACAGTACTTCTCCTATCATGAGCTACTGAAAACCGGTCTCATGCCATACCTACCATTATACCTCATAATTCCTTTTAGAATTCTTTGCCAAACGAAATTAGGGAAAGCAACTCCCTAATTTCTTTTGAAACTAAAATCGCTCGCTACTCACATCTCTGAATGAAATTATATGAAAAGATTTGTAAATAGATATGTTTCACTATACCCTTTCTATAGTTAAAATTCTTGTTCTAGTTTACTTTCTTATTATATTTTTATATTATAAAATTTACTATATGTTACTATACTATATACATTATGTATAATATGTATACAGTATATATATTTATATTTTTACTATATGTTAACTATACTATATATTTACAATATGTTACTATACTATATTGTTGTAATGTTGTTATACACGCCCCTTGTGGAAATCAGCCTAGGTTGACAATGGTTAGCGTGTTTAAATAAAGTTTTTCTATCTTCTATCTAGTTCTTGCTTAAAATATTTCTATAATTGCCGACAGTATAACAGCAATATCCCATTTATTATTATAGTTATAATAAAAGCTATGTTGTGCTGCACATCCAGTGCCTCATTTTGCATACTGACCTTTTGCACTGCTTTCAATGAATCAAATATGCGAGCGCGATGATTTGCGCTCGCCAAATCGACGGGGATCGCGATTTGTTTTTTTCGACAAAAACAACACCAAATTTATAGTCTAAACGTCTAAAAAACAGCGCTAAGTAATAGACTTCGATAAACGGTTTTAATTTTTTTCACTACTATACTGTAGCTTAAACTTAGGCATAAAAACAATTTGAAAATATCAATAAAACTTTTATTATTAAACAAAAGACATCTATTTACAAAAAGTCTTAAAAGAATCAGAATCAAAAATTCGTCTGCGTTACTAACGCATCACTGGTATTGTCGTCAACGTTAAGCGCTCGTCTTCACTGTCCATGTTATCTTCATTGTCTTCATCATCAATTTTGTGACCGTCGTCTGAATCGAGCGGTTGTTCAACCGAATCTGCTTCAGAGGAAAGCGTGATAATTATGCGTTTCCTGAGATACTGTATATCTCTAACGCACGATCGATAATTTCCTCCCTTTCCTTCTCGCTCCAAATGGAGTTGTTTCTGGACACAATCACGTAGTTTTAGAGGGTTTCATGTCTCATGGAAAGGCGCTTGTCGGACAAGATATTTGTCACAAAACTGAACGTGGGCTCTGCGGAAGCATTTGACTCTGATATGCTCACGATCAAAGAGGCAGCAGACGCAGGTTTGGAAATTCGTCGTGTCAGTAAAGTAGAACAGATTTCCATAAGGCTGGCGCTGTTGTTCCAGTGTGATTTATGATAAATTACTCATCTGCCAGCGCGATTGATGACGCTGGCAGAACAAACTTGGGAGCGTGTGAGCGAGCGCAAGCGCAGTTAAGCGAGCTCAAGCGCAGTTAAGCGAGCGCAAGCGCAGTTAAGCGAGCGCAAGCGCAGTTAAGCGAGCGCAAGCGCAGTTAAGCGAGCGCAAGCGCAGTTAAGCGAGCGCAAGCGCAGTTAAGCGAGCGCAAGCGCAGTTAAGCGAGCGCAAGCGTAATGATTCCTTGTTATGCCCTCTTGATTCTGTCTTGTTTTTTTTAGAGAATGTTAGTGAGCAGTGGTGTGTATGAACCTACTGATGAAGAATGTGAATGGCAGAGTGACGATGAAGAGGATGATGGGACAAAAGAAGCAGATGATGAAGATAACAGTGAGGAAAAGTTGTCGGTAATAAAATCAAGTTAGAAAATCTTAGATTAAATATCCACAAAAGGCTGTCTTTATTAGAATTAAAACATGGTTCATGATTTAGTATTCCTCTGTCAAGTTATGGAATGTAATGTATGCTGGAAGTTGGAGGGAAAGGGAAGAAAGAATGGAGTAAGAGTTGCTAGACTGAAGTGATAGCTGTGCCAACCTCGTGCTACCCGCCCGGAGATAAGACCCTGGACACGAGGTTGTAGCTGTGCAACTCTAGACGATTTAGGAGTCCTCTCCTAACTGCATCCATAACTCCAAAAAGAGAACACCAAACCATGAAACATTTCATCTAGAACATAGAGTAAGACACAAAATAATAAAAAACAAGCTTCATGGAATTTAGATATCAATCAGAAGTGCTGTTATATTAAAAAATGTTATAATTTATTGAAAATAAATTATTAATAATAACAATTAATAAATTATATTTTAAAATAATTATATAAATTATTTATTGCAAATAAATTATTGAAAATATTATCTCATGATGACACTTCAGAAAGTTGGTTATAAAACCTATATTCAATATAGGAATATATTTTTAAGTCATCTTTTCTTTTTCTTTCTACTTCTTGTATTAATGAGCAGAATGAACTCAAAGACAAAACTTTGCTGAATGAAAATAAAGTTGATACAGAAAAGATAGAAGGTAAATGAAATGCTATCACACCAGATTTTCTACCATATGATGTGTACACATGGTACAAAACTTGTTTGATGTCAATTGGTAGTTGTGTCTTAGTCATGAATATTACAAGTTCACTAATATGTGATATTGTGTGATCTAAATTCTGTATTCAACCACACAGCAAGTTCGCTTAGAAATTCAATAAAAACTTATAAGGAGACTGGGACGAGGCATGAGCAAGTTTGCTAACTTTGCTTCCGCATGACGTCACATTGTTTGCAAAGGTTCAAAAGGGAAATTGAAGGCTTGATATTTCTCCATTGATCAGTTTTAAAATACTTTTAGAAAGTAACTCCAGCTTTCCATCTTCCTCCTCTTCATACTTTATTTAAATATTCCACCCATCCTTATAACCCCCTCCCATCTATAAATCTCATACCTTCTAATAACCCCTCCCTCTATTAAGCGACCTTGTTTCTAATAAGCCTCTTTCCTCTATTATTCCCCATCCCTCTGTTAAGCATCTCCCTCTATTAAAGTCTCTCCCTCTATTAAGATCTCTCCCTCTATTAAGATCTCTCCCTCTATTAAGATCTCTCCCTCTATTAAGATCTCTTCCTCTATTAAGATCTCTTCCTCTATTAAGATCTCTCCATCTATTAAGATCTCTCCCTCTATTAAGATCCCTCCCTCTATTAAGATCTCTCCCTCTATTAATCTCTCTCCCTCTATTAAGATCTCTCCCTCTATTAAGATCTCTTCCTTTATTAAGATCTCTCCCTCTATTAATCTCTCTCCCTCTATTAAGATCTCTCCCTCTATTAAGATCTCTTCCTCCATTAAGATCTCTCCCTCTATTAAGATCTCTCCCTCTATTAAGATCTCTCCCTCTATTAAGATCTCTCCCTCTATTAAGATCTCTCCCTCTATTAAGATCTCTCCCTCTATTAAGATCTCTCCCTCTATTAAGATCTCTCCCTCTATTAAGATCTCTCCCTCTATTAAGATCTCTCCCTCTATTAAGATCTCTCCCTCTATTAAGATCTCTCCCTCTATTAAGATCTCTCCTTCTATTAAGATCTCTTCCTCTATTAAGATCTCTCCCTCTATTAAGATCTCTCCTTCTATTAAGATCTCTTCCTCTATTAAGATCTCTCCCTCTATTAAGATCTCTCCCTCTATTAAGATCTCTCCCTCTATTAATCTCTCTCCCTCTATTAATCTCTCTCCCTCTATTAATCTCTCTCCCTCTATTAAGATCTCTCCCTCTATTAAGATCTCTTCCTTTATTAAGATCTCTCCCTCTATTAAGATCTCTCCCTCTATTACGATCTCTCCCTCTATTAAGATCTCTCCCTCTATTAAGATCTCTCCCTCTATTAAGATCTCTCCATCTATTAAGATCTCTCCCTCTATTAAGATCTCTCCCTCTATTAAGATCTCTTCCTCTATTAAGATCTCTCCCTCTATTAAGATCTCTCCCTCTATTAAGATCTCTCCCTCTATTAAGATCTCTCCCTCTATTAATCTCTCTCCCTCTATTAAGATCTCTCCCTCTATTAAGATCTCTCCCTCTATTAAGATCTCTCCCTCTATTAAGATCTCTCCCTCTATTAAGATCTCTCCCTCTGTTAAGATCTCTCCCTCTATTAAGATCTCTCCCTCTATTAAGATCTCTCCCTCTATTAAGATCTCTCCCTCTATTAATCTCTCTCCCTCTATTAAGATCTCTCCCTCTATTAAGATCTCTCCCTCTATTAATCTTTCTCCCTCTATTAAGATCTCTCCCTTTATTAAGATCTCTCCCTCTATTAAGATCTCTCCCTCTATTAATCTCTCTCCCTCTATTAAGATCTCTCCCTCTATTAAGATCTCTCCCTCTATTAAGATCTCTCCCTCTATTAAGATCTCTTCCTCTATTAAGATCTCTTCCTCTATTAAGATCTCTTCCTTTATTAAGATCTCTTCCTCTATTAAGATCTCTCCCTCTATTAAGATCTCTCCCTCTATTAAGATCTCTCCCTCTATTAAGATCTCTCCCTCTATTAAGATCTCTCCCTCTATTAAGATCTCTCCCTCTATTAAGATCTCTCCCTCTATTAAGATCTCTCCCTCTATTAAGATCTCTCCCTCTATTAAGATCTCTCCCTCTATTAAGATCTCTCCCTCTATTAATCTCTCTCCCTCTATTAATCTCTCTCCCTCTATTAAGATCTCTCCCTCTATTAAGATCTCTCCCTCTATTAAGATCTCTTCCTCTATTAAGATCTCTTCCTCTATTAAGATCTCTCCCTCTATTAAGATCTCTCCCTCTATTAAGATCTCTCCCTCTATTAAGATCTCTCCCTCTATTAAGATCTCTCCCTCTATTAATCTCTCTCCCTCTATTAATCTCTCTCCCTCTATTAAGATCTCTCCCTCTATTAAGATCTCTCCCTCTATTAATCTCTCTCCCTCTATTAATCTCTCTCCCTCTATTAATCTCTCTCCCTCTATTAAGATCTCTCCCTCTATTAAGATCTCTCCCTCTATTAAGATCTCTTCCTTTATTAAGATCTCTTCCTCTATTAAGATCTCTCCCTCTATTAAGATCCCTCCCTCTATTAAGATCTCTCCCTCTATTAAGATCTCTCCCTCTATTAAGATCTCTCCCTCTATTAAGATCTCTCCCTCTATTAAGATCTCTCCCTCTATTAAGATCTCTCCCTCTATTAAGATCTCTCCCTCTATTAAGATCTCTCCCTCTATTAAGATCTCTCCCTCTATTAATCTCTCTTCCTCTATTAAGATCTCTCCCTCTATTAATCTCTCTCCCTCTATTAAGATCTCTCCCTCTATTAAGATCTCTCCTTCTATTAAGATCTCTTCCTCTATTAAGATCTCTCCCTCTATTAAGATCTCTCCCTCTATTAAGATCTCTCCCTCTATTAATCTCTCTCCCTCTGTTAAGATCTCTCCCTCTATTAAGATCTCTCCCTCTATTAAGATCTCTCCCTCTATTAAGATCTCTCCCTCTATTAATCTCTCTCCCTCTATTAAGATCTCTCCCTCTATTAAGATCTCTCCCTCTATTAATATTTCTCCCTCTATTAAGATCTCTCCCTTTATTAAGATCTCTCCCTCTATTAAGATCTCTCCCTCTATTAATCTCTCTCCCTCTATTAAGATCTCTCCCTCTATTAAGATCTCTCCCTCTATTAAGATCTCTCCCTCTATTAAGATCTCTTCCTCTATTAAGATCTCTTCCTCTATTAAGATCTCTTCCTTTATTAAGATCTCTTCCTCTATTAAGATCTCTCCCTCTATTAAGATCTCTCCCTCTATTAAGATCTCTCCCTCTATTAAGATCTCTCCCTCTATTAAGATCTCTCCCTCTATTAAGATCTCTCCCTCTATTAAGATCTCTCCCTCTATTAAGATCTCTCCCTCTATTAAGATCTCTCCCTCTATTAAGATCTCTCCCTCTATTAAGATCTCTCCCTCTATTAATCTCTCTCCCTCTATTAATCTCTCTCCCTCTATTAAGATCTCTCCCTCTATTAAGATCTCTCCCTCTATTAAGATCTCTTCCTCTATTAAGATCTCTTCCTCTATTAAGATCTCTCCCTCTATTAAGATCTCTCCCTCTATTAAGATCTCTCCCTCTATTAAGATCTCTCCCTCTATTAAGATCTCTCCCTCTATTAATCTCTCTCCCTCTATTAATCTCTCTCCCTCTATTAAGATCTCTCCCTCTATTAAGATCTCTCCCTCTATTAATCTCTCTCCCTCTATTAATCTCTCTCCCTCTATTAATCTCTCTCCCTCTATTAAGATCTCTCCCTCTATTAAGATCTCTCCCTCTATTAAGATCTCTTCCTTTATTAAGATCTCTTCCTCTATTAAGATCTCTCCCTCTATTAAGATCACTCCCTCTATTAAGATCTCTCCCTCTATTAAGATCTCTCCCTCTATTAAGATCTCTCCCTCTATTAAGATCTCTCCCTCTATTAAGATCTCTCCCTCTATTAAGATCTCTCCCTCTATTAAGATCTCTCCCTCTATTAAGATCTCTCCCTCTATTAAGATCTCTCCCTCTATTAAGATCTCTCCCTCTATTAAGATCTCTCCCTCTATTAATCTCTCTCCCTCTATTAAGATCTCTCCCTCTATTAAGATCTCTCCCTCTATTAATCTTTCTCCCTCTATTAAGATCTCTCCCTTTATTAAGATCTCTCCCTCTATTAAGATCTCTCCCTCTATTAATCTCTCTCCCTCTATTAAGATCTCTCCCTCTATTAAGATCTCTCCCTCTATTAAGATCTCTCCCTCTATTAAGATCTCTTCCTCTATTAAGATCTCTTCCTTTATTAAGATCTCTTCCTTTATTAAGATCTCTTCCTCTATTAAGATCTCTCCCTCTATTAAGATCTCTCCCTCTATTAAGATCTCTCCCTCTATTAAGATCTCTCCCTCTATTAAGATCTCTCCCTCTATTAAGATCTCTCCCTCTATTAAGATCTCTCCCTCTATTAAGATCTCTCCCTCTATTAAGATCTCTCCCTCTATTAAGATCTCTCCCTCTATTAATCTCTCTTCCTCTATTAAGATCTCTCCCTCTATTAATCTCTCTCCCTCTATTAAGATCTCTCCCTCTATTAAGATCTCTCCCTCTATTAAGATTTCTCCCTCTATTAAGATCTCTCCCTCTATTAAGATCTCTTCCTCTATTAAGATCTCTCCCTCTATTAAGATCCCTCCCTCTATTAAGATCTCTCCCTCTATTAAGATCTCTCCCTCTATTAAGATCTCTCCCTCTATTAATCTCTCTCCCTCTATTAATCTCTCTCCCTCTATTAAGATCTCTCCCTCTATTAAGATCTCTCCCTCTATTAATCTCTCTCCCTCTATTAAGATCTCTCCCTTTATTAAGATCTCTCCCTCTATTAAGATCTCTCCCTCTATTAATCTCTCTCCCTCTATTAAGATCTCTCCCTCTATTAAGATCTCTCCCTCTATTAATCTCTCTCCCTCTATTAAGATCTCTCCCTCTATTAAGATCTCTCCCTCTATTAAGATCTCTCCCTCTATTAAGATCTCTCCCTCTATTAAGATCTCTCCCTCTATTAAGATCTCTCCCTCTATTAAGATCTCTCCCTCTATTAAGATCTCTTCCTTTATTAAGATCTCTTCCTCTATTAAGATCCCTCCCTCTATTAAGATCCCTCCCTCTATTAAGATCTCTCCCTCTATTAAGATCTCTCCCTCTATTAAGATCTCTCCCTCTATTAAGATCCCTCCCTCTATTAATCTCTCTCCCTCTATTAAGATCTCTCCCTCTATTAAGATCTCTCCCTCTATTAAGATCTCTCCCTGTATTAAGATCTCTTCCTCTATTAAGATCTCTCCCTCTATTAAGATCTCTTCCTCTATTAAGATCTCTCCCTCTATTAAGATCTCTTCCTCTATTAAGATCTCTCCCTCTATTAAGATCTCTCCCTCTATTAAGATCTCTCCCTCTATTAAGATCTCTTCCTCTATTAAGATCTCTCCCTCTATTAAGATCTCTCCCTCTATTAAGATCTCTCCCTCTATTAAGATCTCTCCCTCTATTAAGATCTCTCCCTCTATTAAGATCTCTTCCTCTATTAAGATCTCTCCCTCTATTAAGATCTCTCCCTCTATTAAGATCTCTCCATCTATTAAGATCTCTCCCTCTATTAAGATCTCTCCCTCTATTAAGATCTCTCCCTCTATTAAGATCTCTCCCTCTATTAAGATCTCTCCCTCTATTAAGATCTCTCCCTCTATTAAGATCTCTCCCTCTATTAAGATCTCTTCCTCTATTAAGATCTCTCCCTCCATTAAGATCTCTCCCTCTATTAAGATCTCTCCATCTATTAAGATCTCTCCATCTATTAAGATCTCTCCCTCTATTAAGATCTCTCCCTCTATTAAGATCTCTCCCTCTATTAAGATCTCTCCCTCTATTAAGATCTCTCCCTCTATTAAGATCTCTTCCTCTATTAAGATCTCTCCCTCCATTAAGATCTCTCCCTCTATTAAGATCTCTCCATCTATTAAGATCTCTCCCTCTATTAAGATCTCTCCCTCTATTAAGATCTCTCCCTCTATTAAGATCTCTCCCTGTATTAAGATCTCTCCCTCTATTAAGATCTCTCCCTCTATTAAGATCTCTTCCTCTATTAAGATCTCTCCCTCTATTAAGATCTCTCCCTCTATTAAGATCTCTCCCTCTATTAAGATCTCTCCCTCTATTAAGATCTCTCCCTCTATTAAGATCTCTCCCTCTATTAAGATCTCTCCCTCTATTAAGATCTCTCCCTCTATTAAGATCTCTCCCTCTATTAAGATCTCTCCCTCTATTAAGATCTCTCCCTCTATTAAGATCTCTCCCTCTATTAAGATCTCTCCCTCTATTAAGATCTCTCCCTCTATTAAGATCTCTTCCTCTATTAAGATCTCTCCCTCTATTAAGATCTCTCCCTCTATTAAGATCTCTTCCTTTATTAATCTCTCTCCCTCTATTAAGATCTCTTCCTCTATTAAGATCTCTTCCTCTATTAAGATCTCTCCATCTATTAAGATCTCTTCCTTTATTAATCTCTCTCCCTCTATTAAGATCTCTCCCTCTATTAAGATCTCTCCCTCTATTAAAATCTCTCCCTCTATTAAGATCTCTCCCTCTATTAAGATCTCTCCCTCTGTTTTGCACTTCATGCCCGATATTAAGGGGGTCAGTGCCCTCGAATGCAGGCAAAGATAAGATACCGGACAGTTGACGTGAAGTAAAAACCGCATGCGATCTCATGCGCTAAAGGATAAGAATACAGTACAAATGTGATATTAGACAGGCGGATAATCTACGAAATTGTAAGTGAAACATAATGTGGATGACTGTTTGAACTAGGAGAGCGTTTAAATAATGTAATTTTGTATTCTTTATTCTATTTTCTAGTTGACTATTATTATTTATATATATATTTATATATTTATTGATTGTTGTACAAGATACGTACGCTTCAAGAAAGATAGTACAGAATTCGATCATTTGTCAGTCTGGCGTAGTGATTTTTCTAATTGAAGTAGTGTCCCACACGAGGGTGCGAAACAGTCAAAATTTCTATACATTTGAAAGATCACCGAATTGCAAACAAAAGGGAAAAGACAAGGACAACCGACTGCAAAAAACAAGCGACCGACCGTCCTCGAAAGTCCCGGCAACTTGCAAGAGCCAACAAAGATCATAAAAGGTCAGAAAATTCCGTTTGATGCTGTATTTTGTTTGCTAAAATTCAGATTTTTGTGAAAAACTTGGCGAACACATTCTCGATAGCGTGTTACACGAAATCGAGGCTCATCAAAACATCGCCCAGAATAACAAAAACACATCGTTCAAAATGCCAAAAGTGGAATTGAAAACTCTGATTGGCAAAAGAGATAATGCAATTCAATCTATAAAAGAATTGTTTGAGGAATTCGAGACTGTCTTTACAGTGGAACCTCAGTTGGACAGATTAGAATCTATTTTCAGTTTAGTTGAAGCAAAGTATAGAAATATAAAGAAACAACAAGAAACCATAGCTGATAGAATTGTAGAGGATGGTTTGTCGGAAGATGATCAGATGTTAAAATCCAACCAAGAAGTTGGCGAAAAGCTAAAAAATGACTATTTACAACTCGTTAAAGTTTATGCGGTTTACCAAAAGAAGCTTAGCTCAACTAAATCGTCTACAGAAAATTCAGAATCATTGGAAGCGATGACGTCAGCAGTGACAAAAATGGCAGAAGCCATACAAGGCTCCAAGTCAAAGGCTAGTAAGGCTAGTGGCCTTGAAAGGTTACCAGTACCATCTTGGGACGGATGCAGAAGATCATATTCAACCTGGAAGAAAGAATTTAATCACTGGATGGTTAAATATTCACAAGATAAAGATGAGCAACTACAGCGCTTCAGGAAAGCAATGCCTAAAGGGTTCTGGTGGACAGACCAGGTGAAAACTTGCAAGAGTATTGATCGTGCATGGGAAATTCTTGATATTGAATTTGCTGACAAAAGGAAACTCATGGATGAATTATTGGCGGGAATAAATAACCAAAAACCAGTGAAGAGAGACTCAAGATCACTTTGTCAATATGCATCCTCAATAACCGGCTATGTAAATGATATGGAAGACAATGGATGTCCTGTTTCCTTGTCGACCGAAGCTCCTTTCTTTATGTCCCAACTTCTCTCAAAACTTAATCCTGGTGACAATTCAGCCTTTGGTCGAGATATGAAGAGAGATAAAAAGGAAGAAAATGTATCAAACCTTATCCACTGGTTGCATGAAGAGACAAGTCTTCGTTCAAGAGGAAAATCTAATCTTGAAAACGAGAATGAGAGTGGTCCCAGGAGATCCGAGAACCGATCTGCAAACTCTGAAATACATGAACCAGAGACATGTCCTCTTGGTTGCCAAACAAAACACCTACTCACTGCTTGTCCTACCTATCAGAGTTCAACAGTAAACCAAAGATGGGACATTGTTAAACAGAAGCAGAGATGTCGGAAATGCTTAAGAGCTCACCATACCAAAGACTGCAAGAAGGCTGATGGTACGTCATGTGATAAGTGTAAGAAAAACCACCACCGATCATTGCACAATGACAAGAGGAATGAACTATCATCAAATTTAAACCCAGATGCTCCTACATTTCCTAATCAAGAGAAGAATACCTCAAACAACAACATTGATATAAACTCTTCTAAACACAAGAATGACGTTCAGACTGTAACTGGACTATGCCCAATTCAAAAGATTAAAGTGGCAGATGTAAATGGAGTACCTATGGATATTCTTACACTGCTGGATACTGGTTCGAATACTAGTCTCCTTTCTAAAGCCGCAGCAAGAAAACTTGGATTAAGCGGACCACAAACACACTTAACTATGAACCTGGCTGGAGGGGGCAAGAAGTCGGAAGTTTCTGAAATTGTAGAAAACCCTTCTTGTACACACAGTCAACAAACCGTGCAGCAGCGCCAAAACAGTTTCAAAGAAGGCTTTGGAGAAATATACTCACCTGAGATCAGTTTCAGAAAAACTGCATCTATCTGGTGGAAGTATCGATTTACTTCTTGGAACAGACTTTGCGGATGCCTTTGTAGATGTTCATGCTATACCAGGAGAACCTGGAGAGCCTATAGCTAAGATGAACTGCTTTGGTTGGTACGTATTAGGCCAACTTGCTACGAGTAACTCAAGAATTCAATCAGTTGATGTTGGTACGATGAGCGTGATGGAAGACATGAATACTCTTCTACAGCAAGATCTTATTGGAGTTAAACCAACCGAACTGTGTACGTGCAGCGAGAGCGAATTACGGGAGAACAAGTTTGTTAAGTCACTTTCCGAGTCAACGACAGTGGTAGACGGCAGGATCCAAATCAAGATGCCTTGGAAAGAAGATGGCCCACCGAAACGTAGCAACTATGACATTGCTCTTAAAAGAATGCACTCAACTGAGAGATCATTTGAAAGAAAAGATTGCACCGAGGTCATTGACGAAGAGGTTCAGAAGTTAGTTTCCCCAGGTTTTGTGACCGAGATTCCCCCGGAAGAAGTGGATCATACGAAACCTGAATGGTATTTACCACTTCAAGCCATCTTCACACCTGACAAGACAACAAAGCTTCGACTTGTCTTCGATTCCTCCGCGAAAGGTCATGATGATCGCTCTCTTAATGATCATCTTGAGAAAGGCCCAAATTATATCAACGATCTTCCGAGTGTCCTTGCGGCATGGCGATGGGATAACGTTGCGTACTCCGGCGATGTGCGCAAGATGTTCAACCAGATTCTAGTGCATCCCGATGACCAAGTCTTCCATCG
Source organism: Chrysogorgia sp. JL179-B06 (assembly GCA_035772405.1). Lineage (NCBI taxonomy): Eukaryota > Metazoa > Cnidaria > Anthozoa > Scleralcyonacea > Chrysogorgiidae > Chrysogorgia > Chrysogorgia sp. JL179-B06. Next base: position 4,347,203 of record JAYKKM010000159.1, read on the forward strand.
ATTTCTATGGAGGAGGAGTCGAACAGGAGAACCAACTGTTTATCAGTGGCTGCGATTGAGCTTTGGAGATAAACCTGCACCGGATATTGCGTCAAATTCGATTAAAGTCCTGGCCAAAGCGTCTCAAGACGAAGAGCCCCAAGCAGCAACAGAACTTCTGCAACATGTGTACGTCGATGATGTTGGAGGATCTTGTTCAACAGTTGAGGAAGCAAAACAAGTCACTGCAGGAATTGATGCAATACTTAAAAATGGAAAATTTGAGATCAAAACTTGGCACTCGAACAGTAAAGAGATTGATCAGTCACAAGATGAAAGATTTACAGATCTGCTTGGACACAAATGGGATAAGAAACATGACAAGTTTACCTTCAAGAAAGAGGAAATTATCGGTAAGTTCGAAGCGTTTACAAAGAGAAGTTGCCTTGCTGTTCTAGCCCAGCTGTGGGATCCGATTGGCCTCGTTTCACCTGTTACCATAAGGTTTAGAATTGACCTGCAAGAGCTTTGGAGTTCAGGCTATGGTTGGGATGATGTCTTACCCGAAGAAGTCCAAAAGAAGTGGGCGGAGAATTTGAAGTTAATGAATCGTCTTTTGACCTTCCAGTTTGACCGAAAGCTGAAACCGAGTACTGCAATTGGTCCACCAGAAATCCATGGGTTTTCAGATGCCGGAGAGCAAGCATTTGGAGCGGTCATATTTCTTCGTTGGGAACTCGAAGACGGTAGCTTCTGCTGCGTTCCAGTTATCATCAAGCCATTTGTCGCACCAGTAAAGAAAAAGAGCATTCCAAGATTAGAATTGCTTGGCTGTCTAGCTCTCTCGAGAATCTACGATACCTGTCGAAAGATGCTAGATTTTGCAAAGATCAACGAAGCAGAGAAATTTCTATGGGTCGATTCTACAACAGTACTATCTTGGATAACAACTCCACCGAAAGAGTTCCGACCTTTTGTCTCAGCTAGGGTTGCTGAGATTCAAGAAACTGTTGATACGAATGACTTTCGCTACATTAGATCCAGTTTCAATCCTGCTGATGGCCTCACTCGAGGAATTGAGTTGGATCAACTTGAAGAATGGTTAACTGGTCCACCCTTCCTCAAATTGCCAGAATCGAGATGGCCACAATTTAAAGAAGATGTTCAAAAGCCTAATGTTGACCTTGTCGAGACCAGAAGAGAGGTTAAAGCTCCAAAGAAGTCGAAGACGAAATCGACATTTCATGCCAGCTCAACTACCAAAGAAGAGCTAGAAAGTTCCACTCGAGGAAATTCAACAAAAGTTGATGACGAGCCAAGAGTTCAAGCCAACTTAGCAACGAAAGAAGGAAAAGAAAATCCTATTCTTTCCCATTTGTTAGCAACGTGCTCTACGTTCTCGAAAGTTCGGCGAACACTTGCATATGTTAATCGGTTTATCCAAAATGCAAGATGCGTGAATCGGCAGAGAGGAACCATCACCGTTGAAGAACTTCGGAATGCAGAGAAACAGCTTTTTCAGTGGACTCAGTGTCACATAACTGCCAACGCAATTGACAAGCAACTCCTTGTCAAGGAAGATGAAGATGGTTTACTCAGAGTACATGGACGCCTCGAAGACATTAGAACTCTTCCGAAAGACATGAGAAACCCGATTCTTCTACCTAGAAACCACCCACTGTTTCACATTAGATTGGGTCGAAAGACACTAAAGGAAGCACAAGTCATTATCTTCACGTGCATGACTACACGAGCAGTACATCTGGAGCTTGTTAGCAGTAAAAGTACGGACACGTTCTTGTTAGCATTCCGACGTTTTGCCAGTCTACGTGGCCATCCAAACACGTGTTGGTCTGATTGCGGCACTAATTTTGTTGGTGCTCAAAGTTACCTGGACGAGGTCATGCAGAATTTGGACATTCCGAAAATTCAGAGTGTTCTTTCAGATGAATTTACCTGCGAGTTCAAGTGGCGGTGGAATGTACCGCATGCGAGTCACCAGAACGGAGTAGTAGAGTCATTGATCAAATCTGTGAGACAAGCCCTGGATTCCACATGCAAGAACCAGACATTCACAGAGGAACAATGGCGGACATTCCTTGCAGAAATCACTTATCTAATCAACAGCCGACCATTATATCCTAGTTCGGATAGTGTTTGGGAAAGCCCACCAATCACACCCAATGATATCCTGATTGGATCACACACTTCACCTCCACAACCAGCATCTGAAGAAAAGATCAATCCCAGAGATATGCTAAGAAGCACTGAGGGTAGAATCAATGACTTCTGGAACTGTTGGATCAAATACTTTGCGCCTAACCTTTTGCCAAGGAACAAGTGGTTTCGAACGAGGGAAGATATCAAAGTTGGTGACCTGGTTCTAGAGCTCGATAGCAAACACAGGAGATCTAAGTGGAAAATGGCGTTGATTGTTGACACGTACCCAGGAAATGACAATCATGTTCGAAAAGCTCGAATTAAGACAGCAAGTGGTGAATATGATAGACCTATCCATAAGCTTTGTCTGATCGCAACTAGAGAAGAACTAAACAATGAAGAGAAATAGACAAACTGCATTGACGAACTCTTTGTTCATATTATAAAACAGTTGAATGTTAAGTTCTAGCAACAAGCTGGAGTAATCGTTGCTCAATTAAGTCCTATAGAGACCTTAATTTCCGCACTGGGGTGGAGTGTTTTGCACTTCATGCCCGATATTAAGGGGGTCAGTGCCCTCGAATGCAGGCAAAGATAAGATACCGGACAGTTGACGTGAAGTAAAAACCGCATGCGATCTCATGCGCTAAAGGATAAGAATACAGTACAAATGTGATATTAGACAGGCGGATAATCTACGAAATTGTAAGTGAAACATAATGTGGATGACTGTTTGAACTAGGAGAGCGTTTAAATAATGTAATTTTGTATTCTTTATTCTATTTTCTAGTTGACTATTATTATTTATATATATTTATATATTTATTGATTGTTGTACAAGATACGTACGCTTCAAGAAAGATAGTACAGAATTCGATCATTTGTCAGTCTGGCGTAGTGATTTTTCTAATTGAAGTAGTGTCCCACACGAGGGTGCGAAACACCCTCTATTAAGATCTCTCCGTCTATTAAGATCTCTCCGTCTATTAATCTCTCTCCGTCTATTAAGATCTCTCCCTCTATTAAGATCTCTCCCTGTATTAAGATCTCTTCCTCCATTAAGATCTCTCCCTCTATTAATCTCTCTCCGTCTATTAAGATCTCTCCATTTATTAAGATCTCTCCCTCTATTAAGATCTCTCCCTCTATTAAGATCTCTCCCTCTATTAAGATCTCTCCCTCTATTAAGATCTCTCCCTCTATTAAGATCTCTCCCTCTATTAAGATCTCTCCCTCTATTAATCTCTCCCTCTATTAAGATCTCTCTATTAAGATCTCTTCCTCTATTAAGATCTCTCCCTCTATTAAGATCTCTCCCTCTATTAAGATCTCTCCCTCTATTAAGATCTCTCCCTCTATTAAGATCTCTCCCTCTATTAAGATCTCTCCCTTTATTAAGATCTCTCCCTCTATTAAGATCTCTCCCTCTATTAAGATCTCTCCCTCTATTAAGATCTCTCCCTCTATTAAGATCTCTCCCTCTATTAAGATCTCTCCCTCTATTAAGATCTCTCCCTCTATTAAGATCTCTCCCTCTATTAAGATCTCTCCCTCTATTAAGATCTCTCCCTCTATTAAGATCTCTCCATCTATTAAGATCTCTCCATCTATTAAGATCTCTCCCTCTATTAAGATCTCTCCATCTATTAAGATCTCTCCCTCTATTAAGATCTCTCCCTCTATTAAGATCTCTCCCTCTATTAAGATCTCTCCCTCTATTAAGATCTCTCCCTCTATTAAGATCTCTTCCTCTATTAAGATCTCTCCCTCTATTAAGATCTCTCCCTCTATTAAGATCTCTCCCTCTGTTAAGATCTCTCCCTCTATTAAGATCTCTCCATCTATTAAGATCTCTCCCTCTATTAAGATCTCTCCCTCTATTAAGATCTCTCCCTCTATTAAGATCTCTCCCTCTATTAAGATCTCTCCCTCTATTAAGATCTCTCCCTCTATTAAGATCTCTCCCTCTATTAAGATCTCTCCCTCTATTAAGATCTCTCCCTCTGTTAAGATCTCTCCCTCTATTAAGATCTCTCCCTCTATTAAGATCTCTCCCTCTATTAAGATCTCTCCCTCTATTAAGATCTCTTCCTCTATTAAGATCTCTCCCTCTATTAAGATCTCTTCCTTTATTAAGATCTCTCCCTCTATTAAGATCTCTCCCTCTATTAAGATCTCTCCCTCTATTAAGATCTCTCCCTCTATTAAGATCTCTCCCTCTATTAAGATCTCTTCCTCTATTAAGATCTCTCCCTCTATTAAGATCTCTCCCTCTATTAAAGTATCTCCCTCTATTAAGATCTCTCCCTCTATTAAGATCTCTCCCTCTATTAAGATCTCTCCCTCTATTAAGATCTCTCCCTCTATTAAGATCTCTCCCTCTATTAAGATCTCTCCCTCTATTAAGATCTCTTCCTCTATTAAGATCTCTCCCTCTATTAAGATCTCTCCCTCTATTAAGATCTCTCCCTCTATTAAGATCTCTCCCTTTATTAAGATCTCTCCCTCTATTAAGATCTCTCCCTTTATTAAGATCTCTCCCTCTATTAAGATCTCTCCCTCTATTAAGATCTCTCCCTCTATTAAGATCTCTCCATCTATTAAGATCTCTCCCTCTATTAAGATCTCTCCCTCTATTAAGATCTCTCCCTCTGTTAAGATCTCTCCCTCTATTAAGATCTCTCCCTCTATTAAGATCTCTCCCTCTATTAAGATCTCTCCCTCTATTAAGATCTCTCCCTCTATTAAGATCTCTCCATTTATTAAGATCTCTCCCTCTATTAAGATCTCTCCATCTATTAAGATCTCTCCCTCTATTAAGATCTCTCCATCTATTAAGATCTCTCCCTCTATTAAGATCTCTTCCTCTATTAAGATCTCTCCCTCTATTAAGATCTCTTCCTTTATTAAGATCTCTCCCTCTATTAAGATCTCTCCCTCTATTAAGATCTCTCCCTCTATTAAGATCTCTCCCTCTATTAAGATCTCTCCCTCTATTAAGATCTCTCCCTCTATTAAGATCTCTCCCTCTGTTAAGATCTCTCCCTCTATTAAGATCTCTCCCTCTATTAAGATCTCTCCCTCTATTAAGATCTCTCCCTCTATTAAGATATCTCCATTTATTAAGATCTCTCCCTCTATTAAGATCTCTCCATCTATTAAGATCTCTCCCTCTATTAAGATCTCTCCATCTATTAAGATCTCTCCCTCTATTAAGATCTCTTCCTCTATTAAGATCTCTCCCTCTATTAATCTCTCTCCCTCTATTAATCTCTCTCCCTCTATTAAGTTCTCTCCCTCTATTAAGATCTCTCCATCTATTAAGATCTCTCCCTCTATTAAGATCTCTCCCTCTATTAAGATCTCTTCCTTTATTAATCTCTCTCCCTCTATTAAGATCTCTCCCTCTATTAAGATCTCTCCATCTATTAAGATCTCTCCCTCTATTAAGATCTCTTCCTCTATTAAGATCTCTCCCTCTATTAAGATCTCTTCCTTTATTAACCTCTCTCCCTCTATTAAGATCTCTCCCTCTATTAAGATCTCTCGATCTATTAAGATCTCTCCCTCTATTAAGATCTCTTCCTCTATTAAGATCTCTCCCTCTATTAAGATCTCTTCCTTTATTAATCTCTCTCCCTCTATTAAGATCTCTCCCTCTATTAAGATCTCTCCCTCTATTAAGATCTCTCCCTCTATTAATCTCTCTCTCTATTAAGATCTCTTCCTCTATTAAGATCTCTCCCTCTATTAAGATCTCTCCCTCTATTAAGATCTCTCTCTATTAAGATCTCTCCCTCTATTAAGATCTCTCCCTCTATTAAGATCTCTCCCTCTATTAATCTCTCTCTCTATTAAGATCTCTTCCTCTATTAAGATCTCTCCCTCTATTAAGATCTCTCCCTCTATTAAGATCTCTCCCTCTATTAAGATCTCTCCCTCTATTAAGATCTCTCCCTCTATTAAGATCTCTCCCTCTATTAAGATCTCTCCCTCTATTAAGATCTCTCCCTCTATTAATCTCTCTCCCTCTATTAATCTCTCTCCCTCTATTAAGATCTCTCCCTCTATTAAGATCTCTCCCTCTATTAAGATCTCTCCCTCTATTAAGATCTCTCCCTCTATTAAGATCTCTCCCTCTATTAAGATCTCTCCCTCTATTAAGATCTCTCCCTCTATTAAGATCTCTCCCTCTATTAAGATCTCTTCCTCTATTAAGATCTCTCCCTCTATTAAGATCTCTCCCTCTATTAAGATCTCTCCCTCTATTAAGATCTCTCCCTCTATTAATCTCTCTCCCTCTATTAAGATCTCTCCCTCTATTAAGATCTCTCCCTCTATTAAGATCTCTCCCTCTATTAAGATCTCTCCCTCTATTAAGATCTCTCCCTCTATTAAGATCTCTCCCTCTATTAAGATCTCTCCCTCTATTAAGATCTCTCCCTCTATTAAGATCTCTCCCTCTATTAAGATCTCTCCCTCTATTAAGATCTCTCCCTCTATTAAGATCTCTCCCTCTATTAAGATCTCTTCCTCTATTAAGATCTCTTCCTCTATTAAGATCTCTCCCTCTATTAAGATCTCTCCCTCTATTAAGATCTCTCCCTCTATTAAGATCTCTCCCTCTATTAAGATCTCTCCCTCTATTAAGATCTCTCCCTCTATTAAGATCTCTCCCTCTATTAAGATCTCTTCCTCTATTAATCTCTCTCCCTCTATTAAGATCTCTCCCTCTATTAAGATCTCTCCCTCTATTAAGATCTCTCCCTCTATTAAGATCTCTCCCTCTATTAAGATCTCTCCCTCTATTAAGATCTCTCCCTCTATTAAGATCTCTCCATCTATTAAGATCTCTCCCTCTATTAAGATCTCTCCCTCTATTAAGATCTCTCCCTCTATTAAGATCTCTCCCTCTATTAAGATCTCTCCCTCTATTAAGATCTCTCCCTTTATTAAGATCTCTCCCTCTATTAAGATCTCTCCCTCTATTAAGATCTCTCCCTCTATTAAGATCTCTCCATCTATTAAGATCTCTCCCTCTATTAAGATCTCTCCCTCTATTAAGATCTCTCCCTCTGTTAAGATCTCTCCCTCTATTAAGATCTCTCCCTCTATTAAGATCTCTCCCTCTATTAAGATCTCTCCCTCTATTAAGATCTCTCCCTCTATTAAGATCTCTCCCTCTATTAAGATCTCTCCCTCTATTAAGATCTCTCCATTTATTAAGATCTCTCCCTCTATTAAGATCTCTCCATCTATTAAGATCTCTCCCTCTATTAAGATCTCTCCATCTATTAAGATCTCTCCCTCTATTAAGATCTCTTCCTCTATTAAGATCTCTCCCTCTATTAAGATCTCTTCCTTTATTAAGATCTCTCCCTCTATTAAGATCTCTCCCTCTATTAAGATCTCTCCCTCTATTAAGATCTCTCCCTCTATTAAGATCTCTCCCTCTATTAAGATCTCTCCCTCTATTAAGATCTCTCCCTCTATTAAGATCTCTCCCTCTATTAAGATCTCTCCCTCTATTAAGATCTCTCCATTTATTAAGATCTCTCCCTCTATTAAGATCTCTCCATCTATTAAGATCTCTCCCTCTATTAAGATCTCTCCATCTATTAAGATCTCTCCCTCTATTAAGATCTCTTCCTCTATTAAGATCTCTCCCTCTATTAAGATCTCTCCCTCTATTAATCTCTCTCCCTCTATTAAGATCTCTCCCTCTATTAAGATCTCTCCATCTATTAAGATCTCTCCCTCTATTAAGATCTCTCCCTCTATTAAGATCTCTTCCTTTATTAATCTCTCCCTCTATTAAGATCTCTCCCTCTATTAAGATCTCTCCATCTATTAAGATCTCTCCCTCTATTAAGATCTCTTCCTCTATTAAGATCTCTCCCTCTATTAAGATCTCTTCCTTTATTAACCTCTCTCCCTCTATTAAGATCTCTCCCTCTATTAAGATCTCTCGATCTATTAAGATCTCTCCCTCTATTAAGATCTCTTCCTCTATTAAGATCTCTCCCTCTATTAAGATCTCTTCCTTTATTAATCTCTCTCCCTCTATTAAGATCTCTCCCTCTATTAAGATCTCTCCCTCTATTAAGATCTCTCCCTCTATTAATCTCTCTCTCTATTAAGATCTCTTCCTCTATTAAGATCTCTCCCTCTATTAAGATCTCTCCCTCTATTAAGATCTCTCTCTATTAAGATCTCTCCCTCTATTAAGATCTCTCCCTCTATTAAGATCTCTCCCTCTATTAATCTCTCTCTCTATTAAGATCTCTTCCTCTATTAAGATCTCTCCCTCTATTAAGATCTCTCCCTCTATTAAGATCTCTCCCTCTATTAAGATCTCTCCCTCTATTAAGATCTCTCCCTCTATTAAGATCTCTCCCTCTATTAAGATCTCTCCCTCTATTAAGATCTCTCCCTCTATTAATCTCTCTCCCTCTATTAATCTCTCTCCCTCTATTAAGATCTCTCCCTCTATTAAGATCTCTCCCTCTATTAAGATCTCTCCCTCTATTAAGATCTCTCCCTCTATTAAGATCTCTCCCTCTATTAAGATCTCTCCCTCTATTAAGATCTCTCCCTCTATTAAGATCTCTCCCTCTATTAAGATCTCTTCCTCTATTAAGATCTCTCCCTCTATTAAGATCTCTCCCTCTATTAAGATCTCTCCCTCTATTAAGATCTCTCCCTCTATTAATCTCTCTCCCTCTATTAAGATCTCTCCCTCTATTAAGATCTCTCCCTCTATTAAGATCTCTCCCTCTATTAAGATCTCTCCCTCTATTAAGATCTCTCCCTCTATTAAGATCTCTCCCTCTATTAAGATCTCTCCCTCTATTAAGATCTCTCCCTCTATTAAGATCTCTCCCTCTATTAAGATCTCTCCCTCTATTAAGATCTCTCCCTCTATTAAGATCTCTCCCTCTATTAAGATCTCTTCCTCTATTAAGATCTCTTCCTCTATTAAGATCTCTCCCTCTATTAAGATCTCTCCCTCTATTAAGATCTCTCCCTCTATTAAGATCTCTCCCTCTATTAAGATCTCTCCCTCTATTAAGATCTCTCCCTCTATTAAGATCTCTCCCTCTATTAAGATCTCTTCCTCTATTAATCTCTCTCCCTCTATTAAGATCTCTCCCTCTATTAAGATCTCTCCCTCTATTAAGATCTCTCCCTCTATTAAGATCTCTCCCTCTATTAAGATCTCTCCCTCTATTAAGATCTCTCCCTCTATTAAGATCTCTCCCTCTATTAAGATCTCTATCATTATTAATATGTGTTTTTTTATTTTTCAGAGGATGTTCGTGGAATTCCACAGTTTTGGTTTACTGCTATGAAAAATGTTGATCACATTGCAGAAATGATTCAGGTAAGGTGACGAAAATAATGGTGGCTCTACGTTTAACCACGATGATTTGCGAACATTTACTCTAATCACAACTGAAGACTATCCGCCATTAAAATTCGCAAATTTGGGAGGAATGAGTCCAGATTTTTTGTGAATGAATGAATCGTTTAATAAAAGTATACATCTCGCAGTCTTAACGACTGAATTACAAGTATATAAAAGATTACAATCCCAATTCGACAATGTTAAAAGGTTTAACTATTTACAGGTAAATATATTTAACACTAGATCAACAATCGTAAACATTCTATTATTTAGTGATATGACTATTTGCGTAATCTACAATAAAAGAATGTTTATATGTTTGAATCTTTGATAAAAAGGGATCTTTTTTTATCGAAGAACCACTTTAAAACGGGTGTTTTATTTTCTAGGATCATGACGAACCTATCTTAAAAGCCATAACGAATATTGATATTGACTTTATTGCCGAAGAAAAAACGTCGGATGAAAATACTGAAGGAGCAAACGAAATATCAATGGTGAGTTATTTATAGGACATTGCAACAAGTACTTTAAAGTACTTTTTATATTTAACTATACTCGGAATAATGTCGTTTGGCGCTATGAAAATGCTTGCACGACGCCAAACGACGCCGCCCAACGTCCGCACGACGCCGCCCAACGTCTGGACGACGCCGCCCAACGTCTGCACGACGCCGCCCAACGTCTGGACGACGCCGCCCGACGTCTGCACGACGTCTGCACGACGTCTGCACGACGTCCGCCCGAGGCCGTACGACGTCCGCGCAACGTCCGCACGATGTCCGCGCAACGTCCGCACGATGTCCGCCCAATGTCCGCACGACGTCCTATTATAATTGTCATATTCCAAAATACTTCATCGTCATTCGGCCTCGCTCGGACGTCGTTCGGTAATCTTCGTGTTGACGTCCCGCCGAAAATAGGCCCCCCGAAAATACGCACAACATGAACTACTTTCGGTGCATTATTTATAAAAGGTTTATGGCTTCAAAAACATTTTGTATCTGATTTTTATTTTTAGGGATTTGTTCTGAAATTCCATTTCTCACCTAATCCTTATTTCAATAATTCTGTAAGTATATAATTATATCGACCTCTTTCATTATTAGCATATATTAGTCATGTACCTCGTTCTTTTAAAAACCCCGCTTAACTTTCTGAATAAAAAACAGAAATTTAAAGAACGAGACATAACATGTCTATAGTTCTGTTGCCAATATATGCTAATATATTTGGAACCTCGTAGCTATTTTAAATATTCTTTTATGTGCATCCAATGGCTTTCACCTTAGGGATTCCAGTCTGCTGCCTCAGTTGAGCTACATAATAATAATAATAATAATCTTTATTTATAGAGGGTGTACATTATTACAATATATGTATTCTTCCTAATGTCCCTCTGAGCTACCGCTCAGTTGAGCTAGGTTAATCGTGTCAATTAATTTTCATGTTACCCTTAGGATGATTATGAAATTATCGTACTTATTTAAGATGCTCTGTTTTTCAGTTTACCAGCAGACGTAGCACTTGATAAGTTGTCTGTCTAAAAGCATCGTTATTCTTTTTTGTTGACATACTGTATTTTTACTCTACTTCTTTCTTAACTCTGACTCTCCTAAGTTTCGAACAGTTCTTGTAAAGACTATCCGACATTACCATTCATATATATATATATATATATTCTACCAAAGGTCGCATCATTTGAGTATGATTATTTAGAGTCGATCACACAGGATAAGGTTACCCTATTTATCCGAGCAAGATGCTCATATTTTAAACTTTCGACGATTCAGTTTATCACTCTTAGGTCAACGGAAAACCCAACTGATAAGGATTCCAATGGCCTACGATTTTAGGTCGTTTTCCGAGAAGACCCGAAAGTCTTACCATTTGCTGGTATTATTGCAAAGGCAGCACTTTATGCTCAATTATTTTTAAGACCCTGAATGGAGGCCCGACCCAGGATTTGAACCTGTGTCTCCCAGCTCATAGACATGTGTGATAACCACTAGACCACAACAGCTGGTATAAAGCATGACGCGAAGGCGCCTTCATTTCGAGTAAAGATCCTTCATCTCGAGGTCCCTCGTAACTCACTATGTGTAGTACACCAACATTAGAGAGTTTTGGGAAAGCAAATCATTAATTGGTGACTCTGCAGTTTTATTAATTCCACTGCCTTCTCAACTTTTGTGTTTTTAGGTCTTAACGAAAACTTACAAGTTGTCATGTGAAGTTGATAATGATGCGCCATTTGTATTTGAAGGACCAGAAATAGTTAACGCAACTGGGTAAGCCTAGTAGTAGTAGCCTACGGTTCTAAACTGTTATTTATCGCGCTCATTTCGTATCCTGATGATTTAGTGACCTTGATCACCAGAGTAAATATTTAACAATTATACCATGAGCTCTCTATCAGTTGGCTATTAGTTCATATACGACGAGAGGGAATGGTATAATTGTTTTATTATATAACCAAACACTTAGTTTAGTTCGGGGTTTCTTTATAAAACCCCATTTCAGCTTTTTTCGACCTAAAAAACATGCCGCCATCTTGTTTTTTCTCTACTGCTAGGATATGAGATATAGCCTAGTAGTAGAGGAGCCAATCAAATTGCGAGATAGCTAATATACTACTAGTATAGTACGGCTGGATATTATACGAGTTAGATGATAAATACAATAAACTGTTGAAGGTGGCTCCATACAATTTCATGAAAAGTGGAAAATACAAGTTTGAGAATAAAAGATATGTACATAAATATTTCGAAAGAAGAATTAAAGTACGATGCAATATCACATTACGTTTCCTGGCATTTTTTGTTACAGAACATCATTTTAGGTTAACAATTGTTCGCATTTGCCAAAGAAATGAACAACAAACATTCTATGACAAGAAATTAAACCTCCAAAGTTGCCCAAATTTTGTCCGCCATTGCTCAAAATTTGTTCCAGACGAGCCCGCGATTGCACAGTAGAGTATGTGATTGTGACGTTGGAGACTCAACACGTGACAAACTTTATGGCAATTATACGACAAGTTACAATAGCAAGTTTTCCCCAAGTAGCTTTATATTCATACACAACTAGCCACATGTTGAGTCTTTGACGTCTCTTCCTCTAATCGTTCGGAACATATTCGAGTAATTGCGGTCGTATAATCTCGTATAAAAACAGTCTGACTTCCATGCTCGCAATTGCTTGAAATTTGGCAAGTTAAGTAAGAACACCATGCTCTTTACAAATATGTAAAAATTCGGGATACCAAAAATTTGATCACAGGGGAACTTTAAACTAAATGCCATAATTCATAGAAAAACGTTCTGAGCATTAAAAACTGTTACGAAATAAGTTGTTACAGTGGTCGCTATGGCAACAATTACTAAAAAGTTCGATGACCCAAAATTGTCTATCAATAGGTAGATTTTTAAAAATTCTGTAGATCGAATTAAACATGATTTTTTATCAGAAAAACAATTTTTCATTGCGCACATTTACTGCGCATATCCAATAATCAGTGTTTTTATGGCCATTATGCAACACTTTCAAAAAATTCCGACCATTTTAGGACAATTTAGTGCCAAATCTAAGAATGGCTGCTTATGTTCTGGTAGGGAAGAGTTATTAAGGGACTAAATCAATTTTTTCCGAGAACAGTTACACAAGTCTAGCTAGGACTCCTGTGCATGTAGGTTTGTAAACTACTTGATAATACCGGTTTAAGGCCATAGTTCTTAAAGAAGGTCGGTGACCATTATTTTTTATAACAGAAACGTAGAGAAAAATCATTTCTACAACTTACAATATTTTACATTTTTGATGAATGTTTCTTCAAATAACATGTCAAAAAATATGGGAAACGACCTTTCTTTATCACAATAAACCCTGTTAGCTGTTTATTTTCCCCTAAAATACCATGTTTTCTTGTCTAAAATTACTAGTTGCGAAAAATTAAAAAAATCTTTATCAAAAGGTTCAAGAAACAGTTGTGCAATGCGGTTTTTACTCAACTCGTAAATTGGTCACAATGACGTCACCATACTGAGTAAGAGGTGATCTGCGATATGCCATATCTTCTAAACAAGGTCGGTGACCCCAACTTTTTGTTTTGGTTTTAATATTAGTATGCCAATAACTTTAAGACTGGGAAGTTATTTTACAAATTAGGATTGAACAGTAAATAGCGGCTATTTGATTGTCACTGTTGCCATAGCAACTACTGTAACAATTTATTTAGTAACATTTTTTGACGTTCAAATATTTATGGATATATTTTTGATTCTCAAACTTGTATAGAGAGCCTCGTATACCATTCCACTTCCAAATAGCGCGGTGCATGGTTGCTTTTTATAGAACCAAAACTCTGACAAAGAAAACGAAATTGACTCTCAACAGATTTTAAATTACTATTTTGCCATTGTTGGGAGTGCAAGAAGTAATATACCCCCCTTCCCAGAAGCTTAAAATTTGCTTTACATCATTCGCAATATTCTTATTTTTAGTTGCACGATAGATTGGAAAAAAGGAAAAAATGTCACTCAAAAAGTCATCAAGAAAAAACAAAAACATAAAGGTAGGATAATAATAATAATATTATTTCCACGAAGATATATTTTGATGATCAGGCTGCACTTTTGAAATTAACGCTGTTCTTTTGAAATTAACGCTGTTCTTTTGAAATTAACGCTGTTCTTTTGAAATTAACGCTGTTCTATTATTATCCAGGAAAAGGCCAAGCCAAATATATAAATAAAACCGTCAAAAACGATTCTTTCTTCAACTTCTTCGCTCCTCCTGAAGGTAACTGTTCAACAAAAATAAATATGAAAGCTGTTAAGTTCTTAAAAGAACTGGATATAATATGAAAAGGAGAAATAAAGGAACTTCATCGTGTTGGAAAATACTTAGTGGCACTACGATGAAAATTCACCCCTGTTTTTTAGATTTTCTTTAGCATAGAATAGTATTTCAGGGTCGAAAGTGATCATCGATGTAAAAAAAAAATGGTAAAATAAAAAAATGATGGTATTTTAAAGTAAGTATTTTGAGCTCTGAAATCACTACTATTTAGGCCACCATTACTAAGAACGTGTTCCAAGTGAGCCCGCAATTTCAAAAGGGTAATATTGTTTGTGACGTCAGACTCTCCTCAATGCTACGCCTGAATTTCAGTTGAGGTTACTTATTTTCTTGTTTTCTTCGAGAAGTAGATGAAATGTCCAGCCTTTCAGACGAAGAATTTGAAAAAAGAACCTTGATCACTATGGATTTACTTGAAGAATTAGCCGCGTTGTGAGTCTGACGTCACTTCCTTACGCTGGTCAGGAACATGATCGATTAATGGCGGACATAACAACTCCAGATTCGGAGTCAGAAAAATAATACTTGCCGTCGTCGAATCGCAAAACGGGTTCGACCGAGTAATATTTAGCAGCTCTGCTTTATAAATACGTAAAATATCAATAGGTAAAAGTTTGATCGTAGTACCACTTTAAGAGTACTTCCGTATATTCATGACATACTGTTTCTGTAAGTACTCTTACTTAAGTATTTTTCGACAAATGAAATTATTTTATTTTAACTTTTTGTTATATCCAAGACCGCTATTGCTTACAGCGATATTTTTAATATTGAACTCCAATTCTCTCTCTTTTAGTTCCGGAAGATGGAGAAATGGTATGGAGAAAGTTTTCTTTTGTGAAAACATTACAATATGAAAATTGTTTGAAATATTGTTATCATTAGAATTTTGATTTATTCTTTAGATATCGATGAAATACTTTTTCCAATTTCATTCAGAAAAAAATGATATCTTATATGTGAAGATATACATGTTATTTACCAGATGGGAGGTCCGTATAGAAAATATTTGCCCGAGGTTTTAGAAACTGCCCGAGGACGTAGGCCCAGGGTCGTTTATGAGACAGAGGGCAAATATTTTAATATACGGACCGACCAAGATGGTAAAAAACGGACCAAAAGTTACTTTACAGTAGTTCCGTAAAACTGCATTATTTGGATAAGGAAAGAAAAACAAACCAAAACAAGTTTTTGTATAATTAAGTTATTTCCCAGCTTAGTTGAATCAATTTCTGTATTAGTTTCCATTTTCCGGTTAATAATGAAGCAAAAATCACGATAGAAATTATAGCATTTAGGATTCCATGACCGTGGTCAGATATCGAAAAAACGCCCTCAGGTAGCCAATCAAATTGCAGGAATGACTAGGATTCCGCCCGCTCACAATTAATAAAAAAATAAAAAAATATTATCTTCACTCTGAGCAGTGTCTTAAAGGTTGTTAGGCGGGGGTGGGTGGTTAAAGTTCATAACGTCTGTGGGGATTTAACATATTTGTAATCTATGGATTCTCCAGAGATAAATTATAATATATCTTGTCAGCTGAAAATTTCATCTTAATAGACTTTTTTGCTGTTAAAGTTGACGGAAATGATGTCATAGCTGGCATCTGTCTATATGAAAACCTCTTTACAGATTCCCGCTATGACGTCATTTCCGGCAACTTTAACAGCAAAAAAGTCTATGAAGATGAAATTTTCAGCTGACAAGATATATTACAATTTTTCTCAGGAGAATTGATAGATTACATATATCATGTTAAATTCCCACAGACGTTATATGCACTTTAAAGGAGGTTAGGGTTAGAAAACTAGTTAGGCGGGGGTTAGGACATTTGTTCTTTGGGGATTGGGAACAATTACTTCCGTAAAGTACTCTTAGAAGATCTTCTAGCCACGCTAGGACCTACTAGTCTAAATCTAGACTTACGGCTTCAACCCATTTACACTATGCGATACGGGTGGTTAGAGTATATATTTTGATACTTGCAATTTTCTTCAATCAGTTTTACATCTAGTATAAATACCAAATATATATATTTTTTAAAACCTTTTTTTCTTTCGTAGGATGAAGATACAGAACAATTGCTAGAATCTGATTTTGAAATCGGTCATTTCTTTCGAGAAAGACTAATTCCTAAGGTAAGAAATATTTATATTCGATAAAAATTTACTGGTAGTCTAATGCTAATACTGCAATCTGATTGGCTACGTTAATTGTAGATACAGTTGATATCGTTTGCCACAGTATCTATATAATTGTAGATAAATAGTTCACTTGCAAAATTTCTAACGGCCTTGAATCACGAAAAACAATATAATATTGAAAAGGTTGTTGGTGTACTGCTGAAATACTAGTGAAGAAAACAATGATAGACCTTGCATTGGCAACTATTGTTGAGAAGTGAAGTTATTAACAAGATGGTAGATTGTTTTCAATCCAAACAATGACCCATGAAAAGGTCTTTTATTTAAAATAAATTCAACAGTCATTATTAGTTACATGCCTTATTCGACGTCCGACTTTTGAAACCTCTCGAAAGACATTAATTCATTTGCTAGAGCTAGACGATTTTCAATTAATGTGATTCTAAAGTAATTGTCAATTCTGCAGTATTCGTTTTGTAAAGCTGGGATTCAGATCTCTTTCGGCCTTGGATCACATGATCCAGGGAGTACACATTTCCATGTTTAGTTCTTTAAAAGTTGACAATGTCCATCGTATGAAAGTGATGTGCTGTCTATGTAATGTATTTAAAATGTCTATCTCACGTTTGTGGATTTTACATATCCGTAATATTTGGGTCTTCCTGAGCAAAATCATAATATATCTTGTCAGCCGAAAATTTAATCTTCACGTTTTTTCCAAACCAGTTTTCTTTTGTTACTTGCCGCAAAATGCCCAAACGTAAGATCAGCCAGGTTCCCAGGCTTCTTTTTCTCAAAATCGCGCGGGCTGAATCCCCTCGTGAAGTAACAAAAACACTCGAGAAGTTGGGAAAGCACTCGCTTCGGTGGCTCGTGCTTCTCCTACATTTCTCTCGTGTTTTTCATTACGTCACTCGCAATCACGCTCTACATGAATGATTTCAGTTCAAACGTGTGTTATTAGGTTTTTCATGTTGAAATGACGTCATTCATGTTTCTATCACAATACAGAAACACAAAAGCCATTTTGGCTTTATTTAGTTTTCACAACTAATTAAGGACACTACCCATCTCTAAATAATTATTAATTATTAGTAATTAGTAATTATTATAAATAATGACTAATAAAAACATGAGCAGCCGATGTTTGTGGGCAGTTACAATGGCGAGCCGTTGTTACTGCCTATAAAGGCTAGGACACACGAGGGGACAAATCGCGAGGACATGTCGCGAGGACATTTCCCCTATTGAGGACACACGAGGCGACAAATCGCGAGGACATGTCGCGAGGACATTTCCCCTATTGAGGACACACGAGGGGACAAATCGCGGGGACATGTCGCGAGGACATTTCCCCTATTGAGGACACACGAGGCGACAAATCGCGGGGACATGTCGCAGGACATTTCCCCTATTGAGGACACACGAGGCGACAAATCGCGGGGACATGTCGCGAGAACATTTCCCCTATTGAGGACACACGAGGCGACAAATCGCGGGGACATGTCGCGAGGACATTTCCCCTATTGAGGACACACGAGGCGACAAATCGCGGGGACATGTCGCGAGGACATTTCCCCTATTGAGGACACACGAGGCGACAAATCGCGGGGACATGTCGCGAGGACATTTCCCCTATTGAGGACACACGAGGCGACAAATCGCGAGGACATTTCCCCTATTGAGGACACACGAGGCGACAAATCGCGGGGACATGTCGCGAGGACATTTCCCCTATTGAGGACACGAGGCGACAAATCGCGGGGACATGTCGCGAGGACATTTCCCCTATTGAGGACACACGAGGCGACAAATCGCGAGGACATGTCGCGAGGACATTTCCCCTATTGAGGACACACGAGGCGACAAATCGCGGGGACATGTCGCGAGGACATTTCCCCTATTGAGGACACACGAGGGGACAAATCGCGGGGACATGTCGCGAGGACATTTCCCCTATTGAGGACACACGAGGCGACAAATCGCGGGGACATGTCGCGAGGACATTTCCCCTATTGAGGACACACGAGGCGACAAATCGCGGGGACATGTCGCGAGGACATTTCCCCTATTGAGGACACACGAGGCGACAAATCGCGAGGACATGTCGCGAGGACATTTCCCCTATTGAGGACACACGAGGCGACAAATCGCGGGGACATGTCGCGAGGACATTTCCCCTATTGAAGACACACGAGGCGACAAATCGCGGGGACATGTCGCGAGGACATTTCCCCTATTGAGGACACACGAGGCGACAAATCGCGGGGACATGTCGCGAGGACATTTCCCCTATTGAGGACACACGAGGCGACAAATCGCGGGGACATGTCGCGAGGACATTTCCCCTATTGAGGACACACGAGGCGACAAATCGCTGGGACATGTCGCGAGGACATTTCCCCTATTGAGGACACACGAGGCGACAAATCGCGGGGACATGTCGCGAGGACATTTCCCCTATTGAGGACACACGAGGCGACAAATCGCGGGGACATGTCGCGAGGACATTTCCCCTATTGAGGACACACGAGGCGACAAATCGCGGGGACATGTCGCGAGGACATTTCCCCTATTGAGGACACACGAGGGGACAAATCGGGGGGACATGTCGCGAGGACATTTCCCCTATTGAGGACACACGAGGCGACAAATCGCAAAGACATGTCGCGAGGACATTTCCCCTATTGAGGACACGAGGCGACAAATCGCGGGGACATGTCGCGAGGACATTTCCCCTATTGAGGACACACGAGGCGACAAATCGCGGGGACATGTCGCGAGGACATTTCCCCTATTGAGGACACACGAGGCGACAAATCGCGGGGGACATGTCGCGAGGACATTTCCCCTATTGAGGACACACGAGGCGACAAATCGCGGGGACATGTCGCGAGGACATTTCCCCTATTGAGGACACACGAGGCGACAAATCGCGGGGACATGTCGCGAGGACATTTCCCCTATTGAGGACACACGAGGCGACAAATCGCGGGGACATGTCGCGAGGACATTTCCCCTATTGAGGACACACGAGGGGACAAATCGGGGGGACATGTCGCGAGGACATTTCCCCTATTGAGGACACACGAGGCGACAAATCGCAAAGACATGTCGCGAGGACATTTCCCCTATTGAGGACACGAGGCGACAAATCGCGGGGACATGTCGCGAGGACATTTCCCCTATTGAGGACACACGAGGCGACAAATCGCGGGGACATGTCGCGAGGACATTTCCCCTATTGAGGACACACGAGGCGACAAATCGCGGGGACATGTCGCGAGGACATTTCCCCTATTGAGGACACACGAGGCGACAAATCGCGGGGACATGTCGCGAGGACATTTCCCCTATTGAGGACACACGAGGCGACAAATCGCGAGGACATGTCGCGAGGACATTTCCCCTATTGAGGACACGAGGCGACAAATCGCGGGGACATGTCGCGAGGACATTTCCCCTATTGAGGACACACGAGGCGACAAATCGCGGGGACATGTCGCGAGGACATTTCCCCTATTGAGGACACACGAGGCGACAAATCGCGAGGACATGTCGCGAGGACATTTCCCCTATTGAGGACACACGAGGCGACAAATCGCGGGGACATGTCGCGAGGACATTTCCCCTATTGAGGACACACGAGGCGACAAATCGCGGGGACATGTCGCGAGGACATTTCTCCTATTGAGGACACACGAGGGGACAAATCGGGGGGGACATGTCGCGAGGACATTTTCCCTATTGAGGACACACGAGGCGACAAATCGGGGGGGACATGTCGCGAGGACATTTTCCCTATTGAGGACACACGAGGGGACAAATCGGGGGGGGACATGTCGCGAGGACATTTCCCTTGTTGAGGACACACGAGGGGACATGTCAGAGAAGGAAAAGGGAAATAAAATAACGTTCTTTGGTTGGTTTATTATATGTTGATTTGTTTGTGGGGACAAAATGTTGTCCCGGCGACAAGATTTAGCATGGTGCATACGACGGGATTTGTTCCCGCGACACGTCCCCGCGATTTGTCGCCTGGTTTGTCCCAACCTTAAACATCGACCGTGAATATTTTAACGAACTTGTAAAATGAATAGAATATACAATGCATACTTTGCTTGGAAGTTGTAGAAATGGTACAAACAAATTATTTTAACTCCGAAAAAGCTCAATTTGAGCAAGCTAACTTTGATAAAACATCGATGTTTTATTAATCAATGTTTTATCCTGTGTTAAAGATGCTGATTAAATATTAATTTCTTTTGAATTTTCTTCATGAATTATTAATGAATTTTACAAATAAAAGAAAAAATAAGACTATCGATCAATCGGCCTTAAAGGTTTTCTCGTATTTGTTGTAAAAGATGATAATACTCAACTCATCTTATTTGACTTTGTGTAAAGATGCTGTTCCTGTTATTCATGTCATTTCACCATTTTTTTCTTGCAGGCTGTGTTATTTTTTACTGGAGAAGCGATGGAAGATGAGGAGGTACACGACAGGAATAGTTTCTGCATTTATAAATGTTTCAGGATTCACCAAGAAAGAGTGATAAACTGAATAGTCAGCACTTCAGGTGCTGGGTAGAGAATTTTCACTCAGAATATTAGTTCAATCTTCAAGTTTGTTCCACAAATTTACTTGAAAATGTGCGTATAATAACTCCTCATGATAATGAACGTTGTAAACTTAGCAATCACTGAGATATAAGACTTTTTTATTGTGTGAAAATTCTCTACCAGCACCTGACGTCAGATCGAGACCATCTCATTTACATATCAAACAAACTGAAATATTTCAAAAACGAAGTAAAATACGGAGGTGTTACTCTATCATTTTACCTTTTAACTTAATTTGTGTTGCCAATATCCTTTAAAACATGACCTTCTGGCTCGGATAAATAGGGCAACCTTATCCTGCGTGATCGACTCTAAAATTGGGAAAAGGTTAGATGGGATGACTATGTGGGACCTGTTCCAGCCCAGTCGACTTCGGTCGACCTTCGGAAGAACGTGAAAAGGGTTAGGATTAGTATTAGGATTCGTTAGGGTTAGGATTGCATTGTTAGCTTTCGCAGTCGACACTAAGTCGACAGAGTTCTTGCCTAAAATAGTCGTACTCGTATTCATACCGTCATGTGCTGGGTAAACTGGTCAGTGTTCGCAGAAATGCAAATAAATTAATCTTCTTCTCAACGTTATTTTAGTAATCGCTATTACAATATAAACTGGGCAATACATGGCCCCACGATATAGGTAACACAAAATACGAAATACAACACTTCCCAGCATATGACGTCACGGTCATATGCAATTATTTACATGGTTTATTCAACTTTTAAAATCTGTTGTGAGTATTTTCATATCTCCAAACTACTATATTCAGATTAGATAAGTCATATACCTCGATATAAAAAGTAGTTCTTTTTTGTTGCCAATGTCATTTAACTATCATTCACTTTCATCCACTTTCTGCACTCATCTACTTTCATTCACTCTCATCTACTTTCATGCACTCTCATCTACTTTCACGCACCCTCATATACTTTCACGCACTCTCATCTACTTTCATTCACTTTCATCTACTTTCACGCACTCTCATCCACTTTCTGCACTCTCATCTACTTTCATGCACTCATCTACTTTCATGCACTCTCATCGACTTTCATGCACTCATCTACTTTCATGCACTCTCATCGACTTTCATGCACTCATCTACTTTCATGCACTCTCATCTACTTTCATGCACTCATCTACTTTCATGCACTCTCATCTACTTTCATGCACTCTCATCTACTTTCATGCACTCATCTACTTTCATGCACTCTCATCTACTTTCATTCACTCTCATCTACTTTCATTCACTCTCATCTACTTTCATTCACTCTCATCTACTTTCATTCACTCTCATCTACTTTCACGCACTCTCATCTACTTTCACGCACTCTCATCTACTTTCATGCACTCTCATCTACTTTCACGCACTCTCATCTACTTTCATGCACTCTCATCTACTTTCATGCACTCTCATCTACTTTCATGCACTCTCATCTACTTTCACGCACTCTCATCTACTTTCATGCACTCTCATCTACTTTCATGCACTCATCTACTTTCACGCACTCTCATCTACTTTCATGCACTCTCATCTACTTTCATGCACTCATCTACTTTCATGCACTCTCATCTACTTTCATTCACTCTCATCTACTTTCATTCACTCTCATCTACTTTCATTCACTCTCATCTACTTTCATTCACTCTCATCTACTTTCACGCACTCTCATCTACTTTCACGCACTCTCATCTACTTTCACGCACTCTCATCTACTTTGAACCGTGTCCAGGTTTAAATTTTGATGAGATTTGATCATAGCTTCAGGGAGATTGAAAAGATGAAATGTTTCCAATGTTGTTGTTGTAATTCTTGTTTTAATCAAACAAAAGTCAAAGAAACTTGTTTGCTGTAGTTCGTGTTTCTTTTCCCTGTTTCTTTTCATTTGTTGATATTGCATCATATCGTAAAATCTTCATTGATAAAAATGTTTTCCAAGCTATCACATTCACGCACTCTCGTCTTGGTTTGACTGGGAGCAATGAAAGTCGACTACATAACTCTCTAGGTACTATGATTTATGCTGTTGAGATATGATTTATGTTGTTTAGAACATAATAAATTCCATAATAGCCGCAGTAGAGTTAGGCCAATCAAATAACGTATGCCTTTTTTACAAGTCATGTTTTCCATTTTGTTTTTCATTTTAGTTTGAAGAGGAGGAAGAAGAAGAAGAGGTATTTATAAGTCTTGTCAGGAAACACTTTGGAGTGTTTGTACAACTACTGATCTTTAGTGTTTAAATATTCAAGCTTTGGTGACCAGTGGCAATTGATAGATCAGGCGGATGTTGGTAGACCTGCATGCACTGTTTCGTGCAACCACCCCAAAATAAGTGTTACTTAAATTAAAGTTCTTTGTCGCCTTACATGAGAATGAGTGTTAGTTTTCTTCTAATTGTTTTAGTTGTAGAGAAATTTGGCTTTGTTTATCGTATTTTTGATAATCATTCTCATTTTGGATATGATTGCGGGCGAATGCGGTCGCTCCATTAATCATTTGACGTCATTGAGTGATAGAAACACTACACAAAGAAACCCTTCACAATAGCAATAACGTGGTCTTAGTCTATTGTGCAGGATTTCTACTCACGCTATTGTGAAGGACTTCTTTTCAAAGTGTTTCTATCACTCAATGACGTCAAACATTTATGGGAGCGACCGCAATCAGAACAAAAATGGCGGCCTTCAATTTACAAAAATACGATAAAGAAAACCAAATTTCTCTAAAACTAAAATGATTAAAAGAAAAATGGTTATCTTTGCATGTAATAATAATAATACTAATATTTATTCAGGATACCCACGTCACCGAAGTGTTCTTCAGTGGGCTCTTGTAAAATGATATCCCTTTCAGACGATCGTCTCTCTCATAATTCGGCCATGTTGGTGTACCGAACAAAAGAAGTTACTTAAAGGGATATAGCAATATAAATTAACTTTGTCTCATTTGAAAGAACTCGTGAAATGGTATAACAAGACCTTTTACAATTTCCCCTTATCTTTTTTGGTTTTCGAAATAATTTGACGAAAGACAGCGTGCTGTCCGCCATCTTGGAATTATTTTCGATATGCATGTGACGTCATAAGTAGGGTAAAGTGAAATTTTTATCTTGCCAACCTTACGACATTATGAGCCAGAAACTAGATTATGTTGCACTATTTCCATTTTCAATTGGCCCACAACATTTTAAAAAGCCTTCCGCGGAAATTCGGTCACCTATGGAGTAGTTTCATCAGGTTTACCCTGCTTGTGACGTCACCAATTTCCTAGTTAATTTAGGTCAAATATTACAACAAGATGGCGGATTGTAGACTTGTCATAATTATCTGAAATATTTCAAAAACCAAGAAAGATACAGAAAAATTGTAAAAGATCTTCTTATACCATTTTACGAGTTCTTTCAAATGAGACAAAGTTAATTTATATTGCCATATCCCTTTAAAAATATTGTGTTTTTATCGAATATAGTGAATATGGGAGAAGGTTACAGGTTGAATCCCTTTCCAGAACTCAGAAACTTTTTCTGATGAATTAATCTTGACCATCGTCCATGTATCATCTCAAAAATATGTGGTTGAGCTAAACATAGCTATGACGTCACGTTATAGGGATCCATTTTTAGTTAATTTTGAGTTCCGAGAGATCTTCGCACTGTGTAATTTCTCAAACTCATTAATAATTCATGAGCCAATTAGCCAATGAAATCGCTTTATTTTATCACATGACTGAGGCTGGATACTCGAGTAAAACACGTAAAAATCATATACCACCACAGTTATTAGATCAAACCCAGTTTTGATCTAATTGCTGAGATCTTAATTAATAATTCATTTTTTGGAGAACAAAACGACCTGCCTCCGTCTTCGCTCATCCTCAACTGAACAGTCTGTTAATTTTCTGAATAAATTTTACACACCCTCGTGAGTTCAGTCGCATGAGGGTTTGTTCTCAAATGCGTTTTAAGTAAACATCCAATTAAATCCGTGTTCGATTGAGAAGGCATATAAACAACTCGTTTATCGTGTTTCATCAGGGGATCCAAACGCTCAAAAACAATAAAAACACTCGCGCATCGCGCTCGTGTTTTCATCATGTTTTCTCGTGTTTGGATCCCCTGATGAAACACTCAAACTCGTTGTTCATATATTACGTCAACTATGGTATTACCTACTCTCTTCGTTGCAAAGACATTCTTGCTACCACTTGCTTCATTGAATTATTTAGGGTGATGATCAAGATGGAGATAATGAAGAAGACGAGGACGATGATCCAGACTTTAAACCTCCTGAGGTATGTGAACTAGTCCAGACCAATTTCGTGTTACGGAACGCAGATAAAACTATTCCTCTAAAAAATTCGGATCCTTTTCTGTAGTGTACACGTTCTCCTTATAAGAGTCCATGATCATGTTCCATTTCAAAGGAAACTTTCTCCCGATCAAACAAGAATGAAGTTGATGACAGTTACAACTCTCACTCTCGTTTAACAACTATATGAACTATCATTCATTCAAGACAAGACATGTTATTTATTTAGTACCTCATTTGCATTACAATACACAATAATTTTGTTAAACTTGGATTAGGTACAAGCTAACTGTAATAACCAAAGGGCTAGACTAGACAGTTAGCTGGTTATAATACAAGATTTTCAACTAATTGGTCGCTTTCATCCACTCATCTACTTTGAATCGGGTTTAAATTTTGATGAGTTTCGATCAAAGCTACAGTGAGATTTAAAAGATAATCCAGACTTTAAAGCGCCTGAGGTACTGTATGTGAAGTCCACCAGACCAATTTCGTGTTACAGAACGCGAATACAACCAAAACTATTCCGCTAAAATCAGTGTGCTAAGTTAGGTGAGCTACGCCGTCACGACAACTTGACGCTAATAATAACTTTATTTGCCGTCTTTAGCATAAGAATTATAACAGCATTACATACGATAATAATATACCTAAAAAGGTAATCTTAAATGGTATTAACAAGTATATACATGAATCTACTATCATTTATCATATGTCATGAAGGATGTTGTATTTCGATTCTATTTCAGAATCGTCCTCAGGGACACTACCAGTGGCGTAACGCTCATTAGGTAGGATTAGGTTGAGAACTAAGGGTCCCCGACCCAATGGGGTCCCTGTCAAAAATGGAGTAGAAGATTATAATGAAAAATTACGGTCTAACAGCGACATTACTGACATATATTTCATCGTCATATTTAGTCAGAACTAATTTACGGGGCCCCTGATAATTGATGCTCGCGGACCACCCCCTGGCTCCTACGATTCTGCGATTTATGGTGAAGAATCATTAATGTCCTGGGTGGGAGATTTTCAGTTGATAACTAAGAGCTGATTTACCGATTTGCCAACGTTAACTCGAGGAGGAAGGAATATATAGGTGTCTAGGTATTCACAATTGTTTAACATTGTACTGTATTGTAATAATATAGAAGTTATAGTTGAGCCTCCAAGGGCACTGGACATTACTGCATGAGTCGACAGAAAATTGTTGAGTCGATGATCATGAACGTTAAGTTGTCGCGAAAATGTTTCGTGTACTTAAATTGATAAAATAAGCAGTTGACGTGGTAGCTCAACTGGTAGAGCAGAGGACCGCGGAATCCCGAAGGTGCGAGTTTATATCCCACTCGAGTCAACAATTTTCCGTCAACTTAGTGTAGGTTAAACATGTCGATTAATTTTCATGTTACCCTGAGGTTGATTATGAAATAAACCTTTTATTTTTACGAAATATCTCAACAGCACTAGTTGAGATTTTGACAGTAAGAAATATTCGATGCCGCTGTTTCCACGCGTATAACCTCAATATACATCACATCTTCACTTCACATGCAGGAGCGGAGTCTGGGTACGTTGAGTTAGAGACTTTGTGTCGATTCCCGGTGGGGGCAGCTAGATAATTGTTCAATTATTATCGTTAAAGTGCCTATGCGATGAAAAATTCAGTTGTAAAATAACTCTTTTATTTGAAAGAACTCTTGAAACTATAAAGACTAACCATTTACAACTTTTTCATATCTCACTTCACTCTAGAGATATTAAGATTTGTTATATATGTAAATGATCATATATACTCATACTTTAAATAATGCATAATTATTTATTGAAAAATTCTGCATATCTTTACCATTATCACATGGAATCATTTTACGATTTGCATATTTGATGTCATTGGATACATCCACGCACATGTACCTGCATTTCAAGTGATTTCATTACATAATCTCAAAGATATATAAGCGTGATCATTTACATATTAAACAAATCTTAATATCTCAAGAGTGTAGTGAGATATGAAAAAGTTGTAAATGGTTAGTCTTTATAGTTTCAAGAGTTCTTTCAAATAAGAGTTATTTTACAACTGAATGTTTCGTTTTTACTTTAATTGATATTTTTATTTTATTTTTATAGGAGAATCCACCAGAATGTAAACAACAGTGAAAAATATTTGGCAGTAGTGTTTGGCTTTGAGCAGAAATATCTAGAAATATTAATTAACCTGGCAGCCTTGAGGCTAGCTATTGAAGATGTATCGAAATAGACCTCTTTTTGTATACATTGTATTATTTCAAATATACATTGTATTATTTCAAATATAGATTTTAAGATGGACAATTTCCTACACAGTAGCTTGATGGAAACATGTTGTTTCTAATTTTCAAGAAATGTTTAATTAATTGTATAATCAAAGGCATCGAATTATAGGTAATTTTGGAACAGTTTTTCATATATATATTTATCAAGCATTCTCATTTTCTTTAGAAAATAAACACCTTTAAAACAAGTTGTTTCTTTTGTTTTATTGTAAGTTTTTTTTGAGAGTTTTCTCAAGTATGAAATCCTACACGTATCACATCTCAAAATCAGCACCGAGACGGTGATTTGGATAGCAACGGTAACCACCGAAAAGCCTCATATTTATGACATCGCCGCCATATTTGCAATTGGTCTATTGGCCGGCCTTTGTGTTAAGTTCTATGCAGTCGACATAAAAAAGTGAAACCAGCCGACAGTTTCAAAAATTCTAAACATTATTTCCGATGAAAATAACTTTGCAAGGTTTTCGAGGTTTCTTTTTGCTGTACACGGATGTCATGTGACGTTTTTTTAAAACAAACTTCGAGGTGTTTGGATATCCGGATGAAACACTCTTCCTCGTGTTTCATATATAATACCTCAAACAAATCAGTATTTTAAGAGAAAATCGAGGTGAAAGTTGGCTTAATTTATGTAATTTCTTCCACTGATAGGACCCGAATCACGTTGATTGATTGGCTGTTGTTTTTGGTCCAATCAACTAACCTGATTGGGGCCCTAGCAACGGTAACCACCGAAAAGCCTCGTTTTCATGACATCGCCGCCATATTTGCAATCGGTCTATTTGAAAATTTTGTGCATATAATTTAAATGAATTTTTCTTCTGAAACGAGGCTATAAGGGTAATTTAAATGAACACGAAAGAATATTAAATTGGCCGTCATTTTGGCATAAGGTCTATAATGACTTACTGAATAGCCCTCCGTCGAGCGACGTGTCAGTAGCCATGTTTATCCGCGCATTTACCCATAATTATTGCGGCCATAACAAGAAAATAGCCATTTGTAATAATGTGTGAGTCAAATTTGGTTTGTTTGTCCTCATTTTGAGCTATTAATAGAAGCCAGACGCTATGCTATTGGAAAAATATCGGATTTTGTAACGAAATCATTTGATTCTGTGTAGACTAGTTCAGGTGTGTATAACCCATGACACCAAACGTGTGAAGTTCTGGGAGATTTAATATACAGTAAAATCCCACGTATAAGAACCTAGTGGATTAAGGTAGCAAGATCCCTCTGAATACATTTTTAATATCATACAATATAACAATTAACCCTTACAACCATTTGATAGAACATATGACAAATAATATTTCCACACAAAAAGTTTGCACAAATTATGCTAATTAGCTGACGAAATGGCCGCCGATTAGTCAAAATCGGGATATACTTCAAACAAGATTTCTCAGGCAGTTTTAGAGATAAGTTCCTGAAAGTTCCTGAGTTTATAGCTTACATACTAAGGCATATTCTGGTGGTAGCATTTTCAATATAAACTTTCTGACATGCTTTTTTCTTTTTTTTCAATTTCCACCACCTAAATTATATTAATTATGTCAGATAATTCAACAAGTATGAATCAGATTCAAAATTCCTACCACCATTCCCTAGATATTCCTGTTAGGAGGCTGTGGTGAAAATGTTATTGAAATATATGGGAAAATGAGGGAGAAATAGTGTTTGGAAAATGGCAAATTTGTTTGAAGTATATCCCGATTTTGACCATCGGCGGCCATTTCGTCAGCTAATTAGCATAATTTATGCAAACTTTTTGTGTGGAAATATTATTTGTCATATGTTCTATCAAATGGTTGTAAGGGTTAATTGTTATATTGTATGGTATTAAAAATGTATTCAGAGGGATCTTGCTACCTTAAGAACCTACAGCCTGAACACCCATTTTTATAAGAACCAATTCAGCCTGAAATTTGGAAAAGGTTCTTATTTGGTTAGGTAGGCATGTAATAGTTATGGAATGAGAAATAAGACTGAAGGCTTGGCAGTGATTTATACAGTTCCAGATAAATGTGTTTCAGGGTATTAAACTCCTAGACTGCAAAATGTGTTTCGGACTTTATATGAAACAGCACTTATACTTTCCAATTCTACTAATGTCTAAAATCTAGTAACTTTCACATCACACCTATGTTATACATCTGTATTTAAAATTTCATGACCTGCACCACTCTGAAAAAATAAGAACCTATTTAAGAACCTAAACAGGCTTATTTTGTCTTATGCATCAAATATGTAAGAACCTATTCACCCTGACCTGGAAAATAGTAGGTTCTTATACGCGGGATTTTACTGTACCTCCACTATAAATTGTCCAATCAAAGAGCTAGATTTGTGGAACGAGGGGAATTCGACGAAA
Organism: Chrysogorgia sp. JL179-B06; assembly: GCA_035772405.1. Lineage (NCBI taxonomy): Eukaryota > Metazoa > Cnidaria > Anthozoa > Scleralcyonacea > Chrysogorgiidae > Chrysogorgia > Chrysogorgia sp. JL179-B06. The sequence goes on from JAYKKM010000159.1 coordinate 4,377,380, forward strand.
TATTATCCCGAGGGGTAATATTTCGACGAATTCCCCGAGCGTAGGGTCTATAAATTATATATTATACCGAAACAATCTTGAATGCTGTCTTGAAACGTTTTGTAACGTCTTGTTGTTGCTCTATTAGTATTCGTGATCAGTGGGGAAATAGTGGGGAATTCAAGTTCAAATTGACTGGTAACGCGGGGGTCTATAAATTATAATTCCAAAGATATACTGCAAAGTTGCTAGGTTGTTTAAATGGTTGTCAAGTGAAAAACGAAGGAATTGTGAAATAAGCGTATGCGCCTATAAGCGAAAATTCAAGATTTTTCCATAATTTTCGGAGTAAAAAGGTCGTTTATGGGCGCATGCGCCAATAAAAATTCGCAACCTTAGAAGAAAATTTTTTCAACTATTGAGTATTGGATTTTAAGTACGGTATAGTTAACGAACGAATTAATTCGCTTTCATGTCTATCAAACTCGCAGATTTTGCCCATGATTTTGCCATGTCTATCATGCCCAGTAGCTCTCTTCTGTCTCCCACGTTTTCTGTGTCATTATTTTGGTTCCCATAGTATATTAGACCACTGGCTAACTCTGGATGTCGATAACAGTGCCCATCCTCCTATATACAACCTTGTCCCCAATCCTGGGAAGCTCTCCATACAGTTCAACTTTTGTCATTTGAGATTTTAATGGCGGGTACAAAATTAACGTTTTATTACTTTTACACGTAATTCTTTTTCAACGAAATTTCGCCTGATTTCCAATTGTTGCAATAACAACTTTAAGATCATTTGATAAAAGGCATATTATTTCATTGGAGAACCACTTAAGTATGAATCAAAACTTAAGTTGGTCTTATTTGAAAGAAATCTTAAAATAATGAAAAACATCAATTTACAACTCTTCCATATTTTACCTAGTTCTTCTGCAGAGATTTATAATTATTGGATGAGTCTAAGCAAAATATCTGTGGCGAGCTACTAGTTATCGGCAAATAACTGGTCGCGAGACAGCCTAGAATAGGCTTTTCCGTGCGCATGGGCCGGGGCCAAATTCGCTGCCACCTGGGCAAGCATGTGAATTAAAAATGTCTTGGCGGCCAATTTTACATAAATACAGATTTATATAGTTTTACAACGAACTTACCTTCCATGGTTTTGCAAATTTCAGGTAAAAGAAATCAACGCAATCCAAAATCACTTCTGCGATATTAGAAACACAGAATTTTTATTTTCGCTAACTTTCCCGCCAACAGCTGTCAGATTGAAAGTGGGTCAGTTTTGGGGCAATTTTGAGCACTTGCGATTGGGAAATCTACTAGGCCTTCTATTTTTGGTTTTTCCCTCCCCTTTCCCGCCCCTTTTTTAGTCCCCAGGTTCCTCCCCTTTTAGTCTCCAGGCTCCTGTAGTATAAATAAGCTCCGAATTCTCCGGAAAAAAACGAAAATCAAAATAGAAGGCCTAGTGTCTAGGCTGGTTGCGAGACACTTTGTCATGATATTTTGCGATAGACGAATTCAATAATTGATTTAAAGCACGAGACTTAGAGTTACTAGTGCTGATGATTTTCTGATATAGAGGCAACGCAACCTCGTTCCCAGGGCATTTTGCCTCCACGGCGGAAGGTTGGCGAAAATGGGCCTGGGATCGGCTGGTCCATTCTATAATCCGATTGGCTTGTCATGAAACTCAATTAATTCAGCCGAGTATAATTTATTCATCTAAATCTGAATGCTGTCTTCAAATTTTACAGCAAATTAGAAGTGATAGCTTTCGCTAAATTGAATATATGCTTCTTCATACCTTTTGTAAGAGATAACCATTGATGTACGGTGTATTATTAAACTTGTTAGCTGCTTTATGCCGACGAATGCTGACACGAACAACTCTGCAGAGCATTGAACATTTCCAATGATTCAGGTCAACAAAGTAGACAAAGGCAATGGAACAAAGACCACAAAAATTATCATATCTGAACACCCATACATTCTGGGTGTCATGTGACCAGCCGATCATTCAGATTTAGACGAATAAATTATACTCGGCTGAATTAATTGAGTTTCATGACAAGCCGATCCCAGGGCCATTTTCGCCGACCTTCCACCGAGGCAAAATGCCCTGGGAACGAGGTTGGAGGCAACGCAGATTTCTTCCTGATTGCCACAAAATCGAGTTTTTCTTCCAATTTACCTATTAAAGTAATAGTAATCTTAGTGATAGTAATCTTATAAAAAAAGTGAAAATTCAAAGTTCACTTTTAGCGAATATCACCCATATCATTAGAAAGTTCGCAAAAAAACTATATGAAGGACATCCAAGCGGGTTGTACGATTTTCCAAGCTCGTTTTGAATTACTGAAGGCTAAACCCACTAAAAACAAGCATTTTGCGGCATTTTCCACATTTTTGACCGTTAAAGGACATTGGCAACAAAAATTAAGTTTGTCTAATATGAAATAACTCGTAAAATGATAGAGTAACACCTTTTACAACTTTTCCGTATTTTACTTCGTTTTTGAAATATTTCAGTTTGTTTGATATGTAAATGAGATGGTGTCTGACGTCAGGTGTGGGGTAGAGAATTTTCACTCATTAAAATATTAGTTACATCTTCAAGTTTGTTCCACAAATTTACTTGAAAATGTGCGTATAGTAACTCCCCATGATAATAAACGTTGTAAACTTAGCAATCACTAAGATATAATACATTTTTCAATGAGTGAAAATTCTCTACCCCCCACCCGTCAGAGACCATCTCATTTACATATCAAACAAACTGAGATATTTCAAAAACGAAATAAAATACGGAAAAGTTGTAAAAGGTGTTACTCTATCATTTTACGAGTTCTTTCATATTAGACAAACTTAATTTTTGTTGCCAATGTCCTTTAATTACTCAAAATAATACAAAAGTAGATTTCTATTCTGCAATAGGTTCCAGTTCATTTACCTCCCAGTCAAATCATGAGGAAGTGAAAGAGTAGAATCGTTTGTGCTAAGTAACAAGTATTTTATTAATGAAAAATTACAAATGAAAAGAAAATTAATAAAAAAACTAGATAAACATTGATTACTAAATAAAGTTTTTATGGTTAATATCCGTTTTATTCGGGTTCAGACTCCGAGCTTTCTTCCGCGGCCGTTTCTAACCATGTCAGCCATGCATTAACCTAGACCAACAAAAATAAAAAGGAATATTACTTTTGACATTTCTGTATCGTTTATAATTGGCACAGATAACAAGATGACCGCCACGAGCTACGTCAGGCTTCATTTCTGAACAATAGTTGCTCGATCTATAGTCCTTATTTAAAGATATGGTTAATTTAAAGTGCCTATCTCAAGTTTGGGGATTTTACATATCTGTAATATTTGGGTCTTCCTGACCAAAATCATAATATATCTTGTCAGCCGAAAACTTCATCTTCATGGAGTTTTGCGCAGTCAAAGTTACCTGATGTGATGTCACAAGAGACATTCCAAACCAGTTTTCTTTTGTTACTTGCCACAAAATGCCTCTTGTGACATCACATCTGATAACTTTAACAACAAAAAAGTTCATGAAGATGAAATTATGATTTTGCTCAGGAAGACCCAAATATTACGAATGTGTAAAATCCCCAAACGTGAGATAGGCACTTTTAACAGTTTTGTGAGACTATATCAAAGCTAGTTTTTTTAGCTAGAAGAAAAATAACTGACCTGAAAAAGAGCTCGTCCCTTGCCAGGATGTTCGTCATTTACGTCTTCTTTCCAACACATAAAAGCGTCTTCTTCGATGATTTCAAAATCATAAAGCACCATAAACATCCGCAGAAGTAAACCTAGTTGAACAAGAATTGTTTTCATTTTAAAATACTTTTCATTCTTTACATTTTTGCTTTATTTATTCTCACTTATTCATCCCGTCATGTAGGCTCTCTACACAAGATCGCAAAAGCCATGATGGTACCCGGGATAAACACCCCCACTGCTTATTGTAGAAAAATGTATAATGCTCAAAATCTGACAGGCTTCATGATTTATCATCGTTGGGCTGCTGGATTAATCCTTAAAGTGGCTATACGAGGTTTGGGGATATTACATATTTGTGATCTTTGGAATCTCTTGAGAAGAATTGTAAAATATCTTGCAATTCGAAAATTTCATCTTCATGCCTTTTCCCTCTGTTAAAGTGATTTACTATTCACAGGAAATGACGGGGACACGCTGATTCGGCAGTGAAAGTTTGGGAATTGAGTGAATTTTGTCTAAACAGGTGTGTTTAAAAATTCAGAGCCAAACTTTCTTTGTATTTCACTGTTGAGTTAGTGTGGAATGAGTTAGTGTGGAATGACTTCGCGTGTCCCTGCTTTGACGTCATTTCCTGTGAATAGTAGATCAACTTTAGCAGGGAAATAAGGCATGAGGATGAAATTTTCGAACGACAAAATATATTACATTTCTTCATGGTACAACCCAAAGATTACAAATATGTAAAATCCTCAAACCCGAATAGGTACTTTAATGCAAGAATGTTAACGGTACCATACCGCGTACCCCAGCATATTGTATTCAGTGTTCGCCAGTAACGAAGTAAATTTACTTCGTTACTTTACTTAAGTAAAAAAAATCAGTATTTACTTGTAACGAAGTATATTTTTCAACAAATACTTTTTACTTGTAACGAAGTAAAATTTTTGTTAAATAATTACTTTTTAACTTCGTTACTTTTTGTTTTATCGGCAAAGTAAAAAAAGAAATTCGGAACGCGAAGTCGCGAAATACTCGGTCCACTCTATCCATCCGCTGGAGATCTAGAGTGGAAAAATCGCGTGAAGTTGGTTTTGCATGTGCACGTGATTGGCAACTGTTGAGTTGGCGCCGCCAAACAGCGCCAAGATTAAAGTACAGTAGCAGATTATCAATTGTCATGTACGTTGGTTAGTGGTTCATGCTGGTTAGTGGATCAGGAATATATAGTTTGGTTGTGTCGTGTGAAGTTGATCGTCCAGGTTGTTGTAGTCTTAAGAAAGACTGTTGTCAGTCACCAACAACAGTCTTTCTCAAGACTACAACAACCTGGACGATCAACTTCACACATCTAATGATACTCATAGGTTCAAATCATTTACTTTAATATATACCCCAAGGACTTATGGTGAAGGAACATTTCGAGTGTTGGAATATATACATCTTAAGACCAAACAGGGACCAGTTGCGAAAAATGCAACTTCAAGGCCTTCCGGCTGGAATTTCGGAACTACTTTTCTGCAATATTTTTTTGCCTTACTTTTACTTAAGTAAAATTTTCTGGCCATACTTTTACTTTTACTTAAGTAAAATTTTCCGGCCATACTTTTACTTTTACTTAAAGGGAAATGGCAATAAAAATTAAGTTTATCTTATTTGAAAGAACTTTTAAAATGATATATGAAGACCTTTTACAGATTTTCCATATCGTTCTTGGTTCTGTAAATATTTCACTTCTTTTTAACAAAGAACATTGAACATTCCGCATCTTGGATATGCATAACCATCCTTGGATATGCGTGACGTCACAACCAGGGTAGATATGTTTTTTATATCAGCAATTATCGAGTCATTATAGATGCTAAATCGTAGTTGTTTTTGGGTGTTGTATACTTTTAAGTGAACTGGCAATCTATTTGAACGCATTCCACTGATATTTGGGCAATTACTTACAACTTTTAGAATGTTTACCCTGGTTTTGACGTCACTTAATTAGATCTAATTATAAAACAAGATGGCGGATTGCAGATATTTTTGTGAACAGATATTTCAAAAATTAAGGAAGTTACGGGGAAATTTTAAAAGGTCTTCATATATTATTTTAAATGTTCTTTCAAATGAGACAAAGAAATTTTTTATTGCCATTTCCCTTTAAGTAAGATTTTCATGCCATACTTTTACTTTTACTTAAGTATAAACTGAGGAGTTACTTTTTACTTTTACTTAAGTACAAAATATCAGTACTTTGCTGAACACTGATTGTATTGTACCCTACAGTATTGTACTACACTTCACTTTACTGTTAATACTCGAACAACTTCTAAAAATACTTACCTTTTGGGAAACTATTGTTATCACAAAATACTTGCAATGCATACAATGCGCTGACCTAAAGAAATACAATGTGTTATTACGTTGGAGATCTATAGTTTGTTCATCATGATTTTGTCACTAGATATTTAAGATATATCTTTTGCAATTTTTAGTTACATTACCCTGATTAAAACAAATGTCAAAACAATAATAATCCGCCACTAACAATGAATTGATAAGTGGTGACACGGTAGGATCGCGAGTGTCTATGGGAAAGTAAGGAGGGATAACGGGGACAGCTAATTGAGTTGGTTTATTCATGGTTGACATTGACAGTAATCAAAACAGACAAACTTGGAAAACTTTAACATAGCCGCCGGCTAGAAAACCTAGTTTTACCTCAGTTTTAACAACAAATGAAAAGGAAAATGTGTTTGTATACAGAAATTATTTATTTTGTCTTAGTTTAATACAACAAATGAATAGGATAATATCTTTTAAAACAAGCTTCGTTTCCTAGGTGGCTGCCATCTTTAATAAAAATATCTATATTGTAAGTGTAGTAAGAACCTACCTGTAATTCAACGTTATCACTTAAAAACTTTTGTAACAAAGGCTAAAGGAAAATGTGAAAAAAATGTTAATATCTCAACAGGAAAGATATTTCTCAAACTCATTAAAATAATTCATGATGAAAATTCAAAATAAATCAATATTTAATGAGTATTTAGAAATAAGAGGAAGATTATGGCCAAACGTCGCTAACTTTAACCTCGATTTTCTCACAAAATATGGATTCATTTGAGAAGCAAGTTCTAACACTCGTAATTGTTCATCATCTGATGTCTAAATACGGATAAACCGGTTAAAAAAACTTGGCTGCGCCTCGTATTTTCAACAGGCTTGTCCGTATTTAGGAATCAGAGGAAGAACGCTTACTTGTGTTAGAACTATTACTTAAAGTATATATATATTAACCAGCCGCAGTTTTTAGTTTTCTGTCGAGAATGCGAAAATAGTTGATAAGTTCTTTCACAGTTTTGGATTTGGTCCATTGCCAAGATATCTCTCTTTAAACATTACCAAAAAGCACTAGTTTCAATTCCCAGCTAAACATTTCCAGAAATCCTAAAGGGGTGACGTCATCTGAGGAACGCCAACACCGGATACAAACTCCATGATCTCGGTTACAGAACTACGTGCAATGAGGTTAACTTGAGATTTTTGGATAATAATACAAGAATGGTGCGTTGTTTACGGATTTCCAAACGTAGCAAGTTGGAAGAATAATTTTTTTTTTTTTTTTTTTGAGGTCCGTAACTCAGGTCCGTAACTAAAATAGAGCCTTTTGATTGGCTGAGTACGAGGTCCGTATCACACCAGTACGGACCTCTCGCAACTTTTCGCGCCAAAAAATTGCAATTTTTTTGACTTTGCTCGAAAAAAATAAACACGTTATTTACCGTTTTGGTCGGCCCGTACTGCCTCGACCTTCGGTCTCGGGCCGCTTCTGAGACTTCGGGAAAATATTTTTCCAGTACGGACCTCCCAGCCGGTAAATAACATATATATATGTTATTTATCGGTTTGGAGGTCCGTATGGAGAAATATTTCCGGAGGTCTCAAACGGACCGACCAAAACGATAAATAATTTATTTATTTTTTCCTTAATATCCTGGCTTGTTTTTTTTGGTCGTCATCAGTATTTCTAGTCAGTGGACAAAAAAGAAAAATCTGTGCTTTTTCTTCGTCAAAGGAAATTGAGAGTTAAGTCTCTATCGGATAAAAAAATCACTTATATATATATATGTCTTTCAATATGTTCAATCTCGTTTGAGTTCATTTTCAAATGTTTTTTGAATATTTTACGGCTTATAAAAGGCATTTAAAACTGAAATTATGTCGAGCGGTCCGTATGGGCTCATACGGACCGCTCGTTAGCCAATCAGAAAGCAGGATTTGGTAGGATATGGACCGGGAAAAAATAACCGTCTATATCGTATACCGAAAGCTCGTAGTATAGTGAATATTTGGTCAGAGAATGTGAAATATATATCCATTAAAAATAAAGTGGAATCCAAAGTTAATATTTCGAAAGTTCCTTTAATTAGTCAAATGCCGTGGCGTCAAATGCCGTGGCGTCAAATGCCGTGGCGTCAAATGCCGTGGCGTCAAATGCCGTGGCGTCAAATGCCGTGGCGTATAGAGTTTGAGCTCTCAACATCGCCAACTCAACAGTTTGTCATTATTTCCCGTGTGTCGCAGTTCTTGACAAATATGTTGTTTGTGTTTTACTAAAAAAGTCGACCGCACTCACGAATTCAGTATCTGAATTCTCAGAATTAAAGAAACGCCATTATAGTTTAGTTCTTCAATGTCGTCAATTATTAACGGACACTTTGCATCGGTAATTTCATACGAAGAAGATAATCCCGGCAATCTTTTCATCTTATTACCTTGAGGTTCTCCATCGCTGCTCTTTCTTGATCTAGAATAGTTTTCTCAAGAGCTGCATCACGGTCAATGTTTGGCGCCAAACTCGTTGTGATGGTAACGTAGTTCAACACGCTAAATTAAAAATACCAACAAAGTTGTGTGGTTAAATAATAGTTTGAAGTTTGATATTTTTCCTTACTTTCTGACTAAAGGCGGATTTCCAGTCTAAGCACGAAGCAACTCGCTGCGAGCACTCGTAGCTCGCTGCGAGTGTTTTAGCCCTTGTGGCAGATAGTTGAAAATATTGAACTATTTTTTACTCGTGGCAAGTACTCGCAGTAAATATAACCAATATTTCATATCAGTCAATATTTCATATCATTAGTAATTCATGGTCATGGGACAACTGCACAAAGGAAATCGTTAGCGTGTCGATGGTTAACTTGCATAGATATTGAAGGAAGAAATTACATAAATTAATCGAACTTTCACCTCGATTTTCTGGTAAATACCGATTTGTTTGCGCACGAAGCAACTCGCAGCTCGCTGCGGGTACCTACTCGCATGGTTTCCACTGTATTTCCACCACATGCAGCTCGTTGCGATAACTCGCGTGGTTTTCAAGACTGATGAAGAGATAGCCCAGTTTCATTTAACAAACTTCGAGGTGTTTGGATATCCTGTCGAAGCACTCTTCTGAGTGTCTCACATATAGCACCTCGGAATGGAAATCCGCCTTTAAGGCCTTCGATGGAAACGTTAGACATCCTGCCCTTTGGCAGTACATATATATACATATATATATATATAAACGAATATTTATTACATGATAAAACACTTCAACTGCTTATAAAAACGCTGTTATCAAGGTGTGTCCTGTGAATTCTTAAATAATATAAATTACATACAAGTAAATTATTGTATAAGTTTATATCCTTTTGTTCATAACTTTTGTTCATAACGTATTCTAAAAAAACATTGTTTACAATATCGTGTACTTATATGTATTACTTGAATACATTATATAATAAAAACAAAATATATACAATAAAAACATTGTTTACAATGTCGTGTATTTAAATGTATTACTTGAATACATTATATAATAAAAACAAAATATATACAATAAAAACATTGTTTACAATGTCGTGTACTTAAATGTATTACTTGAATGAAATGAATCAATGAAAAACGTTATTGAATTGTCAAGGTGTTTAGGCTTTATCAACTAATTGAGGACACTATATAAAGCTAAAATATTTACATAGTATATAAAAGAGTAAAATTACAAGCATAAAGGAATTCCTAAGTAATCTAGATTTAGAAGTCTGAGAATTGGAACAATTTCTTGTAGGAGAGTTAAATCTCTTTTCCTAATATTGTTTTTAAAATATTTTAAGTTATTTTTAGCTGAAAATGTTTAGCTTATATTTTGTCTTTGAACTCAGACCATATTTCGTCAAGTATATTTCGTCATTTGGGACCGTCATTTGGGACCGGCATTTGGTGACCGGCATTTGGTGCCCGTAATAGCAGGATCGGCGATGAAAATATCCCGATGAAATGATGACGAACGGAATCTTCAAAGTCCTTCCGCTGACAAATAGCAAGATGTAAATATGTCACTCGATAAATTAAAAAGTCATTCACTTTCATGTGTCGAGAAAAAAATACGTCCAAGGTGTCCGTTGTAACGAGAGTAGAACAATAAAAATGTTTGTTGGGGACCACATGAAGTGTCCGCTATTCCGTAATAGCGAGAGTCCGTAATAGCGAGATTCCGTAATAGCGAGAGTTATTTCAATACATTTCATAGTAGTTTCGGCCAGGGAATTACCAACTGTCCTTAATAGCGGGGTGTCCTTAATAGCGGGGTGTCCGCAAGGCGAGAGTTGACTGTATTTTGTGCAAACTTACCATGTTGTTAAAACATTAACAAATGCAGAACTTGAGTGTAGCTTGATGTCAATATTATCCTACAAATAGAAATCATTTGTCTATCTGTCTATCGACATATTGAAGTTCTTTTATTTCTCATTTTCATACAGTATTATAGCCAGTTCTTTTGAGAACTTACAGTGGCATTTTTCATATTTATTTATATTTACACTTTACCTTGATCCATTTATAGAGAGAAGAGACATTAGGATCACTTTGAATTTGTGAGAACAATTCAGCGTGGGCTTTCAACAACGGGAGAAGGAAAATTAAATCCTATAATTAAGAATTGATGAATGAAACAATGAGTAAAATAGATTATATAGGATATAGATTATAGGATATTATAGGATATAGATCATAGGATATTATAGGATATAGATTATAGACATGGTGTTATAAATGTGTCAACCTCGTTCCCAGGGCATTTTGCCTCCACGGCGGAAGGTCGGAGAAAATGGCCCTGTGATGGGCTGGTCCATTCTATAATCCGATTGGCTTGTCATAAAACTGAATTAATTCAGCCGAGTATAATTTATTCATCTAAATCTGAATGTTGTCTTCAAATGTTACAGCAAATTAGAAGTGATAGCTTTCGCTAAATTGAATATATGCTTCTTCATACCTTTTGTAAGAGATAACCATAGATGTATGGCGGATTATTAAGCTTGTTTGCAGCTTTTATGCCGACGAATGCTGACATGAACAACTCTGGAGAGCATTGAATATTTCTCAATTATTCAGGTCAACAAAGTAGACAAAGGAAATGGAACAAAGACCACATTAATTATCATATCTAAAATTCTAAAATCATATCTAAAATTCAGTAGAAATTCTGGGTGTCATGTGACCAGCCTATCCCAGGGCCATTTTCGCCGACCTTCCACCACGAGGTTGATAAATGTGTAAGAATGCGAGCTTGGACTTATAACATGAGTACATGACATACGAGCTTGGAGTTATGATATAAACATTTTCATTTCATAAAAAGCAGAAACGATAATACAAATTGAATACTCTAACAGGTTGGTGTACTGCTGAAAGCGTATTAGGAAGTTGACTAATATTTCCAGCAAAGCGTACACACTATTTTGGCAGTACACAAACCTTTTAGAGTAATACTAGAAATACGTGTACGCAACAACCCCTCGGTTATTTTTTCGTTTACTGCAATTTTCTAGCGACATTAGACTATATTATTTTACTGAAAATAGTATAAAGTAAGTAAACGTGTATTCTGTGTGTTCATTTCTGCATGTAAACTTATCATCGAACGATGATTTGCCATGATTTCGGAGAAATGTTTTTTTCGCGGAAACACAAAACAAACTTTAACAAATAAACTAAACAACTAATTTGAACAGTCAGCGGTTTAATCTGGCTCAATACTTCATAACCTCTTATGCCGCATAGTCCTTGGGTTTAAATTGACTAGTGGGTTTTAATGGGACTTTGCCGGGGAAATACAAGGTTTTTCGATGTTTTGGTAGCCGGGATTTTAACACTGACCACTGACATGAAAAAGCGGGGAAGGTGTAGCCGGGATTTAACACTCGTAGAGTCTGGGAACTAGTAATCGATTTAGCATGATCATTGATCAGACGCTTCAGACGAAAAAGGAAATCCTACTATTAAATTCAAACTTTTGTTATGCTTTTTACAATTATATTATATTGTTGGTTTCACATTCGATGTGTCGATTTGAAAGATCCACCAAAGGGTTCATGGTTCTGCTCGAAGTGCAAGCCTATGCGCAAAAAATCAGGGAAATCTAAATCTTTTACCCGGGTATTTTAACAACTGAACGGTATTTCTTAGCCGGGATTTTAACACTCGTGAAATGTTAAAATCCCCGCATAGTCCCGAGGGTCAGGGGTCCGTAGTTTCAAACAAATAAAGCTACAACAGATTTTCTGTCTGCAAGTGACCTGCTCGAGAATTCACACTCAGCAGATGCCAATACCATTTGCAAGTGATGGAGCATCTGTTGTGACAGAGAAAAACAATGGTGTAGCTGTTAAACTTCGCTCAAATAACAATAAGAAACTTATAAATATTCATTGTATTGCCCATCGACTGGCTTTGGCTTGTGGGGATGCAAATAATTCTGTTTCATACATACTAACAGTTGAGAAAATTCTTATTCAGCTTTCGGGTTTCTTTTTAAAAATTCGGCAAAGAAGGCTGCTAAATATTCAAAGGCTGTACTTAATGCAAACGGAATCACGATGACCAACTGGGAAAGAAGAAATTAAGAAAGCGATTTCACAAGGCCTGCAGGACCGTAATACGTCATGTGGCAAGCGCCAAACAGAAGACACGTTGATTTAAGTCTTGACTTCTGACATGTTAACTTGTATTAAGTATTTGTGTCATAATCATTCAAATGAGTTTATTTCGCATGTGACCCATGCATGCATGTCACAATGAATTTGGTTCTGCATAATTTTTTCATGTGCACATTACCAAGTAATAGTATAGTTTATCGTACATTTGGGTTTTTTAAAGACTTCAAATTTCTCTCCGAAGGACTCATGCAATTTTGATCCTCTTGGAAAACATACTTGTGCATGTCTTTCCAAAAATGCACTTGAAGCCATACTATTACCTATACTAATCCTACAGTTGATCATGATGAGTATTATATTAAAAGTTATTATCACTAAAAGTAAGAGCAACATATTATAAAAGTTTAAGGTGCGGATCTCATGATCTCATCCTTTTTAACAGAGAAGTCCAAATCAGTCTTAAATTAATAGCAGATTCCTTTATTACTCAAAACTTAAAAAAAGATTGAAATTTGGCTTTCACTTGAAATGTTTGGACACAGACGCCTATTTTTGAAATGCAGCCTGCTATGACGATTATTATTGAAAACACTGATTAATCATGTAGTGCTTACTACTTAAAAATAAGTCAATAATTCAAACCTTTTAGAGTAATATAAAGATAAAATGCCAGCTCATAATTCGTAAGTGTAACGTCTTGATACGAGATAAGTCAAAAAAGTTTAAAACATGTTTACTAACGATCGTTGCGAACGTGCAACATCTTTAGAGTATATTACATTTACAAAACTGTGAGAATATATCTATATATCTATACAGGGTGTATCAAAAAAGCGCAACCTCGGAATTTCCCAAGAAATCCACTTTGTTTTTATTAGCACAAAAGATTTTAGGCCTCTGGGAATTTAACTGTTGTTGATACTTAAATGCATAAATAAATGCATAAATTTCGATTCAATTCTGCTTTACGTGCTCACGTTTGTAGTAATTAGACAGTTATGCCCCTGGAATACGATTACAAGCTATTTAAAATTCCCAGGGGCGAAAATCTTTTGTGTTTAAGAACAGTGGATTTCTTGGGAAATTCCGAGGTTGCGCTTTTTTTGATACACCCTGTATATCATACTCATTAATAATTTAAGAAAAACAAAATAAATCAGTGGCATGACGTAGGGTTGTATATCTTATACAAAATTCTGCTGATTTACATAAACGTTTCGTTCGATTTCTCAACCGAAATCATTTAATATCTTTAGGATTTTCAATGAATATGAACGTTTAAATGCATTCATACTAGCTACATGCTATTTCGGCTCGAGCTTGTATATCCGATACAACATGGACGTGAATGTAGTAAATAGTACTTCTCAAATCATTAATAATTCATGAGCCAATTAGCCTATGAAATCACTTTATTTTATCACACGCTGGATACTCGAGTAAAACACGTAAAAATCATATACCACCACAGTTATTAGATCAAACCCGGTTTTGATCTAATTGCTGAGATCTTAATTAATAATTAATTTTTTGGAGAACGAAACGACCTGCCTCCGTCTTCGCTCATTCTCAACTGAACAGAGTCTGTTAATTTTCTGAATAAATTTTACACACCCTCGTGAGTTCAGTCCCATGAGGGTTTGTTCTCAAATGCGTTTTAAGTAAACATCCAATTAAATCCGTGTTCGATTGAGAAGCCATATAAACAACTCGAAAACAATATATATATCATCATGTTTTCCGGTGTTTGGATCCCCTGATAAAACACTCAAACTCGTTGTTCATATATTACATATACAGTAGGTCTATATTCTCACAGCTTTGTAAATTGAATTATCTGAAGATGTTACATGTACGCAACGAAACGTTAGTAAACATGCCTTCAACCTTTTTAGGGGGTGCTTACATGGAGAAATTTCAGCACGGGCTGAGATTTCAGCCCGGCTACTGAGGTATGATAAAGAGGGAGAATAGAAATCACGGTGTCGAAAGCGGTAACAAATATGGCATAAAACAAAGCTATTTAAATGTATATTCCATACTCCATAATTTACCATACCTCAATAGCCGGGCTGAAATCTCAACCCGGGCTAAAATTTCTCCATGTAAGCACCCAGTGGCGAAGTTGCCCGTAGCAACTGGTCATGCTATGCTAATTTATAAACGTCTGCATATTTTGAAAACAATATATTTCTAAAGATCTGAATATGTAAATCGTTTCAAAATTTGCATAGCATGACCAGTTGTTATGGCCAACTTCGCTACTGTAAGCACCCTCTTAGACTTGTCTCGTATTGTGGCATCACATTTACGAATTTTGATCTAGGTTCTTATCTTTATATTGTTAGGAACTTTTAGTATTCAATTTATGTTTCTACACTGCATAAGGCATGTTGTAAAACATGGACTGGACTGATAAAACATGGACTGATAAAACATGGACTGGACTGATAAAACATGGACTGATAAAACATGGACTGATAAAACATGGACTGATAAAACATGGACTGGTAAAACATGGACTGATAAAACATGGACTGATAAAACATGGACTGATAAAACATGGACTGGTAAAACATGGACTGATAAAACATGGACTGATAAAACATGGACTGATAAAACATGGACTGGTAAAACATGGACTGATAAAACATTGAAAACATGGACTGGTAAAACATGGAGGGTTAGGATCTTTGTTGTTTTGGGGTTAGCGATTATTTGTTATAAAACATGGACTGGTAAAACATGTAACGTGTAGCTGTGAATGTATGATGCCTACATTAACAAATAATCGCTAACCCCAAAACAACAAAAATCCTAACCCTCCATGTTTTACCAGTCCATGTTTTATCAGTCCATGTTTTATCAGTCCTGTCCAGTACAGTCCAGTCCATGTTTTACAACATGCTTTGCATAATGGTTCTCAGAAAAAGTTTCCTCTGGAGAGGAAAGTTTCCTTTGTATTGAAGTCATTAGTTCCGACAGAGAGATCACAAGACAAAGGAAACTTTCCTGTCCATTCCGGTCCTGAGGAAAATGTTCCTGAGTACAAACCAGCCTTAAGCAGCACAGCACTTTTCAATCATTAATTTGAAAGGAAAATAATATCGGGACTCGGGATTAATAAGCTTTAAATACTCACTTGCTGCCTCAACATTTCTGTTATGTTCTCATTGTCCTGACTTGCTTCTAGAAAATAAGATAACTGTTATTTCAATCACGTTGAAAAAATTCACTCTTAAGGCTAGTTTCCACTCAGGAAAATCTTCCGCAGGACCGGAACGGACAGGGAAGTTTTCTTTGTCTTGTGAGCTCTCGGTTGGAACTAACGACTTTAACACAAAGGAAACTTTCCTGTCCGTTCCTGCGGAAGATTTTCCTGAGTGGAAACTAGCCTTTACATGGAAATTCAAAAATAGAAATCGGCAATCTATGTAGCATTATGTATTTTCAATATTTTCATGTGGACTTATACTGTATTACGTATTCCACATAAGGTCGTATGGGAAATAAATTGCAAATATTGCTCTAACAAGCAAATATATTGCCCTAACTTGCTGTAATAAGCAAATACATTGCCCTAACGAGCAAATATATTATTCTAACAGGCAAATACATTGCCATAACTACTACGATTGGAGCAATCCAATACTAGAAATATTCCATATTTCCGCACATCCATGTATTGGCATGGCTAATCCATTTTTTGAGAAATCTGAATGCTCAGCAGAGTGTCTGATAACGTAATGCAGATGTAAACTATGCAGAACAACAATATATTGTACAATGTTAGTCCATCTGCGTACGTCATCAACTCTGTATGTTCGATCCCAGAATTTCACTATTTTATAACGTTAAAGTGCCGCTAACCTCAAAATGTTTTATTGTCTTATTTGGAAGAACTTTTAAAATGATAAAGTAACTTCTTTTGAAGATTTTCACTTCTTCGCTTTCTTTGTGAGATATATCAGTTTGTTTGATATGCAAATATCTGGAATTTCGTCACACATGCATAATGAGTTATCAGAGAATGTTATATATCTTTGCGTTCATGAAATAAAAACACTAAAATGTGAATAACACGTGTGTGCGTTTCTCCCACAACACCAAACTTCTTGATTTTAAAGGATTTCGTTCGAGAATGAAAGAGATATACACATTTCTCCAATAAGTCATTATACATGTGTGACGAAATTCCAGACATTTGCATATCAAACAAACTGATATATCTCAAAAAGAAAGCAAAGAAACGAAAATCTTCAAAAGAAGTTACTTTATCATTTTAAAAGTTCTTATATAAAACATTTTGAGGTTATGAGTTTAAAGTGCTAAACTACGCCAAAAGTTCCAACTTGTATTAAGTCTATTAAAATGTAAAGCTCAACAACCTGTTAACTTTTATATATTTGGTTTTTACATAGTAGATATTTATATATAGCTAATTCAATTAAGGTTGTCCTTTGAGGTCAAAACTCAAAACCACAAAACGTCAAACTCTAAGCGCGAAAAGCATGATGGGAGCTTGCGTGTGTAGGTTAGTTTGAATTATTGCGGGTTGTGCATGTGATACTAAATGCCACGAGCGTAAAGCTCCCTTCGTGGTTTTCGCACTTAAAGTTTGAGGTTTTGCAGTTTTAAGTTTTGACCTTAAAGGACAACCTTAATTGAATTAGCTATATTTGATAATAATAAACAATTATTGGATGAGGCTGAGCATGATGTCAATAATTATCCAGACAGAGGTCAATGTTATCTGTCGAAGCCGAAGGCTAATAACATTGGCAGAAGTCTGTATAATTCTTGATATTATTATGTGCAAGCTGAATCCAATAATTGTTTTTGACAAATAATTGTTTTAGAAGCCTTTAGGGAGTTTTGGAAGTAAGCCACGCAAAGACAATTACGTCACCTACAGACAATTTTTGATATTTTGTAGGTGGCTTGTAGGTTTTTAGCCAATCACAATCGAGATTGTTCATCTATTGTATAATAATAAATAATAAATGAGTAATTCATCACTTATTCACACGTATATACGGTGGAGAAAAAGCTAAAACTTGTTATTCCTACCTGGTAATTTAGACATCAGATTAACTTTACTTTTATTAAAAACATCAAGTAACCATTCCTGCAAAGGAAAACGGACTACAATAAAGCATTTTTTTAATGTTAGGTGAAATAGATTAATCTATAGTTAGTCGAAACTAATCACACTATAAGACTGCCGTGGTATCCCAGGTAATACACAAGTGAAAATTCTCACGTAAATCTATGGTCCTCGGTAAGTCCTGTCAATTCACGTGAAACTATTTTAACTTATGTCAGCCAAGTAAAGGCTTTAGTCAACGTGAACCTCTAAATGATCCCGCAACCTTTACACTTTCGAAAACGATAAGTTTCGTTATGCAACACCGATAAATAGACATTTCGCTGAATCCCAAACACATCAAAATTACGTTGGTCTTGTTGGAATGAACTCATTAAAGTAAGGGACAATATCGTTTAACACACTTCTATATCTCACTCCGTTCTTTGAAAATATGCAAATGAGATAACCAATGACGTAAAAACCTTGAATTCAAATGAGATAATCTATGACGTAGCCAGTTGTACACAACATTGGAAAATTCTGTATATCTTAAAGATTATTAAACGAAATCACTTGAAGCTTGTCTTTAATGTTTTGTTTCATGAGCTGTAGCAATTACAAAGTTTTGAGTGATTTCTTTTACTAATATTGGAAAGATATACATGATTTTCTAATGTTGTGTACAACTTGCTACGTCATAGATCAGCTAATTTAAATATCACATAAGTCCAAATATCTCAAGAACTGAGTGAAATATGGAAGAGCTGTATAAAAAAGTAGGACGATATGCAATTTACCGTTCCTTGATATATTTTCTAGTTCCAGAGTTATAAAGATTTAAAGATGTCAAAATCAACGGAAAATATGGCACAAACAAATTGTTGATTCAGCACAAATTATGACATGAATGTTTAAATGAACTATACAGGTAGCTCAGTTACTATGTGTCAGAATCAAATGAACATTTGCACACAGATAGTGCAAGATGAAACACAGTTGGTAATGTCATTAATTTTGTTGTCAAGGCAACACTGTTGTACCCAGGCCCCTTGCACGGATTTTATAAAACACCTTCATACTCTGTCTTGATACAGTGTGTTTTATAAATTCCGTTCAAGGGGCCTGGGTACAACAGTGTTACCTTGACAACAAAATTAGTGACATCAACTGTGTTTCATCTTGCACTATCTGTGTGCAAAGGTTCATTTGATTCTGACACATAGTAACTGAGCTATAGTTCATTTAAACATTCACCAAACTAACATTCAAACAATATATGACGTCATAATTTGTGCTGAATCAACAATTTGTTTGTGCCATATTTTCCCCTGATTTTGACATCTTAAAATCTTTATAACTCTGGAACTAGAAATATATCAAGGTATGGTAAACAGCATTTCGTCCTACTTTTTGATGCTCTTTCAAATGAAGCAATAAAAAATGTCATGTCATATACACTTTAATTTTCGTTTCATTTGCACTTTAAAGAGTTCATTGCAATAAGACAAACTTCATTTTCATTTCATATACACTTTAAAAGGTCACTTAAGTGAAGATTTTATGCAACCGCGCCATATATAAAATGCAGCATAACAATAGCGCCTTTCACAGCCGTTGCTCACGTTGTAAGCAATCAATTACTGGCGTTGTAATAGCATTGTAATCAGTAAGTTATTGGATTGTAACGATCCTAACCCCCGCCTAATGAGTTTTCTAACACTAACCCCCCGGCCGTGTTTCATCCATCCCGAACCCCCACCACAACCAGTAAGTTACTGGATTGTAAGCGCATGCGTGTAACAGTCAATTACTAGTCCCACATGCTTAGTCTCTCCCACTAATCTACTAATTTAGGACCCCAAGTAGGGGAGTGGATGTCGTGGGGGTTCGGGATGGGTGAAACAGGCGGGGGGATAGTGTTAGAAAATTCATTAGGCGGGCGGTTAGGATCTTTGTTGTCTTGGGGTTGGAAACTGAACTTGCTATACTGGGAATCTATATCTTATACCAACTGAGTTAAAAAGGTCCTTATCAAGAGCTTCAACTTCATTTCAATACAGGTATTTATTATATGGCTTGGCTTGTGAGCGCTCTTAACACAGTTTTTCTGCAATCTGATTGGTTGGTCTTTACAAAGACCGGTCATTATGCAACCGATGAAAAGTTTAAAAAAAATATGAAAAAATTGAGGAAAATGTGAGACAGATAATAAAAACCTTATTAACCTCGTTTGGTCGCCGTCTTTACGGCAAAATAATCTTGCCCTTTGTCTTTTTGCAATGACCTCGCTCCTTCGTCGCTTGTACTGTAAGACCGCGGGCAGGATAATTTTGCCATAAAGACCTCGCACTTGGTTAATAAGTCTTTACTATTAGTGTACAGTAATTAAATCGGTAACCATATTACAATTTTACACGCAAATTAAATCTAAATTTACCGTTCCTGTGATCAAATTTTTGGTATCCCGAATTTTTTCATATTTCTAAAGAGCATGGTGTTCTTACTTTACTTGCCAAATTTCAAGCAATTACGAGCATGGGCAGTCGCCTTTTCAGACTGTTTTTATATGAGATTATACAGCCGCCATTACTCGAACATGTTCCGGACGCTTAGGTTGCGATTAGAGGAAGTGACGTCAAAGACTCAACACGTGGCTAGTTGTGTATGAATATAAAGCTACTTGGGGAAAACTTTCTATTGTAACTTGTCGTATAATTTCCATAAAGCTTTGTCACGTGTTGAGTCTCTGACGTCACAATCACATACTCTGCTGTGGAATCGCGGGCTCGTCTGGAACACGTTTTGAGCAATGGCGGACAAAATTTGGGCTACTTTGGAAGTTAAATTTCTTGTGACAGAATGTTTGTTGTTTATTTTTTTGGCAAATCTGAACATTTATTAACCTAAAATGATTTTCTATAACAAAAAATACCAGGAAACGTAACGTGATATTTCGTCGCAGGGGCACTTTAAGAAACTCCACGAAAACACAGAAATACTTTAATATTTGAATAATGTACATACCTCTCCTTTTTCTTCTCTAATTTCTTTTAAGCAGTGGATAAAGAATAGATCTATGGGTTCCATTGATTTACTAATGGACTCCAAGTCAACCACACCCTACACCAAGAAACAAACAGAGTGCTAAATATACACGAAATGGTATTGTCGACTGCACATAAATATGACACGTTCTGAGTCTGGCCTAAAGGATAAAACATATTTCATACATAACATGGCATATTATAGAAAATATAATAATAATAATGATGATGATCTTTATTGAGGAATGCCTGAATCACCTTTCAGTGGTTTTCATCAAGGTCCTGCAGAAAAAGGTATTACACTATTACAAAAGGTACTACACTAGATCAGGACAGAGAGATTTAAGAGATCCTTTGTAAACAGATGTCTCTTTCAGTTTGTGTAGTAACGAGGAACTTTCTTTAGTATATTACTATATTAGTATTATGGAATTATAGGAACTATTATTTGTATCTTTTGTAAAGCCACACGTCTGTTGTGACTATTCTTGCTAATAAAGACTTTTTTATTATTATTACAAAAAAATATATAAAGAAATATAAAGTAAGGAAGGTTACAAAAATATAGCATCATGAACAATACTAAATTTAAATTCAATATAAATAAAACTAAATTTTATTCTAAGGGCACGCTTAAATTCAATCACACTAGCCATTCGCGATGTTAAGTCTAAATCATTCGAGTCTTCAATAGCCCTCGCAACAACTGTCTGATGGCCCCATTGGCGTTTAGCACTGGGTTTTCTAAGATTGTTACGATTTCTAGTGTTGTAATTATGAAAATAACCATTTGATGTCAGATTGAAATCATAATCAATATTGTTATTGATACAATTATATATAAAAGTACAACGATGCTGTTTTCTTCTACTTAGTAAGGATTTCCATTTAAGGCAGTGGAGGGCATCGGTAGTTGAAGAACTATAAGGTTCATCCAGAATCTCTTTTGCCACTTTACCTTGTAATACCTGAAGTTGCTGCATTAACACAAGGTTGTTCCTGTCTCCCCAGATAATGTCGCAATAATCAAACAATGGTAAAATAAATATATTAAATAATAGTTTCCTGGCATCATATGGGAGAAAGGTTTTGATTCTTCTGAACAAACTTAGTTTCTTTAAAATTTTAGAGCAAATATAATTGACATGATCATCCCATGTCAGATGACTGTTAATAGTTATGCCAAGGAATTATTACTTATTTACATAATTTACATAGTTTACTTAGTTTACCTACTATAGGTGATTAAACCTTGTTATGTATGAAATAAGATTTAGGACAGACTCAGAACATGTCATATTTATGCGCAGTCGAAACTACAATTTTGTGTATAGACTACAATGAAAAAGATATACAAAGACTATGAATGGTATACTAAAACAATATAAGGGCAGAATTGTTCAGAACAATATTTGAAAATTCATTTGACTGCCCGGGACTGGAATCCAAGGTCTCTTGACAAGCTAGCACTCTGACCTATCAGGGACCTTAAGATCTACGACGGCAACCTGGACGGGGACGTCGTTCAAACAAAAGGAACTTTATGTGAAACAAAAAGAATGAATATTTTTTGTTCCCAAGAGAAATCTGAACGCCGTCGTCGTTCTGTTTACAACGCCACTGAGAACATTTTCACTTCTTTAGGACGACGGTAACTCACGGAGAGATGAGAACTGTTCCTTAAGAATGACTTAAACACAGACATTACAATATCGTTTTAGAAACATCGAAACGTTTTGGAGATCATAAAACAAGCAACAATATATACTGTATATCCGTTTTAATAAATCTGGCGGCAGCAGACCAAAGCAGCCCTATGACGCAATTTGCGGGGAAAGGGAAGTCCGCACGGCCATTTTATTTGCTTCATTTTAAAGCATAAGAAAGAAAGCCACGAAATTATTTAGTTTTATATTTGATTGACAAGGTCCATATGATATCAGACTATCAGTAATATAACTGAAATTATCCTGTATAAATATTTGTAAATTATTATTATTATTATTATTATTATTATTATTATTATTATTTCAACACAATACTTTTATATCATATTTGGAGTATTCACTTTTATCTTGTCCACGGAAATGTATTTAATTATGGTATTTTAAATTTATTTAATTATGACATTTTTAATTTATTTAATTATGACAATTTTAATTTACTAATTATGGTATTTTTAATTTACTAATTATGGTATTTTTAATTTATTTAATTATGATATTTTATACTTGAACCAACCTGCACAATGAGCTTCGCAGAAAGCTTGCCCAACGGAATTTTGACATCATCACCTGCTTCCTTCTCTGAATTACGGACATGTAAATCAAATCCCTGAAATAAAACGAGATTAATTTGTAAGCTAATATTATTTCAATGACTTTTCGAATATTGAACTAAAGTGGTTAAGGAAGCCTAGATTTCCCTCGTGATTTATGTTTATGAAATTCTCCATTAAGATTTTAGTGACATTCTCGTTATTACTTTTGTGTTGTTATTTACCTTTCAAGATCGTTGCCATGGTAAAATAATAAAACAACGAGTCTAAAATATAACAAGTTTTTTATATTTTTCATCTTTTCTTTTTCTCTGCCATTTCTCGCGTTTCCTTCTGCGAAATTTCTTCAAACTTCACAGTCTTGTGGAAATTTCAGTGAAACATGAAAATGTTGTTCAGATAGTTTTGTCAATATCACCAAATTTAATGTTTTTTTAACATTAAGCAAAGTTTGTTCGACACTAAAAATGTACCATCATATTCATCTTGAAGTGTGCAACTAATTTCATGATATTTGCGTTTATTTTCGAGCTTTTTTACGCGAGCTGACGTCATAGAATTTCCCGATTATCAGTAAATTTCTCGCCAAATTAGCAACCAACCTGGTTACTCAGCTAAGCGTACTTGTTGATTTTTTGTTCAAGATAGTATACGGCAATCGTGGCCTTCCAGCTCCTTCTCGTTTCCCACCACGATTAGACATTAAATTATCATTACGCTTTACTTATAACTCGTCCAAAAATAACACACCAACATGAAAATAACAAATACGAATCGAATAAATCGTTGAGCTTTCGCTTCGCTTTGATTTTGGATTCCGAATCAAAAATAAAAAAGTACGCTTAGCTGAGTAACCAGGCAGATCGTGACATAGCCCCTTTAAGTTCGTGAAACTTATGTTATATGGATACCCAAAGTTCAGAAATGGGTCATAGTTTGGCGTGTTTTATCGAGTTATGGATGATGCATGCGGGAAGTTGAGAGAGCATATAGAAAGAGTAAGAGTTGTTCGAGGGGATAACCGAGATTATCTATAGATTTTGTAGTGTTCTCCCAACTTTCTACGTGTCCGCTCAACTGTTCTCCCAACTTCCCAACTGTTCTCCCAACTTCCCAAGTGTTCTCCCAACTTCCCAAGTGTTCTCCCAAATTCCCAAGTGTTTTTCCAACTTCCCAAGTGTTCTCCCAACTTCCCAAGTGTTCTCCCAACTTCCCAAGTGTTCTCCCAACTTCCCAAGTGTTTTCCCAACTTCCCAAGTGCTCTCCCAACTTCCCAAGTGCTCTCCCAACTTCCCAAGTGTTCTCCCAACTTCCCAAGTGTTCTCCCAACTTCCCAAGTGTTCTCCCAACTTCCCAAATGCTCTCCCAACTTCCCAAGTGTTCTCCCAACTGCTCTCCCAACTTCCCAACTGTTCTCCCAACTTCCCAAGTGTTCTCCCAACTTCCCAAGTGTTCTCCCAACTTCCCAAGTGTTCTCCCAACTTCCCAAGTGTTCTCCCAACTTCCCAAATGCTCTCCCAACTTCCCAAGTGCTCTCCCAACTTCCCAAGTGTTCTCCCAACTTCCCAAGTGCTCTCCCAACTTCCCAACTGTTCTCCCAACTTCCCAAGTGTTCTCCCAACTTCCCAAGTGTTCTCCCAACTTCACAAGTGTTCTCCCAACTTCCCAAGTGTTCTCCCAACTTCCCAAGTGCTCCCCCAACTTCCCAAGTGCTCTCGCAACTTCCCAAGTGCTCTCCCAACTTCCCAAATGCTCTCACAACTTCCCAAATGCTCTCACAACTTCCCAAGTGCTCCCCCAACTTCCCCAGTGCTCCCCCAACTTCCCCAGTGCTCCCCCAACTTTCCAAATGCATTCATAACTCGATGGAGTACGTCAAACCATGAACCATTTATTTTATAACAGAGTAAGACACGACTAAAAAAAGATATTCTTACAGAATCTAAAAATTTGGAACGTTTTTGATATGCTCCTTACAGAAGCTAAAATGATTTAGTTGGTTGAAATTTCGAGAAATGGAGCACGCACGACAAGAGTAAAAGTTTAGAAAACTCTAAAAGGTTCGTGTACTGCAGAAATAATGTGTAGAAGGTGTAACGTTTTGAGCAAAGGTCTTTCGTCACAGAGTGAAACGAAAATAAGGGCCATCGCTCAAAACGTTGGAACTTCTACACATTATTTTGGCAGTACACCAACCATTTACAATTTACATATTCCGGATGTCAAACCTTACAACAAATGTATCACCTAACTAACCTTCGCTATTATTTCTTTTGTTATTAATTGTTCTTCAACGGATTCTGCAAATAGTTTCACGATAAGATTCTGCTCATCGTCTGACATTTGAAGGCTTGTTTCTAACAACTTAGAGGTCAATAAATCGATGAACCTAAAACAAAACAACATTATAAGAAAAGGTTGGAAAGGAAGGAATCGTGGAAGGCAGCTAATGAGAGGGAAAAGGGAAAGAGGTAGATGAAAGAAAAAGAGGTGGGGGAACGAAGAGGTAGGGGGGAAAGAGGTAGGGGGGGGAAGAGGTGCGGGAAGAAACAGGTAGAGGAAGGAAAAGGTATAGGGGAAGGGAAAAGGTATAGGGGAAGGGAAAAGAGGTAGATGAAGGAAAAGAGGTAGATAAAGAAAGAGGTAGAGGAACGAAGAGGTAGCGTGGAAGAGGTAGGGGAAGGAAGAGGTAGGGAAAGGAAAATAGGTAGATGAAGGAAAAGAGGTCGATGAAGGAAAATAGGTCGATGAAGGAAAAGAGGTCGATGAAGGAAAAGAGGTCGATGAAGGAAAAGAGGTCCATGAAGGAAAAGAGGCGGGGGAACGACGAAGTGGGGAAAGGAAGAGGTAGGGAAAGGAAAAAAGTAGGGGAAGGAAGAGAGGGAAAGGGGATAGTGTAAAGACAAAAAGGGGGGGAAAATGGAAAGGGAATAATTTCCTTACTGCTGAGAGTTTGACTCTTTAATACTCTTGATGGCTTCAGTTACGTCTTTCGATTTTAAAAATTCTTCTATTATCGTCATCTAGACCGCAAAATAAGACGGAAGTAAAACGTTACAATTATATTTCTAAAAACTAGGAATTACTATTGTAAGGGAGGTATCAAAGTAAACAAACCCTTTAAAGCGGTTCTCAAAGTATGTCTGTGTGTGTCATATAATAACATTTAAACTGGTTCTCCGATGAAAAAATTTCTGCTAATTTTTTTACATAATCTCAAAGATATAATGGTAATTAATAATCGTGCAGACGACTTTTACTTCAAAATTCCGCCATTAAAGTGGCCGAGTGTAGCGAAGAATGAGTCGAGGAGAAATTGTTTCATCGGTGAACCACTTTAACAAGCACCATTAATAGACAGACATTGTAAAGAGTGGTGGTGACATCTTCTTTAGCTTATTTTGATCTGAGTCATGTGTGACTTGAACATCAGGCAAAGACAGTAAGGCCAAATAAAAATATATACCGGTTTCTCATCAGCGCCCGCGTCTGAAAATGGTGCCGCATTTAAAATTATTTTTTTTAATATTATTATTTGATAATATAAAAATTGTTGGCTTCCCTTTTTTTTTGGGATCACTTAACTGCGCATGTGTAGTAATCCCACATTCATAGTCTCGCTCACTAGTCTACTAATTTAGCACCTCAATTAAGTAGGGGAGTGGATGCGTGGAGGTTCGGGAAAAAGAAAATACCGGGGGTTAGGGTTATAAAACTCGTTAGGCGGGGGGTTAGGATAAAAGTTGTTTCGGGTTAGCCAATCAGATTGCTTCCCATGGCTGATGCGTTCGGAAGAATACCGAGTGACTTCCGATCTCGACTATCCCGCCAAAGTTTATATTAGATTGCAAATGGCGACTGTGATTGTAATATTAAAAAAAAGTACATCCCTCATTTACTTTTTGAGTAAGTTCTGATGAGAAACCGGTATATATTTTTATTTGGCCTAAGGCATCTGTGAGCATGTCAGGAGACATGAACCGCTAATACTGCTTTCAGCAAGATTGCCTAAAAATCATTCGTTGTCCTGATGAATACTTCCTACACAAGCAAATACAGGCATGACGTTAAATATTTTAGTAAGTTACAAGTAAGTTCTTTAAAAATTCTAATGAGCATTCGTTTCTTGTGACCTAAGCAAGATGGTAAATGTTCTAACCCATCCTTAATGCATTAAAATTAAGTTCAGTTTTCTTCCTGCCCCAAACAACCATCCATATAACTTAAGAATGAGTAATGGTAACGGACGGACATCCATATTTTCAGGAACTGAAAGACATAAACGAAGATCTTACAAAAATTTGCAGTGCATGCAATTTTTGTAATTCGTTTTTCTAATCTTTTTAATCTTGTATATGCCTTTTTAGCTTTATTTCATACCTTTCGAATTAATTTTTCATATCATTATGATGTTACATACGTTACTAAAAACTACACGGGTGGCGCGTGCTGTTAGCGCGCGGGTGGCGCGTGCGGTTAGCGCGCGGGTGGCGCGTGATGTTAGCGTGCTGTTAGCGCGCGGGTGGCGCGTGCGGTTAGCGCGCTGCTTCTCACCGCTGAGTTCTGAAGTTAAGCCCGATCGGACGAGGTTAGTACTTGGATGGGTGACTACCTCGTTCGATTCCTGAGCTTCATGAGATTTATGTGAGTAGAGTTACTGATTCTCTCCCGTGCTTCGAGGGTTTTTCTCCGGGTACTCCGGTTTCCCTCCCTCCCTAACTTTAGCTGTGCTCCGAGGTCATCATGGGTCGTATGGTGGCAGCCTGTGGCGCCTTTACTAAACCTTCGACTCGGCCACGTTGAGCTGCGTCCGTCGTGTAGTTCGTAGGATGATTAGCATGACCCTTTACCTTTTACAGTATTATTGAAATTTATAAATCCATTGTAGTTTTTAACTTAAAATGGATAATTAAAGATTATTATTATAAGCGAGAGATTTCGAGAAATCGTCTATCGCAAACATATATACATTGCCTTCCAAACCTAAATCGATTGATTGATTGCAAATTAATACAATTGCGGAGCCCCTTAGCAGCGCTTTATATTCTGTGCGTAATTTCGTTTGTTCGTTCGTTCGTGAGGAATTTTTTTTCATTATTATTATTATTATTATTATTATTATTATTATTATTATTATTAAAACTTATTTTGACACGGTGGCCTTTCAGTTCCCTGATTTTCAAAGGGCCGTGTTCAGAAAATACAAAATATTAAATCTAATAACATTACTAACAACTATATTATACTAAATTTACTAATATAATAATATATACTATAATAAAGATAAAATAAGTCTTGTAGATGTATATAAGCAATCAATAGTAAGCGACATTTTTGACGCGACGTTTTTGTATCTGCGCAACGCGCAGATATATTGCCATCGTGTTGTGGTTCTGTTAACTTTTTGGTGTAACCGCTGACCTGTAATGTGTGCAGTAGTGTGACTGTTTATATTTCTTCGCCGAGACGAAGAACATTTTTTTTATACTGATATAAATGGTAACTATTTTAAACATGTCTTCAAAGGACATACATTCCACCTCTTCGGAAGACAAAAACAACGAGTAATCGAAGTAAATTAACCGCCTGGCGTAAAGGTTTTCAACTCTTTGGGTGAAGCGACCGTGTTTTGTGCGTGATATTGTCAAAATGTTTTCAACTCGTTGGGAGCAGCGACCGTCTTCAAAGGACATACATTCCACCTCTTCGGATGACAAAAATCTTGACAAGATTACCACAGATCTTGAAAAGATTCCCACAGTGTTGGCTTTGGCGCAGATACATGTACGCATAGCGGACCTTTTGTTAACGACACAGGGCACCGCACTTTAGCACTATGTCTGGTTTCTTATTACAAATCTAAAACTCTTAAAGGTTGATGCACTGCCAAAATAGTGTGTAGGTCTATTCAAACGTTTCGTGTGAAGGTCCATTCACTATTCCTTCTGTACACCAACCTTTTTTCGATTTGTATTAACGCATTCCTACACTTTTAATTACTTACTACAGCTTTTTCTGTGTCTACTTTTGGAACTGGCGGGGATTTTTTAACCAATTTTGTTTTGTCAGGAGCTGGTGAAGGTTGAGGGCGATCAGACGAATTCTAAAATATATTTGAAAAGTATAAAATGAAAAAAAAAACGTACACTAATTCAGAGGGAAGATTAGGGATTAAGAGGGGAGATTAGGGATTAAGAGGGAATATAAGGGATTCAAAGGGAAGATTAGTGATTCAGAAGGATTCAGGGGGAATATTAGGGATTCAGAGGGAAGATTAGGGATTCAGAGGGAAAGAGGTGCGGCTGAAGTTTTAAAGTGTGTATGAAGTGAAAAACTCGCTAGCATTATTTTGGACTGAACAGAGAAGCACGATTCAAGTGAATCTAGTCTTGCAGCTATAAACTATTAAAAGTTCGCATGGCTAATCCATTTTAGAGAAACCTGATAATGCTCGGTTACTATGCGTAATAACAATAGATTGTAGATTAAAAATAAATTACTTCTTACGCGAGCTCTGATTGCCTTTTTAAAAGTCTGACTTTTATTTTATAAAAGAAATATAAATGTTTTGGGAGATGTTGTGAGACATTCAGAAAGATAAAAAACACAACTTGCCTACCAATCTATTTTTCTTACGTTTTTTCAAGTCTCGCAACTCACAGTATATGAACATGAAAAACGACTTTATATTTCTTTATCAATATTAAGCCATCTGCGTTCTATCTCACGAGTAATAAAACGTGTTGCACTGCGTAAGGCAGTGTAGAAATACAAATCAAATATCTAAAAAGGTTGGTGTACTGCCGAAAGAGCGTGTAAGTAGTCTAACGTTTTGAGCGAAGGTCCTTCGTCAGAGAGTGAAACATGTAAAGTGAATTAAGGCGTTCGCTCGAAACATTAGACTACTTACACGCTATTCGGCAGTACACCACCCTTTTTAGATATTTGATTTGTATCACACGAATAATTCACTATTTTACACCGTTAAACTATGCATACAAGGGGCCACCTTTGACATTGATATCCTGAAAAGTACAGATCGCCGACGGGATGTATTTCATATTTTTGAAAATTGTTTTTAGATTTTAGAGTTGAACATTTTTAATTTCATAGGCAATTTAACATTTTCTTTGAACAAAAAAATAATAGTAAAGAGGAAAATGTAATAAAGGGGGTATAGGTTCAACCCAATATCTTCAGTCCCCGTAATCCAACTAATTTTGCGTCGGCAAAAAATTGCCGAGGTCTATTGATGATTTACTCTAAAGTTTTGCGATGGAATGTAAATTGGACCACGATGGACCACGATGAAACCACTGTAAATTGCTTCGGCAATTACTTCGGAACACTTCGGCAGATTCTTCAGCAATGTAAAAGACTGTGTTCACACCTGATATCTGCATTTCTTAACGTACGAGTGCAATTCAAAGGCAATGGCGAGAGTGGATACTGTTTAACTGAACATTTTTTTCTAGCGTTTCTTCATTGTCTTGTAAGCGCTAATTCCGCGCGAGCGCTTAGGACAAAGAAAAATGTAAATTTACAACATGTTTATTACTATGTGTGGCTCGGCATTTTTTTGCTGAAGCAAACAAGGAAATTTCAATTTGCTTCGGCATTTTCCTTGGCAATTGCCGAGTGGCGAGGCGAATTACGGGGATTGTATCTTCCTTAAATTGACTGTATACACTAATTATAAATACGTGAAATTGACAGTATTACTCAATTTGATTTATTACGTTGATTTGTTAACGAGAGAGACTAAAAACTAGGGTTGAGTGAGTTCGAGTTGCCGTGCATTCGCAATTAGTGTATATCACTGATCTATAAATAATGACTGGATCGAGTAATTATATTATTCAGAAAAATTAAGCCTGAAGTAGCTCGTGGCGGCCATTTATTGGGACCACGTTATATAGTTTTACTATAGGTGACAGAGACTATCTGTCTATGATATAGAACACAAACTACGGCTCCATTACAGTAACTGTGAACCCAGAATTAGCGCGTGGCAGCCATATTAGAGGGACCACGGTGGAGACAGTCTTTATTTAGAGATCAGTGGTGTATCTGCACTGAATTTGAGGAAGAGACTGGGGCTGATAGGTGAGGTGCAAGTAACTAAGTGTTGGAGAGAAAACACATGACCAGGAGAAAAGGAACAACTACAAACAAACACAGACAGAATAGAGCTATCAAAAAATACATGCAAATTTAAAAAGGCTCTTTACAAAAAACTTACAGAGGCTATTTTGGTTTGATGGTTTGATAATGATAGTGATGTTGCAACTCGAGGAGCTAGAGATGATGATGATACTGATGATACCGATGATGATGATACTGATGATGATGATACTGATGATGATGATACTGACGATGATGATACTTGAGCAACGATGGATTCCCGAGCTGGGCGAAGACTTATCTAGAAGAAACAATATAAGGGGTTGTATTATGAATATGGGTAGTACGAGGGGTTGTATTATGAATAGCGGTAGTATGAGGGGTTGTATTATGAATAGGGGTAGTACTGTATGAGCGGTTGTATTATGAATAGCGGTAGTATGTGGGATTGTATTATGAATATGGGTAGTATGAGGGGTTGTATTATGAATATGGGTAGTATGAGGAGTTGTATTATGAATAGGGGTAGTATGAAGGGTTGTATTATGAATATGGGTAGTATGAGGGGTTGTATTATGAATAGGGATAGTATGGGGGGTTGTATTATGAATAGGGGTAGTATGAGGGGTTGTATTATGAATAGGGGTAGTATGAGGGGTTGTATAAGTGTAGGTTAATCATGTCGATTACCCTCAGGATGATTCTGAAATAATTACTGTAGGATTGCTTTGTTTAACATAACATACTAGTTTTATTTTCTTCATTACCTCGCCATCAGCAGCGAGTCTTGGATTTTTCTGCACAATTCTCCGTGGTCGCCCATCGGTTGGCTGTTGTTGACTTTTCTTTAATGCAAAACTAGGCATAAAATCAGGTGGGCTGTTTCGGGATCTCATAGAGCTGAAGTAAGGATCAGCATCTTTAAATGGTCTCACAGACGGAAGGTCATCAAATCTACAGCAGATAAAATAATTAAGTAGTGCGTACATGTGTCTTCTGACATTTGGTTATATCACGTAAGAAGGGGGATAAAC
Organism: Chrysogorgia sp. JL179-B06; assembly: GCA_035772405.1. Classification (NCBI taxonomy): domain Eukaryota; kingdom Metazoa; phylum Cnidaria; class Anthozoa; order Scleralcyonacea; family Chrysogorgiidae; genus Chrysogorgia; species Chrysogorgia sp. JL179-B06. Next base: position 4,409,644 of record JAYKKM010000159.1, read on the forward strand.
GAACTAAGATATAAACAAAGAAATGACAGAATGAATAAAAAAGGATGGGCGAGGATGAACAAAGAAACGAACAAAGAAAGGATCGAACAATGGAACGAACGGACGTAAGAAAGAATAAACAAACAAACAAACAAACAAACAAACAAACAAACAAACAAACAAACAAACGTACGAGAGCAAGAACGCACTCACGAACGCAAGAACCCACTCACAAACGAATCAACAAACGCATACAGTCGCGAACGAAAGAACGTACCTGTAGTCACGTACGAACGCACGCACGCACGCCCTCACGAACGGAAGAACGCAATCACTCACGAACGGAAGAACGCAATCACTCACGAACGAAAGAACGCAATCGCGGTCACGAACGCAGTCACGTACGAACGCACGCACTCACTCACTCATGAACGAAAGAAAGAACGAACGAACGCAATCATGTACGAACGCACGCACCCACGAACGCAGTCACGTATGCACGCACGCACTCACGAACGAAAGAACGTAGTCACGTACGAACGCACGCACTTACGAACGCACGCACTCACGAACGCAGTCACGTACGAACAGAGTCACGAACGAAAGAACGTAGTCACGTACGAACGCACGCACGCACTCACGAACGAAAGAACGCAGTCACGTACGCACTCAGGAACGAAAGAACGCAGTCACGTACGCACTCAGGAACGAAATAACGCAGTCACGTACGCACTCAGGAACACAGTCACGTACGAGCGTACGTACTCACGAACGAAAGAACGCAGTCACATACGAACGCACGTAAAAAATAATTTTATTATTATTATTTTACCAACACTTACTTTCCCGGAAAAGACTGTCCTGAACCAAAGGAATTGTTATCCATTCGCATATGACCAAATTCATCCATGAAAACATCCTCAAAACCCATAAAAACGTCATCAAACCCCCGCCCAGCGGTCGGTTTATAATGGCCTCTCTTTTGCCGCTGACTATATGCGAACGTGGGATCACCAGGACGCATCATATGACGATCATGATGCATACTTCCTCTCTTACCCTGTGATAAGAAAACAAGCAAACCAAAACGTTACAGTTACATTAATGACAATATATTTGCAGAGACAAATGACACAAACATGGCCGATTCATTTCTAAGTACATATACACGTTCGCGTCATACAATAGACATGTATGTTATGTATTTAGACTTGGTAATTCGAAATTTGTTTTCAGAATTTAAATCGGTTAAATATTGGCCGAGATAACGTCAAAATCTACGACGAAACGGGGATTTGCGATCTACAAATACACGACGTGCGAGGTTTGGGGACCATGGATGGGGTGGTAGAACAGGTAGGCGAGGGATTATTGTGGATACGTATTTCTAGTTATTATTATTCATGTGAGAAGTTGGGAGAGCACAAAGAAATAGTTGGGATTAATCTTCTAGGCTATGCATATGCCATAAAACAAGCTTTATTTCGTTGATTAAAAATAAATTTTACGTGAAATCCCCGTGCAGCCAATCAGAAGCGACGTTATATTAAATCTATGTTATAAGTACGACTTAGAGCACATTAAAGAGTGTCAACCGTCGTGCATCGCGCGTTTGGTAAATTCTCTGGATATTCGCCGAGTCTTCTCAGAAAACCCTACAGAGGCATTCTTATTCATCAACAATCCAAATACGTCGACTCTGAACTTGAATTTTCCACGCTTCGCGTCAGTCAAGGCCGACATAATTCGAAACGAAAGTCAAGAAAACGTTGAATTTTGCAGAAATAATTACTTTCTAAGGTATATCTTCTTTCAATTAAAAGACAAAATGAATAATTTATATCAAGGATTAACAAGATATTTACGGATGAGTTCACCAAGGGAATTTCGTGCTTCAAAAACTGGCCGACCGAGCGTGCAATGCGTCACGGTTGACATTCACTCTTTAACAAAAATATTTTTAAATGTTTTGTTAAATGAATTGCCATCGAATTACCTGCAATGCTTCTTGTCTAATCTGCTGTATAGAGCGAGGAGATGAGTTATCTTGTCCTACTCGCCTAGGTATCCACTAAAGAAATCACAGAAAAAATACTTTATTATACCAAAGGAAATATAGCAGACGAGATAAATGTTCTTCTGCAAAATAAGTGATTTTTGGCGTAATTTCCATTTTCATGATGTTAATAAATGAACCTTATCCTATTTTTCATTTATTTTCAAAATGTTATTTTATAAAAGAAATAGATACAGTACTGCTCAGATATAACGCTGCGTTCTCGTCAAGAACGCGTTCCGGAACGCGTTCCGAAACGCGTTCCAGAACGCGTTCCGAACGAGAGGTTTTTTTAACAAAATTCGAGGCGTTTCGATATCCTGAACACTCTCCCTAGTGTTTCATATTACATCTCAAACAAATCAGTATTTTAAGAGAAAATCGAGGTGAAAGTTGGCTTAATTTATGTCATTTCTTCCTGCGATATCAAAACCTCTGTCTCGGTGTTGATTTCCTTTGTTTTTGGTTCATGAATTATTAATGATTTGACGGACGGAGAGGGTGAGCACGCCATTTATCTCGGTCAGCGGCAAGCAATCGTCTTGTGGACGATCCTTTTATTAGTATTAAGGTTAGTAATAGGAATTTTAACTTTCCTGTATCATGGGGGTTAGAGTTGGAACTTAGAAAACCCATTGGGCGTGGGGTCAGGGTTGGGTTAGGATCTAAGTTGTTTTGGGGTAGGCATCACTCGCGGATACTAAAAAAGATCGTCCAGAAGACGATTGCTTGCCGCTGACCGGGATAAATGGCGTGCTCACCCTCCTTCTCCGTTTCCCATCTCTACAGTTTTATTAGAGAAAATTACCTTGTTGTTTCTGAGTTCAAGAATGTCTTGGAGCATGAATCGAATACGTGATGAAAGGCCTGTGTTGTCAAGGATGTGTAGAATACGACCAAAATATTGATCCATCAAGGGCTGTCAAATATAACCACAAATATACTGTGACACAACAGAAGAAAACTGACAAGATATCGATGGTCAATTAATTCATTAACTCTACTCATCATATGCTTGGGATACTGTGGTTAAGTAGCTAAGAAACAAATATGTTATCGTATGCTCATATATACTTTTCATTATTATTATTATTGTGATTGCTAGCAGTTATTAGCATATACAAAACAGTGAATAGTGCTTTTCGCGCAATCTTTCTTTCAATAAGTTATTATGCATTGTGATGTCTTAAGTATGATCATTTAGATATGAAACAAATCTTAATATCTCAAGAGTGAAGTGAGATATGAAAAAGTTGTAAATAGTTAGTCTTTATAGTTTCAAGAGTTCTTTCAAACAAAAGAGTTATTTTACAACTGAATTCTTAATTGAATAGGCACTTTAAAGTGGTACTACGATCAAGTTTTTTTCTATAGATATATTTACGTATTTATAAAGCAGAGCTGCTAAATATTACTCGGTCGAAACCGTTTTGCGATTCGACGATGGCAAGTATTATTTTTCTGACTCCGAATCTGGAATTGTTATGTCCGCCATTAATCGATCATGTTCCTGACCAGCGTAAGGAAGTGACGTCAGACTCTCAACACGAAGAATCCATAGTAATCAAGGTCCTTTTTTCAAATTCTTAGTCTTAAAGGCTGCACATTTTATCTACTTCTCGAAGAAAACAAGTAACTGAAATTCAGGCGTAGCAATGAGAGTCTGACGTCACAAACAATATTACCTTTTGAAATTGCGGACTCACTTGGAACACGTTCTTAGTAATGGTGGCCTAAATACTAGTGATCTCAGACCTCAAAATACTTTTTTCAAAATAGGTTTTTTTACATCGACGATCACTTTCGTCCCTGAAATACTATTCATCGTAGTGCCACTTTAATAATAATAACTATCTATTTAGTAAACAAAAAAGTATTATAAAATAAGTCGTGTCTTACGCACGCTGTGATTGGTCAGTTACCGTGTTTATATCAGGCTTTAGTATAAATTGACAAGTTTATATCACAAATCCTCAATTTTGATTGGCTATCGCAGGAGTTACTATCCGCTGATATAAACCTCTGGGGAAAAAGTCGCCTGATTTCGAAAGAATATTTACTTTTTTCCCATGAAAAATACGAAATAAAAGTTATTTCTTGGGTTAGAAAGTTGTAATTTATACTAAAACAATTAGACAACTCGCCCTTGTTTTCTATGAGCGATAGTCAACTCGGCTCCGCCTCGTTGACTATCTGCTCATAGAAAACGCGGGCTCGTTGTCTAATTAAGAAATAGAAAACATTTTGCGTGTTTACATGCAGTTATATAAACACGAGTGGAAGTTTGGGAGAACGAGAAATCATAGTGGGAACACGAGCCCGTAGGGCGAGTGTTTCCACGCGATTTCGAGTTCTCCCAAACTTCCACGAGTGTTTATATAACGTATGGGAACACGGATAAAAATGTTTTCTATTTCTTTTATAAAATAACCCGTAGAAAGCAAATAAAATGTACAAATATCATTTTTATCAACACGTAAATTCTCCTTAGTGCGTATGATGGCGCCGTGATGGCTAATTGATGGCGTATGATGGCTAATTGATGGCGTATGATCACTAATTATGGCGTATGATGGCTATATAATTGATGGCGTAGGATGGCTAATTGATGGCGTATCACGATGGCGTAATCCATCCATGTTATATTTAACAATTAGACAACGAGCCCGCGTTTTCTATGAGCAGATAGTCAACGAGGCGGAGCCGAGTTGACTATCGCTCATAGAAAACAAGGGCGAGTTGTCTAATTGTTTTAGTATAAATTGACAACTTTCTAACCCAAGAAATAACTTTTATTTCGCATTTTTCATGGAAAAAAAGGAAATATTCTTTCGAAATCAGGCGACTTTTTCCCCAGAGGTTTATATCAGCGGATAGTAACTCCTGCGATAGCCAATCAAAATTGAGGATTTGTGATATAAACTTGTCAATTTATACTAAAGCCTGATATAAACACGGTAACTGACCAATCACAGCGTGCGTAAGACACGACTTATTTTATAATTGTTAAATATAACATGGATGGATTACGCCATCGTGATACGCCATCAATTAGCCATCATACGCCATCAATTAGCCATCAATTAGGCATCATACGCAGTAAGGAGAATTTACGTGTTGACAAAAAAGATATTTGTACATTTTATTTGCTTTCTACGGGTTATTTTATAAAAGAAATAGAAAACATTTTTATCCGTGTTCCCATACGTTATATAAACACTCGTGGAAACACTCGCCCTACGGGCTCGTGTTCCCACTATGATTTCTCGTTCTCCCAAACTTCCACTCGTGTTTATATAACTATATGTAAACACGGAAAATGTTTTCTATTTCTTAAATGTTGTTCAAATGTATTGGTAAATGTATTGTCTTGAAGAGTTCTCCTTACCCTTGCCTTAACAACATCAATTTGCGACCCAACGGTCTTCATCAGGTGACACAAACATTCCATATCCTCACATATATCAGCCATTGTTGCACGTTTTTTCTTATCAAGAAGCTAAAAAATACAGATTATTTTGAGAAAATCACTTTATATAAAAAATAATAAACTTTCTAAAAAATACGTCTCGACTGCAGACAAGAGGGCAGCGCAAACAGAATTGCAAAATGATAGTGATTTAACAAAATCCCTTGTCATCGGTGGAACGATGACCATTGCTATTATGGTGGAAGAGAAATGCGAGAGAACTACTGCTGCTACTAGAACAGCTAGCTAGAAGATATCTCACTATCCAACGGAGCAGATTCGCCATCAGAGAGAATGTTTAGCAAGGCAAGTGATCACACCAGTGTGAGCACAACTAAAGCCTGAAACAGCTCATGTTCTTGGCAGATCTTTTTTAATAACTTTGTTGTAAATAAATGTGTTGAAAATATAACATAAATATATCGTATTTAAATTGTTTTTGAACATTGTTTACATTGTTTTTGAATTTGAAACTCGTGAAGTCTTGCGCAAGTTGCGTGTTTTCTAGCTGTAGTTTATAACAGGTCAATAATCGGTTCATTAGGTTTTTTCGGGCGGTTTTCGCTGCCTCACCCTAGTTCACAGGTTAAGAAATGTTTAGCTGTTCTTAAAGTGTCTACGAAGTGAAAAATTCGCTAGCATTTTTTTTGCTTTCACAGACAAAGTAGCACGGCAAGAGCGTACACTGAAAATTTCAAGTGAATCTGCCTCATAGTCTTCGAGCTATCAACTCTCAAAGTTTGGCATGGCTAAATGTTTTTGGTGAAATCTGAAATGCGCGGTTCATTGTCTTGTGACGTATGCAGGTGTACTATGCATATAAGAACAATGGATTTGAACATTAATGACCATCTGCTACGTCATATACCACATATATTCAATCCCAGTCTTTCCCTATTTTGTAACGTTAAACTATGCCAATGGACAAATTTTGAGAGTTGATAGCTCGAAGACTATGCAGCAGATTCACTTGTAATTTTCAGTGAACGCTCCTGCCATGCTACTTTGTCTGTTAAAGCAAAAAAATGCTAGCGAATTTTTCACTTCATAGACACTTTAAAGCTAATTTAAATTCACAAAGCATTGCGATTAAATCTATTGTCAATTAGATTATCAAGTGACAAAATGTTTCTTAGTTCACAGTTAAGGTGATTCCACAGTTTTGCATTGCGCACATCCAATAATCAGTGTTTTTATGGCCATTATGCAACACTTTCAAACAATTCCGATCATTTTAGGACAATTTAATGCCAAATCTAACTATGGCCGCTTATGTTCTGGTAGGGAAGAGTTATTAAGGGACTAAATCAATTTTTTTCCGAGAACGGTTACACAAGTCTAGCTAGGGCTCCCTGTGCAAGTAGGTTTGTAAACTACTTGATGCCATTTAAGGCCATAGTTCTTAAAGAAGGTCGGTGACCATAATTTTTTCCTTAATAATTATTTTCTTCTACCACTTTTACGTGTTATGACAGAAACATAGAGAAAAATCATTTCTACAACTTACAATATTTTACATTTTTGATGAATGTTTCTTCAAATAACATGTCAAATAACATGTCAAAGAATATGGGAAACGACCTTTCTTTATCATAATAAACCCTGTTAGCCTTTGCATTACATTCTTTTCAAGAATGAATTTACGTTATTCTGGTCGAATTGCGAAGATAAGTATTCGTTGTTTGATAGGCAGAGAGAAGATTACACCAGTTTCTTTGATATGGTTGGTAGAACAAGAACAAGAAGTAATCATGACTTTCAGTTCCGCCCCAAAACCATACGCACAAACTATTTTAAATTTTCTTTTTTCAATCGATATATATCTGATTGGAATTCATTACCTGCAGATGTTGTCAATGCATCTTCTTTGGAGTTTTAATGCCAGGTTATTGTTTTTTTAGGATCTCATTAGAAGTACATACAATCGTGTATGCCTAGTATATTGTAATTAGCTTCTTGTATTTTTATACTTTTCTTTTTATTTGTTGGGGAGTAGTTTTTAAATGGGAATTAAGTTTCCCCCTGCTACTACCCATCCATTCATGTATTTTTCTTCTCTTTTTTTGTATTATGAGTGGTAATGTGTTATTAAACTATTCTCTTTGTTTCTTACCTGTTTAATACACTTGTGCAGTATAGCCTCATGTAACATACCCAACTTACCAAGCTCACCTAAATATATAGAACAATAGACGATCTAAATATATAGAAATATAGACGTAATAGACGAGTTTCAGGGTCATGCATAGGAGCAATTTTATTTCAAATTTTCATATGAGGTAAAAACAACTGTTTTAGCTAGAAAGATCATATTAAAAATAGTAAAAGTGCAAAGTTTGAAACTAATCGGGCAAATAGTACGAAAGCTACACACTTTGGAAGTTTTGCTCTTCACTATGGATTTAATAGGGATTTTGGCTTGGCGTGCAACGCCCGCCCGCCAAGCCAAAATCCTTATTAAATCACTAATAAATCCCTTTTGAAATGGCCAACTTTCTGCTTGTGTAACTTCTTCCTTTTTTATACAATTCCTTTCAAACTTTGCACTTCTACTATTTTCAATATGCTCTTTCCAGCTGAAACATTTGTTTTTACCTACGATGAAAATTTGAATAGCGACAGGAGAAAAACGTCAGGAAACTAGTATTTTTGAAGGAAATGCTGTTCCTAAGAGTGGGAAAATGTGTATTTGTACTAAAACAATGATTCACCTCAGGCTCAGTGAATATCGGTTATTATTATTACATTGAGTCTGTTTACTAATAAGATAAGAAACGAAGAAAAAACTAGGAAAATCTTTGTCCAAAGTGGACAAAATCGACACAACTTTGTTGGAAACCTCCTCAATGTAATAATAAGTCAGATAAACACCTCGAACATCGGGATTTATGCGATATACAGCCCTCGGATGCGTAGCGTCCTCGGGGCTGTATGCCGCATAAATCCCTCGTTCTCAGTGTTTATCTATGACATAAAAACCTTGACGACTCACCGATATTCACCTCGCTTTCGGCGAATAATTGTTAAATAACAAGACGACATTATTGAAAAGTGATATTTCGATTTTATTACAAAATCATCATCAGATTTAGTAATAAAATCGAAATATCACTTTTCAATAATCTCGTCTTGTTATTGACTCATATCTTGAGTTCTCAGGATGTCTTTACCAGTGGCGAAGCTGGTCCCAAATGGGAGGTCATGCTAAGTAATAATCCGAGCGCCGAAGGCGCGAGGCTTTCTAGAGGGGTCCGGGGGCATGCCCCCCCGGAAAATTTTGAAATATAGATTCCCGTAAATGGCATTTCCTGCATTCTGAGCGGTGATTTTTCAGCTCAAAGGTTTATAAAATTTCATAGGGCCGGATACGGAGCGTCTGCACGCAGGCTACATGCCTACGAACTAATGCACAGAAAAATCAGCCGTCGCACGCAGGCTAGCCCGCCCTCAACCCTCCCAATGCATAACGCCTGACACGCAAATTTTAATGTAAACAGTAAACACGGCAATGCTATTTTTTCTAATATCTGTTCGATTGAAGGTCTTAGTGTGACAAAACGTTTAAAAAATCAACGGCAAGGTATACGAAACATATCTTTTACGAAATTATATCGCTTTAATGGACATAAAAGCATTGAATCACCGGGTAAACGTCGAATAGATCTTGAAGCCATGTCCTTTGATTTTAATTTAAAGACGAGGTTTGGGTACTTTACTCGCTTACGCATTTTCTCATAACATCTGATATTCATATTTTAAGTAGACGAAACGTACAGCGTTCGATTCGCCAGATTCAAGTTATCATTTCGATATAGAATTTATTTAAATCAGACAAAAACAACGTTTCATAATAATTAATATTACGGAGTCTCACGGATAAATGTCAACACAGCATATTATAATATTTTCCTGTCCTTCGCCCTTCGGGGCTGTCCATTCCGTCTTCATGATTGATCTCTCATCCGTGCTTCTGTCGTCTTGGAGAGAATCTTTGCAATGGTTTGCCGGTTTACAATTCTCGGTAAACATTTTCAACTGCGATTCATTGCCAATAAAACGAAAGAAAGACGAATGGCCAAGAACCGGCATTGGTCGCTGTCCAACAAGAAGATTTTCTCATTGATGTTTCGAACCGAAAACGGTTTTCTAAGCAGTTCACAAACAAGGACTGTTTGGACAGAATCAGAGCTCGTTGATGCCATGATAAATCAAGGATCTCCTTAAACAGACGCACTGTGCAATCAGGCCATAGTTGGTAAGGCGGAAAGCTAATATTTTGGGCTATCACTATCAGGCTATGGTCATGCTCATCCAAAATAGCATGACCAGCTTGTCTAAAATAGGCAAACTGAGCATGCGTCAAGTGCCGTCAACCAATCATATTTCGAGAATAAGCATGACTGTTCATATAGCTGGTCATGCTATTCACAAAGAGCATGACTTGGGCCGGGGCATGGCTGAACAAAAGAGCCTGCGAATGAAGACGGCGGTTTTAGACGCCCGATCAATCAGGGACGGATAAGGAGCGAGAATATCCGCGTAATATGCGTGAACTATTATTGCTTGTTCTCTTCGAAATGCACACGACTTCAAAGTTCTAAGGAGAGATTTCAAATAAAGTAAATAAAAGCAAACAAAACTATATATTTTCAGGAAATTTTTAGTCATGCTGAGCATGACTAGCATGACCGCTAGCTTCGCCACTGGTCTTTACAGTGCCTACGCAATGAAATTTTGAGTATGTATTTTGTCTTCTTATCTAAAAACGTAGTCTTTTCTGATTATTTTGGTATAGGTCCGACTAAATTCTGCAAAGTTCGTAAAATGCAAAGTCTCCAAAGTTGAGACTTGCCAATGAAACCACAACGCGTCCCTCTCACATTGATTGGTTCGTTCGTGGGTGGGGTGACTGATGCGTTTCCTGTCACGCGAATTCAAAGTTTGTCCAAATCTCCAACAAAAATGGTTAAAACTGTCTTTGTCAACTCACGTCATAATATACGCCATCATAACAGTTTGAGTAGTTAATAATAGTGTTTAACAGTATTTTACATGTAACTTGAGTGTTATCAAGCTTGCAATTTACAGTAACTTGAGTGTTATCAAGCTTGCAATTTACAGTAACTTGAGTGTTATCAAGCTTGCAATTTACATCAATTTCAACGACGCCTACTACAGTAACAGTGTGTAGATACATACACTTCACACCACCATTCTACCAAATCCATAGAAAGTTGAGATACCGTCTGTAGCTCCAACCTTTTTAGACTTTTTATTTGTATTTCGGCCTACATAGTACAACACTTTGATCTTGTATATATATACTTTGATCTCATATATCAACTTCTATGACACTAACCAATAAATTTAATGTTTCCAAGCATTTTACGTTTAATAGTGGCTCTTTGTTCTTCTTCTTCACTGCTGAGGACGCCATCTTTTTTGTCAAGGGCTACAAGAAATAAAAAATATTGAGACTGCAGAGAAAGATGTGGTTAGCTTTATGTGTGTTAGTGATGCTCTTGGCAGTCTTGTGGAAATATTTACAAGTCATATTTGGCCTTTCACTCGATTAAACTACATGTTCTAAGGATTTATGGTGAAGGGAAATTTCGAGTGTTGGAATATACACATTTTAAGACCAAACCGGGACCAGTTGCGAAAAATGCAACTTCAAGGCCGTCCGGCTGGAATTGAACCTGCGATGCTAGTGCAGTGCTCTGACCACTGAGCTACGGAAGCTGTTGCCAAGAGCCTAGTCACAAGTTCTGTATATATAATGGTGGTAATGCTGGGATAAGATTCTGGGTATATTACAAGTAATATTTGGCATTTCACTCGATTAAAATACATGTTCTAAGGATTTATGGTGGAGGAAATTTTTGAGGGTTGGAATATATACATTTTAAGACCAAACCGGGACCAGTTGCAAAAGTAAAGGCCTTCAAGGCCTTCCAGCTGGAATTGAACACGCGATCCTGCGATGCTAGTGCAGTGCTCTGACCACTGGAAATATTTGTTAGTTTATTTCTCATTTGAAAGTGATATCTCTGTTGGTGATGTATATTCTTTAGTGCACACGGAAAACAAAGAGTATTTTTCTCATCTTTATTAGACTACTAGCAAGTTTCTCCTAAAATAATGATATTGTAGTGTAACTTACAGGTGGTAGCAATAAAATAGAAAAGATAAATTAATCAAACCTGCGCTGGCTTTTGATCTGCTGTTAAATTCTTCTTCACATTGTTTGAGCAACAGACGCCGAAATGTCTGACAATAGAGAACAGAAGAATTTTTAGCTTATTAATGATGTCTCTAAATATCATAACTTCTAACATGAGCTCATGGCTCGGACAATTAGGCAACCACTTCCTGCAGCGACTACTTCCTGTGGGTATATTTCGCATAGTTTACGCGTATACTCTCTCTGTGCGTAAAAATTTTCCAGAAAAGAGTCCATGGTAGCGAGTCTCCACTATACCGGAGTAACTCACCCTGTAAAATAGAGATTTTTCTTGATAACTGCAATCCGCTAGAAACCACATGACCTAGCCTCCTCCGCAGGCAACTCTGGGGAACTGGGGGGATACACGTGACCAACGTCCAGCGATCAGGTTACATGTCTACGGTTCACGTTTTTCAGGGCTCAAAATAACGGCCGGTCAACGGACAATGATCGGCCAAAAATGGCTCTTGACTGGTCACTTTTTTACCTCACCGGTCATTTTGACCGGTCGACACATTTGTATGCCTTCCGATAGAACTTGAAATCGTTTTTTCTCTTCGGCATATCTGCTGAAATCTTGTCAGAGAAAGACTGTATTTCGAGGTATATTTCATGGCGAGTACGCAATTTCACATGCAACTTCACTGTAAGTACTGTACGTCAAGTTTCGTACGACAAAAAATTTTTTGATCTTGTCCAAAACGTAAATATATGCTGGTTGCACTTGAAAGGTTTCGATTTTGTTTCGGAGGAAAGAGGTGAGCAGAGTGACGACGAGGAAGCAATGGAGGAGGCGTCGAGGGTACAGACTCAGTCAAGCAAGATAACACTTTGATAAGAGAGCTGGCTGAGTTGGAATGAAGAGTTTGTGTGCTCTTGACTTAACTTTGAAAGTTAACATGTGTTCAATTTATACACAATTGACAAGAATAACGCTTTGGTTTCTTTTGCGTTTTTGTTTTTGGTTTGTCTGACTAATTTTTTAGTTTTAATAATTATTTAGGTAGGCGATTCGTTTTAGGCTAAATATAGTAAGTGGGATGAAAAACTCCGTCAAAGACTACCTGTATAATGAGTAAAGTTTATTACTCAATATTAAGATATATCTAGAAAACAAATACAATAACATTTTATTTACTTTAGACAACCACCTAATCTTTTACAATGTGATTGCTACGTCTTGAGCGTTTAAAACATTTAACAATAAAAGCGATATCTCGAAACAAATTCGTTATCATTTGTTTCATGTAAGTGTATACGTATTAATGACCAGTCAAAAACAGATTTTGACCGAGCTAAAATCAAGTTGACCGGTCATTTTGACCGGCGACCTACTAACCCCCGCCTAACGAGTTTTCTAACCCTAACCCCTGCCTAGCGAGTTTTCTAACCCCAACCCCCGCCTAGCGAGCTTGGTTATATTGTTATGTTTCGTACACCAATTGAAGTGGGGGTGGGTTAGGGTTAGGAAAACACTTAAGGCGGGGCTTAGGGTTAGAATTAAGGGTTAGATTAGGGTTAGGGTGTCTATTTTAATATAACATGAAGTTTTGCCAATTGGTGTGTGAAACATGACGATATTACCGCGAGCTTTACGACACGACCCACCATGTGGGACTGTTAGACGCATGCGCTCAGTAACGTGTTAACAATCCCAATAATGACGTACATACAGTGGGCTAGTGACAACGTATATGCTTGTTAGGGTTAATGTATGTGCCCTTCATATGGAACCTCCCACCTCCCATAACATATGGAATACGTACGGTAAGTTCATATGGACTTTCGGTCAGATTCAATTTTCTGTCATATCCGTTCGGATCCAGTTTTTTTATTTTTTTTATTTTTTTTTATTTAAGACATTTGTGACAAAAAAGGCCAACAGGAAACGAAGCAATAGGACATAGGGTCCCTTACAAAGGCTTGTCTCCAAATAAAAATACAAAATATAAATACAAAATACTTACAAACATAAGTACGAATAAATATTAGTGTACATAGATCTAATAGTAGTTGTTAAATTTAGCAACTACAGGCGTAAGCCACATTAGGGCTTCTGCAGATAGGACAAATAATGCGCCATGAACGGATATTTTCCGAGTCAAAGATGGATTGAAGGCAAACTTTAAGTAAAGTTTTCAGACGAATCTTGAAGACTGATGTACGCTCGGAGGTACGAATAGCAAGAGGTAGCGCGTTCCACAGAGGACAGATACGGACATAAAATGATTCACGGAATGTAGATGTGCGAGCAGAATTAAGGCGAAGATCCATCCCGGAGGATCCACGACGTGTCTTAGAATGTGAAAACTGCACAAATTCTGATATATCAGGACGTATTTCGCCATTTATACAACGGAAGAGAAAAAGGAGATCAAGATATTCAAGAAAATAGGATAGAGGTAGAAGATTAAGTTGAATGAGCCGGCACTTATAGTCGAGTTCAAAACCACGAAGGATGAAACGTGTGGCCCTACTTTGTACTCTCTCCAAACTTTGCATCAAATAAATAGATCCACGTGGACAAGGTGACCATACCTGGCTGGCATAGATGAGATGTGATCTAACCAGCGAGATGTAAAGGGTTTTCTGAATATCACAAGAGACGCCATTGGAGCAATATCTTCGAAGAAAACCAAGCATTCTGTTTGCCTTAGACACAATGTTCGCGATGTGGTCCGCCCATGACAAGTCATGAGAAACTTGTACGCCAAGATCTCGTACGATGGTCACTGTCTTTAGAGTCACTTCGCTAAGGGCATAGGACCTTAGTGGGCTACAGCGTTTGCGAGTAATCCGAAGATTCTCACATTTAACAGGCTGGAACATTAGCTCATTAGTTGAAGCCCAAACTGACAGGGAGTCTAAATCCTGCTGGAGTCGATTGACATCACCAGTAGTTTTGATGGTTTGGAAACATTTAGTGTCATCGGCAAACATGGCAATACGGGAGAAGGAAACGCTGTCAGGGAGATCGTTTATATATAAAATGAACAGAATGGGGCCGAGCACTGATCCCTGAGGGACGCCAGAACAGACGTCCACCCATGGGCTAGATGTGCCGTTGACAATGACACGCTGACGACGACAGGAGAGGTGGTCAGATAGCCAGTTAAACAGAGGACCAGTAATTCCGTAAAGGTGCAGTTTCTGTAGGAGGTGAACGTGACAAACAGTATCGAATGCACGAGTAAGATCAAGATATACAATATCTATTTCATCCCCATTATCAAGAGCCTTCCCTATTTCGTGAAGAACGGCAAGAAGCTGAGTTGTGCAGGAAAGACCGTTACGAAAACTATGTTGAAGGTGGAAAATACGATCCTGCGTAAACGACACCATCCGACGCGCGACACACCTCTCCAACACCTTATGACAATATAGGTAGTAATGATATGCCCGGTAGTTGGTGAAAAATGTTCGTTTTCCTTTCTTGAAGAGTGGTATTAGGTTAGCATCTTTCCATTCTGAAAAAAATTTACCAGACGATAAAGACAGATTGAAAAGGTCACATACGGAACTGGCAATAACTTCGGCACATTCGACAATCAGCTTAGCCGGCATTTCGTCGGGACCAGTCGCTTTGTTAACATTTAACCCTTTCAAATCAGTTAAAACTTCGTCAACAGACACAACAATTTCGGACAACGAAGGCTGGTCCACCAAGTTAGATACAGGAAAGGAGCAGAGCGAATGGTCTGTAAAAATAGACCGGAAATGATCGGAGAAGGCATTAGCTTTATCCAGGTCAGATGTGACTTCGATGTTGGTTTCCAATAACATTGTTTCGGGATAAGATCGATTACTGGACTTAAGTTTGAAGAAAGACTTCCGCCGCGCAGTACAATTGTGCTTTCAAAATTGCTGAATTCTTGCCAAGTAAAAGCACAAGGTAAGTTAACTATTACCGCCTATTTATATACTACGCTTACGAAAGTTAACTGCACACCTAAATTGCGTTCAAGGGATGAGAAATCTAATCAGCCTGTCTGCCCAGTTGTCGTCGACCTAACATTAGAAAGGTTGGTACTTGGTACTGCTTTCAATTTAGGTATGCAGTTAACATTCGTAAGTGTAGCATATACATAGGCGATTAAAGAGTTAACTTACCTTGTGCTTTTGCTTGGTGAGAATTCTGCCATTTTGATAGCACAATTGTATTGCGCGGCGGAAGTAAACTGGATCCGACCGGAAATGACAGAAAACTGAATCCTGTGACACTGACAGCTCAACTTGTTAAATTATTCAAGAAAAAATGTTTATGAACTATAAGAAATACATTTCTTATAGGTTCTGCAAGTTCCGCATGTTCCACAGTTCCGCTGAATAGTCACACCCATATGTTATAAATATTTTCGCACGATTTATATTACTGGGAGATTGAAGACTTATGAATTCAACACACGATCGATAATCAGAATGTATGCTTAAAGCTATTCCGTGCTTACATGAGTGCTGAATAAACTTTTACTTTCAAAAAGGTTGATTCTATCTAGTGCCTTCCACGCTTTGAACTCTGAATCAAACAGTGTCCGCTACCAATTGATCCACTGGACTAGCAACCCACGCGGTCTGACAAAATTTTTTTGATTGTTTTATTTGTGTTGGTTCTTCGAAGCTTTTTGAAAGTAAAAGTTTATTCAGCACTCATGTTTAACCATACATTCTTGTTGTTTGTTAAAATATATTCTGATTCTCGATCGTGTGTTGAATACATAATTATGTCTTCAATCTCCCTGTAATATAAATCGTGCGAAAATATTTATAACAATTATGAGTTCAAGACATAAACCATTCTTTCTTTATTCATTAAATACATTAAGCGATAGGTTTCCATGTATTCATTGGTCTATTCAGATATAAATAAATATGTAAACAGCATATAGATAGAGTATAAATTCAACACCATTGACACTGCTGTTACTATTTTTATCGTCCAATGACATGTCGGAGCACGTGGATGGCTACCAGCTGAATCGACGCCTGAATCGAAGGCATGTATAGTGTATACTTTGCACTGGTGTCTTGCAACAGCTCAATAAAATAAGAAAGACGACCTGTTGGCCTTGTTCCACAGTGACACAAAAGACAAAGATTTTGAAGCTTCAAAAAAGACAACTTCTAAAAGATGGCTCTTTTTAGAGCCACCAAATTTACAAAAGAATCAAACCATAATACTTCGAAACGTATAATAAAATGGCATTCAATAAAAAATAAATGGATTACAACATTTTTTACACTTTCAAAGTATAAAACTGCTATGCGCGTTATTTTCTGGTACGTCAACAATTTATTTTGATGCCAAAATTGGCAACTGCGTAAAATCGCCCGGAAAATACGGTAATACTTACTGTATGTCCAGCCTTCCCAGGATCATCAAAGTTAGGTGCAAGCTCAGAGAAACGCAAGCAGAGCTGCGCATAAAGTGAGCTGTATTTTGGTTCATCTAGAGCTTTTTCAAACACCTACAGTAATAATCATAATAAAGGTATTTATGGTTCATATAAAAATCTCAATGCGGTTACTATTTTAAAAGTATTACAACAACTAGATATACAAAGACGTATTACAGAATAATTGTGAGAAGTATGGCAATAAGCTTACATAAAGACAAAGAGATAATAATCTTTGAAAAATAAATGTTTTAAGGCTATAGTTTTAAAAGTGCTTATAGAGTCAGTTGACTTAATATACTCAGGAAGAAAGTTCCAAAGTTTTGGTGCTGGGTGAATATAAGGCAAGCGCGATGGCCATAGGTGATCGTCTTAGCAGGAGGAATTGGTGGAGAAAGTATGGATTGGTTCGAAGAGCAAAGGACGCGATTTGGGTATTTTTTTGGATAAGGGATGATAGGTATAATCAGGAGATTGGCCATGGACATTCTTTAATCTTACTGTAAATGTGATGTGGAGAATCTTAAATGAATCTTATGAAGGTCTTTTAGAACAGGTACCTGTACAGTATAATCATATGATCATAACATAATAATATAGTAATCATGTTTGTTGTCTTATTTGGAAGAACTTTTAAAATGATAAAGTAACTTCTTTTGAAGATTTTCATTTCTTCGCTTTCTTTTTTATATATATCAGTTTGTTTGATATGCAAATGTCTGGAATTTACATCACACATGCATAATGACTTATTAGAGAAATGTGTGTATCTCTTTCATTCTCGAACAAAATCCTTTAAAATCGAGAAGTGATGGTGTTGTGGGAGCAACACACACACGTTATTCACACTTTAGTGTTTTTATTAAATGAATGCAATATAACATTATCTGATATGTAAGTCATTAAGCACGATGTGTGACGTAAATTCCGAACATATGCATATCAAACAAACTGATATATCTTAAAAGTTCTTCCAAATAAGACAATAGGTCAGGGGCACTTTAACTACAGTACTAAATACTCACCAAAAGAATAATTCCTTTCAAAATAAATTTTGTATCAATGCCAACATGGAGAAGCTCACTGGTCAATTTATCAAACTTTTCTGGTGTAAGTTTATTAAGAATTCTGTAAAAAAAAGATACAGTAATTAAAAAAGAAAACTACTGTACTACAATGCACTGCCCATGAAATTTAGTGGGAGTAGGTATTCAGAAATATTATGTAATATTTTTTATATTCAATATCTATTCAAGATTTTTTCCACCAATAAATCCAATTACAATTCCAGGAATAGTCGTAAAAACTGAGAGGCATACAGTAAATGATTATGCGTTGTCTGTAAAAGATATGTTGGAACTGATCTCATGGCTTACCAGATACTGTATTGAGCAAGTTACAGCGAATTCAAAATACAGCTGCTAGACTTGTTGCGGGGGTTAAAAAATCGGAGCATATCTCCCCTGCGCTACGTAATCTTCACTGGTTGCCGGTGAGATCACGGATTGTTTTTAAGATACTAATAATTACTTTCAAGGCTTTGCATGGCCAGGCGCCTGTTTATATTACTGATTTGCTAACTAAATATAAACCTACTCGTACTTTGAGATCATCTGACCAAAATCTGCTACTCGAGCCAAAATCCAAAACGGTGACTCATGGAGACAGAGCATTCTCGGTTGCAGTGCCAAAACTGTGGAATTCATTACCACAGGAAATTAGAAGCTTTGAAATGTCAAGTAATTTTAAGTCTGCAGTTAAGACTTTTCTTTTTTAAAATTAATAGTTATTGTTCATAGTGTTAATATATGTAGTAGGCTTTATCTTATAATGAAACTGTAATTAGTTTTAAAAGTAACTTTAAGAATATATATATTGTTGTAAGAGCATTGAGACTATTGTATAATGCTCCTAATACGTCTTTATTATTATTATTATTATTGAAGAAATAGTATGTTCCAATGTCTTGTTGAATTCATTTATGTAAATAAAGTGTAAATTATAATGTGAAATGTAAATTAATTATAATTATGTATAAGTTATGAATATGGAGCCTTTGAATCTTTAAATCTCTTACACAATAATTGTCAAGAACTTACAAGATAATGGTCAAAATCTTGTAAGATATTAAAAGATAATGGTCAAAATCTTGTAAGATATTAAAAGATAATGGTCAAAATCTTGTAAGATTTACAAGATAATGGTCAAAATCTTGTAAGATATTAAAAGATAATGGTCAAAATCTTGTAAGATATTAAAAGATAATGGTCAAAATCTTGTAAGATATTAAAAGACAATAGTCAAAATCTTGTAAGATTTACAAGATAATGGTCAAAATCTTGTAAGACATTAAAAGATAATGGTCAAAATCTTGTAAGATATTAAAAGATAATGGTTAAAATCTTGTAAGATTTACAAGATAATGGTATCTTAAGATCTTAATAATCTTCTTATTCAGCAGTCCCTCACGTTGTAACTTGTAAGCCACAAATTACTGGACTTGTTAAAGCATTGTAAGCAGTAAATTATTAGATTGTAACTGACCCCAAAAACAACAAATTAAGGTCCTAACCCCACGCCTAACAAGTTTTCTAACCCTATAAACCCCGCCTAACAAGCTTTACGACACTAACACAATTATTAACTGTATGAAAAACACACAGTGACAATGTACTGATCTTCACCTACCAAACCAAAACTTACTCTTGGAAAGCATACAGTCATTGGTTCAGTGCTATTCACTACTAACATTACATCTGCTGCATCACTTTCATCCTTTAAAAGACTTATTCAAACTTACTTTTTAGGTGTTTAAAATTTTTAAATGTTATGTTATCATTTTGAAATGTTATTGTAGTATATCTTAAATTTAATAAGACTGTAAATAGGATTTTCTAAACTTGTAATGTGTAGTTCCAGAAACCCCCACGGAAGGCACTGGAATTTCCGAGGGGGGTGGGGGTCAGAGTAGTCTTAATTTTCCAGATGGTCATCGAAGTTGTCACATATTTGATAAAATATCTCTCTACTGATTGTACATTTAACAAGTGTGACAAGATAGAACGTGTTTTACTGTGTTGTAGTTGTCCTTGACTCCTTGGCGACAAATCGCCACATTAGTTACTGGAAGGAATAAAAAGATCCAAGGTGATCAACAATTGCTTTTGTCTTGTACTTGCTCTGAGAAATATGAGTAAAATCATGTTGATTAAGTCCATTTATAGTTAGTGTCGAATTCAATCCGCGACTCATCACATTGTTGATGCCATTAATGGCGGTTTAACCTGTAGTTTAACACAACAAACCGTGTACGTGTGCACTATTTTTCAGAAAAACCGCAAACTTATTCTTATTTCTTGCTGTTAAGTAGCAGGATTTTTCGCATTTGTAAGCTGACTTTGAATTTTATTTAAATTCAAAGTGGCGTTGTTCACTCGAACAGCGTTTCTCTCCATAGTTGTTTGTGGACTTCCGAAATTTTGCAAGTATTATATGAGCATGATAATGTTGGCCTGTCTCGAGGGTTAGTTCCTCTGCCTCTTGTCCAAGGTGCCTCGTTTTCTCGAGAGTCCAAGCAACGTTGATAGCACCTTGAATTTCGCCCGATTTGAATGTTTTCAACGCGTGCTACTACAAATATCCTTACGCTTTCTTGTTCCAGAATGTGTGGTAGTGTTGCGTTATGCCTGTGCTCTCGTTAATTTTGCTTGTGCTGAATATCTTGATCTGTGTGTATTCTGTGTCTTAGTATCTATGGTAGATTACAGTTACACTGCATTTTAAGACGTTTTGCTGCTATCCCTGCTATGCTATTCGCATTTCAAATTATGGGGTCAATGTTCGACTGAAAAAGAAAATTCCAGGGGGTACGGGGGTGCTAGACAAATTGCCTTCCTTGGGCGGTTATGGCTTTTTTCTGGAACTACACAATGTAGATTATATTGAAGCAGGGCCCCTTTGGAGAAATAAAGTTTTATTATTATTATTATTATTACTATATTAGAAATTATGATTATAGTAAAAGTTTCAAAAACATTACACAGTATTAACCTACCCTCTGACTCGTCTAAACACAGCATCATTAGCATTTTCAGAGTTCTTGCTAACATGTGG
Source organism: Chrysogorgia sp. JL179-B06 (assembly GCA_035772405.1). NCBI lineage: Eukaryota > Metazoa > Cnidaria > Anthozoa > Scleralcyonacea > Chrysogorgiidae > Chrysogorgia > Chrysogorgia sp. JL179-B06. The sequence continues at coordinate 4,430,880 of JAYKKM010000159.1, forward strand.
AGGTACCCATCTTTTAGAATTTGCTTGTGAAGCAGCAACACTAGAATTGGCTTTGGTACTGACTAAAGCACCAGACACCGTGGGTACGTACTCCTGTTTAGAAATAGTAACCCTTTGTCCTTCCACTTTTAAGCTATGCTTTCACGTTGAACAATCAAACACAAAACACCTACAAAAAGAAGTTGTTTGAATCAGCTTTATGTATAAAGTGAAGATGTATCCCAATAATAGAGATTCAGGAAAAAGTGTAGAAAATTTCTGCCTGGCAGAAAGTGTCTCAATAGTTTGTCAGAGTGTGAAATAAAAATACAACTGAAAGTGAAATGAAAAGAGAAATCGAAACAATTTGGCCGCAGTAATTTATCCATCATTCTCACAAACTCAAAACGTAATCAATTACACGTGCAAGGGAAGATCTTTATTCTTTTCCAGCACTGAGGCAATTGCTTTTCTTTCAATTTCTTTTCTAAGCTAATTTATCAAACTGTCCGTATAATCATTCTGCAGACTGCATATACATGTAACATGCAGATTGGACTGGCCTGGGGGAATCCTTTACATAGGCGATTTTTACTGCGATTTTTCTGACCCATATGTATGTGATATACAGGTAGTGGATGATGACTAACTAAAGTATTTGAACGTCATAGATCTGCACAAATGGTTCAATACATTCGTAAGATAATTCATTCGATCGCATGTGTTAAAAAGAGAAAAATCGCAGCAAAAATATCCTGTGTAAACGGGCCTTTACAATGCGTGAATTGGATATCTTAATTTGAAACTGAATAAATAATTTGTTGAAACAAAGTCGGAGAGTACTCATTCGACAAAGACAAATTTCAGTGAATATCTCATTCGACCAAAAAACCCCTAAGTTGCTAAATTAAAATTTAATAACAATTTTCTCCAATGAATTTAAAAATAATTGGTGTCCGATCATGTCTGACCAAAACCGGTTTGGTCTGACGTAATGCCAGACCAAGTTTTTGGAGTTATATTGCACTCTGATGAAACACAGTTGGTTTGTGTATTTTCAGCATAATTTCCAAATTTTCCCTTGCAAGAACATACTGCATTTGGCAGGGGAATAATGACCCAAAAAACCCCACTCTGGTTACCCCACCCTTTCAAAAAATTATCTATCCCCCTAGAGACAAAGATTTTGACAGTTATATTAATAAAAGTGCCCAGTGGCATTTAGATGGCTCTATGAGGTATAGACAAATGGTAAGCTATTATTCCAAATTAACATTTACAAAAATTAATTTTGATGTTGTTGATCCACAAAATAATTTACTTGGAAATGTGTGTATAATAATTCGTCATGATAATGAACATTATATATTTAGCAATCACTTAAGACTTTTTTAATGAGTGAAAATGTTCTACCCTGCATGGCCATCTCATTTACATATCAAACAAACTGAAATATTTCAAAAATGAAGTTATAGTAAAATATGGAAAAGTTGAAAAGGTTTTGGAACTAATATTCTAATATGTGAAAATTCTCTACCCAACAGTGAGCACCTGATGTCAGAGACCATCTAATATACCATATGTCTCGGTGTATAAGTCGATTTCCTAGGACTAAAAATTGATGTCAATAACCCAACCTCGACTTATACGAAGGGCAGTCCTCGCAATGCATCAGGAAATGAGCCATTCGGCTTATCGCTAGTCTTTGTGTCAATCGCAGGGCCGCATTAACCACGTGGCAGATGCGGCATATGCCACGGGCCTCGCACTTTTGGGGGCCTCGCGCTTTACCACGCCCATTTTTACTGGGACACACCCATTTTCTATTGGGACACACCCATTTTAGGTGCCTCGCGAATTTACAGACCTTGCACATTTAGGGGCCTCGCGAATTTAGGGGCCTGGCACATTTAGGGGCCTCTCGCATTTAAGGGCCTCGCCCACTAGGCTTGGCCCCAGGAAAATATGCATGTAAGCTCTAGTTGCGCTGAGCTGTTATATGATCCTGTCGAAATTGAAATTGCGATGATTTGCGGATAAAATTGAAAACGATTATTTAACAATTTTGTGTCTTTGAATTCAATTAGTTAGGTTTTCATAATGGGGGGGGGGGGGGTACGGGGGCCTTGCGCTGAAAATCTGCCACGGGCCTCACGCGACGTTAATCCGGCCCTGGTCAATCGACACGTGTGAATAGCACGCATTTCATGTATAAATACAACATTGACATGCCGTTAAAATGAAGAAATCAAATTAAGGGTTGTAGACTTTGCCAAAAACTCAAACAACTCTGCTGCTGGACGAGTAATAAGTATGGCGTTTACAAAAGCTCGTTCGAGACTGGCAGAAACAACAAGAGAAAATTCAGAAGTTACTGAGGACAAAACGACCTTAAATAACATTGAATATTGATAAGGACCTTAAATCGTAGGCCCTCGGAACCCCTATCAATTGGGCTTCTAGCCTGTTGGGTTATTCCGTTCACCAAAGAGTGATAAATCTAATAAACTAAACTAAACTAAAATGCGCTGATCGTGGATCGAATTGCCACTCGCCCAAACTTTGTTTGTAATATCCACTTCTTTATAAGACTACAAGCATACTATTATATATAGTAAGTTGTAACTGTAGGTTCGATTAAAAGAGTATTTATTTGTTTCTGTAAAATACTTCCATTTTATTTTTTAACTCTTTCCTGTCCGGCCCTGTCAAAAGGGGTCATATAGAAGACCCGAAGTCGTCAATCGAAAAACACAGGGCAAGGTATTAAACGCAAGATCAAAAATTGAAATTCGAAAAGTGCCAGGGACATGACATCCAATCACATGCCAAATCTGATTTGATTTCATAAACAACTCTGCGATTGGTGGCATTTTGAATTTTCATGATGCTACGTGGGCACCGGGCGTGCAAGATGGCATTTTCTAAAAAAATGGAAGTTTTTCAACCTGATTTATGATAATTAATGCTAATTTATATTATCATGATGTGTCTTGTTCGGAAAATTCAAAAGCATTGGTAAGAGCCGGTTTATTGGACTTTCAGAAAAGGTATAGATTTTGCAACAGTTATGGATATTTCCCGAGATATCAATAGAACAAACAGGTAGTTCAATTTTGGATGTTTTCCAGCCGGACAGGAAAGAGTTAAAGATTCATTGTATTACGCTATTGTTATTAAAATTTCTGTGAATATTATTCTGTGTCTGCTACAAGTAACTATTTGGGGACTCGACTTATACACAAAGTATCCTAGAAATCACAGTTTTTTACCCAAAAAATAGGGGGTCGGCTTATGTGCCGGGTTGACTTGTACGCCGAGATATACGGTACATATCAAACAAACTGAAATAATTCAAAATGAAGTAAAATACAGAAAAGTTGTAAAAGGTGTTACTCTATAATTTTACGAGTTCTTTCATATTAGACAAACTTGTTGCCAATATCCTTTAAGATGGAGAGTGATTAACAGTATCACAATTATAAACTTATATCTTTAGATATTTGCTATTTTTCTGAATGCAACTACAGTATGCAATTTACCAACTTATTTTGTCAAAAACATCAAACAAAATCAACATATCCATCTGCATGTTGGTTAACACAGTACACTGAGACAGCTCAGTGGGTAACAGGCCAAATATAGTGGTCATAATGGTTATAATATACAGGTCATATGGCTATATAATTTGGTCATGGAAATAAGTGTTTCAAAGGCCCTAAAATTCAAAACATTTCCCTGGACATTGTTTTCTGGCAAACCTCTATGACAACACAACACCTCAATTTCTCCTATAATTCTAGTGCCTCACGCCTCACACAGAAATGAAACATCATGGTTGCATTTTAACTTAAAAATATTGGAACACCTTGAATATTTTTAGTAAAAATCGCAAGCAATAAAAATAGCTTGAATTCTATTTTATTAACCAGGACTTGAAACTTGAAGATAAATAAAGAAAATAAAAAATTTATATAAATGTAAAGAATTTCGACAATTTGTATTAGCTTTCAGCTCGGAAGTAGTGCAGTTACATTGGGAAGAAATTACAGTCTGTAAAATACACACTTCAACCTACTGTAGAACAAAACTGGCAAAATAACATACATTTTGTAATGCCAGTATAGTTTCTTTACAAGGTAATAAAATATACACACTATAAAATATCAACTTAGACAAATATCGCCGGGAGAAATCAGTATTCCAGAAATGTACAGCACCGGCAAAGACGGCTTTGCTCTGTGACACTTATACAATAAGTTTCATCGAATTATAAGAGGCTACGATCCTTGAATTCAAACTGGTACGCTATTACATATTGTGAATAATATCTTCAGCACAAGGATACTTACGTTTTGGGTATAAAATGTTGACTAAACGCGAAGCAGAAAAGTGACAATTAAACACCTTCGTTGCTCTCCATATTTGAAACGAAACCACACTGCATGTGCAGGCACTCGTCCCAGTATCACGCGGACAAAGCCACTGTGTGACGTAAATGACGATGCTTTCAAATTTGCAATTTTTTCAAAGTTGCAATTTCTATAATCCAAATAATTGAAATTAAAAATAAGAAATTGACAAAGACTATTCGAGCGAAAGCGCTTCATCGATGAGAGCATTAATAATCAGAGCAAAGTGAGAAAAATATAATAATATTAACATGCAAAATGTCATGACGTTGACCAAGAAACTGTTTTACGTTACCTACACGAAGTACTTCTAGAAAAGAAAACAACATGGCTGCCGAAGATGTGTTGCTTCTCATTGACAATGTACGATTCAAAAAAAATAATGGCAAGCTTAAATTGCTTTCTGAAAAGATGATGTGGATTGCTAATGGAGCTGAGAATCCAAGATTAAATTTTGGATATTATGAAATTAAAGGTAACTACAGATCAGGTCCATCTTTGGCTATTTATATCACTATCAGCAGCTGGTCAGCTTAGTTTGATTTTATTTCGTAATTTTTTACGCAATTGGTGCCCGCGTAGCATCACGAAAATTGAAAATGCTATGCAAGATGGCCTTTTCTAGAAAAATGAATGTTGTTCAACCTGATTTATGATAATGCTAGTTTATATATTAACATAATCAATAATGTGTCTTGTTTGGGAAATTTAAAAGCATATTTGACGTAACAGCCATGCTTTCAGAAAATGTATAGCTTTTGCAACAGTTATGGTTATTTCCAAAGATATATACTGTGTCAATAGAACAAAGAGTTGGTTCAATATCTTGGATGTTTGTCAGGTCGAGTTAATAGTAATGAGAGACATTAAGTCTAATTCTCCCTCATGAATACTGGACGTTTAAAACTAATATCGTTAATGTCCCTCATCCAGTATTTATGGGGGAAATATATACAACATTAATCGACATAATCGTCCCTTTTGAAACAAAGGATTTTGAGGTGACCCTGCATTTACTCAAGTACCTACCTAAAATGAACAGGTTTTATGATTGCAGGTTATGTAGAACAAAATGGTAAGGGTTTTTGTTTTAATCAGCCAAATACAAAACGTCTTTATATAGCTACCTGTAGGTGCAGGCTTTTAGCCAGGTAGCACGGCCACTTTTGCAAAATCAGATTTTTGGATGGCCACTTTTCGTATGGACGACCATGGATGGCCTAAGCAAAATATTTTCCTCAAACAACAACTTACAGGTTTCCCCCTTTTCTAATGTTTTTTTTATTTCTGTTAGCTGCTGTTTATTTTAGCTATTGTATAGGTTTTGTTATTAATTTTTGTCAAGAACATGCAGACATGATGATTGATTGTGAGATCGATTTAACATGTATATATGCTGTAACATGAAGCAGCAAAAATGCTGTAATTAATAATTAGCCAGTTTGTAATGTCGACACCGCATCAAAATGACGCTTTCTGCGTTGGGATAAAACTTATTTCAATTCATATTAATATCGGGCTGGGGAATTCAGTACAACAAATTTAAAAGTGTAAATAGAAATGCAAATGTGTATTGTGGTTTTAGCCTGATGTTATGAATTGAAATAAGTTTTATCTCGATGCAGAATGCATCATTTTGATGTGCAGTCAACATTACGAACTGGCTTATACAACTGTTCAATACGTTTGTTAAGCTTGAACTTGCTAAAAGCCATGCCCACCAAAAATGTTTCATGGCCGTGCCCGCCAAAATTTTTGGACGGTCAGTTTTGAAATCCTGGCTTATATTAAGCCTGAGTACATGTAGGTGCATAACCTGATGTCTGTTGCTATACCAGTGTACGGTACATCATTTTGCTTTGTATTTATCTTAGTGGTTGTAACACTGGTTTTTTGTCAACCTTCGTATTTCTAGTTCAAAGAATCAGTCCAGAAGGTAGCTCTAAAGTTCAGCTCCAAACACTTCTTCATGATGGAAATTCTTATAGCTTTCATTTTACAAATAACTCTTTTCCTGATGCTGAAAAGCGAGATCGAGATGAAGTTAAAGACTTATTATCTCAGCTTATTCCAGCTCATAGGAAGAAAACAAACAAAGAACTAGAAGAAAAAACTAGGTAGGGTTAAAAAGTAGTTGTGTTACACCGCCATTAATGCCATCAAGAATGTGATGAGTCGCAGAGTGAAGTCGATACTAACTTGGAAAGTAAACTGACTTAATCAACATGATTTTACTCATATTTCTCAGAGCAAGTACAAGACAAAAGCAATTGTTGATCACCTTGCATCTTTTAATTCCTCCCATTCGCTAACGTGGCGCAAACAAAGGACAAATATTTAATAGTTGCATTGCCGACTATCGGTAGCAATTATGGGCCATAATATCTAACATATAAAGACTACGACCCAGCAAAACACGTTCTATCTTGTTACACTGCGTTAAATGTACAATTGGGGGGGGGGGGGGGGGGGGGGGGGTGGGTTATGGATTTTTTCTAGAACTACACAATATAGATTACTGGAGGAAAATGCATTGTAAGATTTATATTCACTTGTTGTTTAGTTATTAAACTCACTCGTATACTGCACTTATCATATGTTTAAGGTGGTTCAATGATAAACAAACTATGGTCACTTTCAAGTGATCACTACTGTAAATTCTCATACTATAAATTTCTTCATGGTCATTTTATTTACATACAGTATACACTGCAGTAGTTACACAAACCCTTTTCCCTAATCACACCTTCTTTAAAGACTATAAGAAACTATAGATTATTACTGAGAATGATCTTTGATATCTGGGAATGATCTACAATATCTGAGAATGGTCTTTGATATCTGACAATGATCTTTGATATCTGCGAATGGTCTTTGATATCTGAGAATGATCTCTGATATCTGACAATCATCTTTGATATCTGAGAATGATCTTTGATATCTGACAATCATCTTTGATATCTGAGAATGATCTCCAATATCTGAGAATGATCTCTGATTATCTGCAGTGGAATGATCTCCAATATCTGAGAATGGTCTTTGATATCTGAGAATGATCTTTGATATCTGGGAATGATCTCTGATATCTGAGAATTATCTCTGATATCTGAGAATGATCTCTGATATCTGAGAATGATCTTTGATATATGAGAATGATCTTTGATATCTGAGAATGATCTTTGATATCTGAGAATGATCTTTGATATCTGAGAATGATCTTTGATATCTGAGAATGATCTTTGATATCCAAGAATGATCTCTGATATCTGAGAATGATCTTTGATATCTGAGAATGATATCTGAGAATTATCTCTGATATCTGAGAATGATATCTGAGAATGATCTTTGATATCTGAGAATGATCTCTGATATCTGAGAATGATCTCTGATATCTGAGAATGATATCTGAGAATGATCTCTGATATCTGAGAATGATCTTTTATATCTGAGAATGATCTTTGATATCTGACAATGATCTCTGATATCTGACAATGATCTCTGATATCTGAGAATGATCTTTGATATCTGAGAATGATCTTTGATATCTGAGAATGATCTTTAATATCTGAGAATGATCTTTGATATCTGAGAATGATATCTGCTATCTGAGAATGATCTTTGATATTTGACAATGATCTCTGATATCTGAGAATGATCTCTGATATCTGAGAATGATCTTTGATATCTCAGAATGATCTTTGATATCTGAGAATGATCTTTGATATCTGAGAATGATCTTTGATATCTGAGAATGATCTTTGATATCTGAGAATGATATCTGAGTATAATGATATTCGATATCTGAGAATGATCTTTGATATCTGAGAATGATCTTTGATATCTGAGAATGATCTTTGATATCTGAGAATGATCTTTGGATTCTTTGATATCTGAGAATGATCTCTCGTATCTGAGAATGATGATATCTAAAAATGATCCGCGATATCTGAGAATGATATCTGATATCTGAGAATGATATCTAAGTATAATGATATTCGATATCTGAGAATGATCTTTGATATCTGAGAATGATCTTTGATATCTGAGAATGATCTTTGATATCTGAGAACGATCTTTGATATCTGAGAATGATCTTTGATATCTAAGAATGATCTTTGATATCTGAGAATGATCTTTGATATCTGAGAATGATCTTTGGTATCTGAGAATGATCTTTGATATCCAAGAATAATCTCTGATATCTGCGAATGATCCTTGATATCTTAGAATGATCTTTGATATCTGAGAATGATCTCTGATATCTGAGAATGATCTCTGATATCTAAGAATGATCTCTGATATCTAAGAATGATCTTTGATATCTAAGAATGATCTTTGATATCTGAGAATGATCTTTGATATCTGAGAATGATCTTTGATATCTGAGAATTATCTTTTATATCTGAAAATGATTTCTGTTATCTGAGAATGATCTCTGATGTCTGAGAATGATCTTTGATATCTGAGAATGATCTCTGATATCTGAGAATGATCTCTGATATCTGAGAATGATCTCTGATATCTGAGAATGATCTCTGATATCTGAGAATGATCTCTGATATCTGAGAATCATCTTTGATATCTGAGAATGATCTCTTATATCTGAGAATGATCTTTGATATCTGAGAATGATCTTTGATATCTAAAAATTATCTCCGATATCTGAGAATGATATCTGATATCTCAGAATGATCTCTTGTATCTGAGAATGATGATATCTAAAAATTATCTCCGATATCTGAGAATGATATCTGAATGATATCTGAGTATAATGATCTTCGATATCTGAGAATGATACTTGATATCTGAGAATGATCTTTGATATCTCGAATGATCTTTGATATCTGAGAATGATCTTTGATATCTGAGAATGATCTCTGATATCTGAGAATGATCTCTGATATCTAAGAATGATCTTTGATATCTAAGAATGATCTTTGATATCTGAGAATGATCTCTGATATCTGAGAATGATCTTTGATATCTGAGAATGATCTTTGATATCTGAGAATGACCTTTGTAATCTAAGAATGATCTTTGATATCTGAGAATGATCTTTGATATCTGAGAATGATCTTTGATATCTGAGAATGATCTTTGATATCTGAGAATGATCTTTGATATCCAAGAATGATCTCTGATATCTGAGAATGATCTTTGATATCTAAGAATGATCTTTGATATCTGAGAATGATCTCTGATATCTGAGAATGATCTCTGATATCTAAGAATGATCTTTGATATCTAAGAATGATCTTTGATATCTGAGAATGATCTCTGATATCTGAGAATGATCTCTTATATCTGAGAATGATCTTTGATATCTGAGAATTATCTCCGATATCTGAGAATGATATCTGAATGATATCTGAGTATAATGATCTTCGATATCTGAGAATGATCCTTGATATCTGAGAATGATCTTTGATATCTCGAATGATCTTTGATATCTGAGAATCATCTTTGATATCTGAGAATCATCTCTGATATCTGAGAATGATCTTTGATATCTGAGAATGATCTCTGATATATGTTAATGATCTCTGATATCTGAGAATTATCTTTGTAATCTAAGAATGATCTTTGATATCTGAGAATGATCTTTGATATCTGAGAATGATCTTTGATATCTGAGAATGATCTTTGATATCTGAGAATGATCTTTGATATCTGAGAATGATTTCTGTTATCTGAGAATGATCTCTGATATCTGAGAATAATCTTTGATATCTGAGAATGATCTCTTATATCTGAGAATGATCTTTGATATCTGAGAATGATCTTTGATATCTGAGAATGATCTTTGATATCTGAGAATGATCTTTGATATCTGAGAATGATCTCTTGTATCTGAGAATGATGATATCTAAAAATTATCTCCGATATCTGAGAATGATATCTGAATGATATCTGAGTATAATGATCTTCGATATCTGAGAATGATACTTGATATCTGAGAATGATCTTTGATATCTCGAATGATCTTTGATATCTGAGAATGATCTTTGATATCTGAGAATGATCTTTGATATCTGAGAATGATCTCTGATATCTGAGAATGATCTCTGATATCTAAGAATGATCTTTGATATCTAAGAATGATCTTTGATATCTGAGAATTATCTCTGATATCTGAGAATGATCTCTGATATCTGAGAATGATCTCTGATATCTGAGAATGATCTCTGATATCTGAGAATGGTCTCTGATGTCTGAGAATGATCTATGATATCTGAGAATGATATCTGACAATGATCTTTGATATCTGACAATGATCTCTGATATCCGAGAATGATCTCTGCTTTCTGAGAATGATCTTTGATATCTGAGAATGATTTCTGTTATCTGAGAATGATCTCTGATGTCTGAGAATGATCTTTGATATCTGAGAATGATCTTTGATGTCTGAGAATGATCTTTGATATCTGAGAATGATCTTTGATATCTGAGAATGATCTTTGATATCTGAGAATGATCTTTGATATCTGAGAATGATCTCTAATATCTGAGAATGATATCTGAGTATAATGATCATCGATATCTGAGAATGATCCTTGAAATCTGTGAATGATCTTTGATATCTCGAATGATCTTTGATATCTGAGAATCATCTTTGATATCTGAGAATGATCTCTGATATCTGAGAATGATCTTTGATATCTGGGAATGATCTTTGATATCTGAGAATGATCTTTGATATCTGAGAATGATCTTTGATATCTGAGAATGATCTTTGATATCTGAGAATGATCTCTTGTATCTGAGAATGATGATATCTAAAAATGATCCGCGATATCTGAGAATGATATCTGATATCTGAGAATGATATCTAAGTATAATGATATTCGATATCTGAGAATGATCTTTGATATCTGAGAATGATCTTTGATATCTGAGAATGATCTTTGATATCTGAGAACGATCTTTGATATCTGAGAATGATCTTTGATATCTAAGAATGATCTTTGATATCTGAGAATGATCTTTGATATCTGAGAATGATCTTTGGTATCTGATAATGATCTTTGATATCCAAGAATAATCTCTGATATCTGAGAATGATCCTTGATATCTTAGAATGATCTTTGATATCTGAGAATGATCTCTGATATCTGAGAATGATCTCTGATATCTAAGAATGATCTTTGATATCTAAGAATGATCTTTGATATCTGAGAATGATCTTTGATATCTGAGAATGATCTTTGATATCTGAGAATGATCTTTTATATCTGAAAATGATTTCTGTTATCTGAGAATGATCTCTGATGTCTTAGAATGATCTCTGATATCTGAGAATGATCTCTGATATCTGAGAATGATCTCTGATATCTGAGAATGATCTCTGATATCTGAGAATGATCTCTGATATCTGAGAATCATCTTTGATATCTGAGAATGATCTCTTATATCTGAGAATGATCTTTGATATCTGAGAATGATCTTTGATATCTGAGAATGATCTTTGATATCTGAGAATGATCTCTTGTATCTGAGAATGATGATATCTAAAAATGATCCGCGATATCTGAGAATGATATCTGATATCTGAGAATGATATCTAAGTATAATGATATTCGATATCTGAGAATGATCTTTGATATCTGAGAATGATCTTTGATATCTGAGAATGATCTTTGATATCTGAGAACGATCTTTGATATCTGAGAATGATCTTTGATATCTAAGAATGATCTTTGATATCTGAGAATGATCTTTGATATCTGAGAATGATCTTTGGTATCTGAGAATGATCTTTGATATCCAAGAATAATCTCTGATATCTGAGAATGATCCTTGATATCTTAGAATGATCTTTGATATCTGAGAATGATCTCTGATATCTGAGAATGATCTCTGATATCTAAGAATGATCTTTGATATCTAAGAATGATCTTTGATATCTGAGAATGATCTTTGATATCTGAGAATGATCTTTGATATCTGAGAATGATCTTTTATATCTGAAAATGATTTCTGTTTTCTGAGAATGATCTCTGATGTCTGAGAATGATCTTTGATATCTGAGAATGATCTCTGATATCTGAGAATGATCTCTGATATCTGAGAATGATCTCTGATATCTGAGAATGATCTCTGATATCTGAGAATGATCTCTGATATCTGAGAATCATCTTTGATATCTGAGAATGATCTCTTATATCTGAGAATGATCTTTGATATCTGAGAATGATCTTTGATATCTGAGAATGATCTTTGATATCTGAGAATGATCTTTGATATCTCAGAATGATCTCTTGTATCTGAGAATGATGATATCTAAAAATTATCTCCTATATCTGAGAATGATATCTGAATGATATCTGAGTATAATGATCTTCGATATCTGAGAATGATACTTGATATCTGAGAATGATCTTTGATATCTCGAATGATCTTTGATATCTGAGAATGATCTTTGATATCTGAGAATGATCTCTGATATCTGAGAATGATCTCTGATATCTAAGAATGATCTTTGATATCTAAGAATGATCTTTGATATCTGAGAATTATCTCTGATATCTGAGAATGATCTCTGATATCTGAGAATGATCTCTGATATCTGAGAATGATCTCTGATATCTGAGAATGGTGTCTGAGAATGATCTATGATATCTGAGAATGATATCTGACAATGATCTTTGATATCTGACAATGATCTCTGATATCCGAGAATGATCTCTGCTTTCTGAGAATGATCTTTGATATCTGAGAATGATTTCTGTTATCTGAGAATGATCTCTGATGTCTGAGAATGATCTTTGATATCTGAGAATGATCTTTGATGTCTGAGAATGATCTTTGATATCTGAGAATGATCTTTGATATCTGAGAATGATCTTTGATATCTGAGAATGATCTTTGATATCTGAGAATGATATCTAATATCTGAGAATGATATCTGAGTATAATGATCATCGATATCTGAGAATGATCCTTGATATCTGTGAATGATCTTTGATATCTCGAATGATCTTTGATATCTGAGAATCATCTTTGATATCTGAGAATGATCTCTGATATCTGAGAATGATCTTTGATATCTGAGAATGATCTTTGATATCTGAGAATGATCTTTGATATCTGAGAATGATCTTTGATATCTGAGAATGATCTTTGATATCTGAGAATGATCTCTTGTATCTGAGAATGATGATATCTAAAAATGATCCGCGATATCTGAGAATGATATCTGATATCTGAGAATGATATCTAAGTGTAATGATATTCGATATCTGAGAATGATCTTTGATATCTGAGAATGATCTTTGATATCTGAGAATGATCTTTGATATCTGAGAACAATCTTTGATATCTGAGAATGATCTTTGACATCTAAGAATAATCTCTGATATCTGAGAATGATCCTTGATATCTTAGAATGATCTTTGATATCTGAGAATGATCTCTGATATCTGAGAATGATATATGATATCTAATAATGATCTTTGATATCTGAGAACGATCTTTGATATCTGAGAATGATCTTTTATATCTGAGAATGATTTCTGTCATCTGAGAATGATCTCTGATGTCTGAGAATGATCTTTGATATCTGAGAATGATCTCTGATATCTGAGAATGATCTCTGATATCTGAGAATGATCTCTGATATCTGAGAATGATCTCTGATATCTGAGAATGATCTCTGATATCTGAGAATCATCTTTGATATCTGAGAATGATCTCTTATATCTGAGAATGATCTTTGATATCTGAGAATGATCTTTGATATCTGAGAATGATCTTTGATATCTGAGAACGATCTTTGATATCTGAGAATGATCTTTGATATCTAAGAATGATCTTTGATATCTGAGAATGATCTTTGATATCTGAGAATGATCTTTGGTATCTGAGAATGATCTTTGATATCCAAGAATAATCTCTGATATCTGAGAATGATCCTTGATATCTTAGAATGATCTTTGATATCTGAGAATGATCTCTGATATCTGAGAATGATCTCTGATATCTAAGAATGATCTTTGATATCTGAGAATGATCTTTTATATCTGAAAATGATTTCTGTTATCTGAGAATGTTCTCTGATGTCTGAGAATGATCTTTGATATCTGAGAATGATCTCTGATATCTGAGAATGATCTCTGATATCTGAGAATGATCTCTGATATCTGAGAATGATCTCTGATATCTGAGAATGATCTCTGATATCTGAGAATCATCTTTGATATCTGAGAATGATCTCTTATATCTGAGAATGATCTTTGATATCTGAGAATGATCTTTGATATCTGAGAATGATCTTTGATGTCTGAGAATGATCTTTGATATCTCAGAATGATCTCTTGTATCTGAGAATGATGATATCTAAAAATTATCTCCGATATCTGAGAATGATATCTGAATGATATCTGAGTATAATGATCTTCGATATCTGAGAATGATACTTGATATCTGAGAATGATCTTTGATATCTCGAATGATCTTTGATATCTGAGAATGATCTTTGATATCTGAGAATGATCTTTGATATCTGAGAATGATCTTTGGTATCTGAGAATGATCTTTGATATCCAAGAATAATCTCTGATATCTGAGAATGATCCTTGATATCTTAGAATGATCTTTGATATCTGAGAATGATCTCTGATATCTGAGAATGATCTCTGATATCTAAGAATGATCTTTGATATCTAAGAATGATCTTTGATATCTGAGAATGATCTTTGATATCTGAGAATGATCTTTGATATCTGAGAATGATCTTTTATATCTGAAAATGATTTCTGTTATCTGAGAATGATCTCTGATGTCTGAGAATGATCTTTGATATCTGAGAATGATCTCTGATATCTGAGAATGATCTCTGATATCTGAGAATGATCTCTGATATCTGAGAATGATCTCTGATATCTGAGAATGATCTCTGATATCTGAGAATCATCTTTGATATCTGAGAATGATCTCTTATATCTGAGAATGATCTTTGATATCTGAGAATGATCTTTGATATCTGAGAATGATCTTTGATATCTGAGAATGATCTTTGATATCTCAGAATGATCTCTTGTATCTGAGAATGATGATATCTAAAAATTATCTCCGATATCTGAGAATGATATCTGAATGATATCTGAGTATAATGATCTTCGATATCTGAGAATGATACTTGATATCTGAGAATGATCTTTGATATCTCGAATGATCTTTGATATCTGAGAATGATCTTTGATATCTGAGAATGATCTCTGATATCTGAGAATGATCTCTGATATCTAAGAATGATCTTTGATATCTAAGAATGATCTTTGATATCTGAGAATTATCTCTGATATCTGAGAATGATCTCTGATATCTGAGAATGATCTCTGATATCTGAGAATGATCTCTGATATCTGAGAATGGTGTCTGAGAATGATCTATGATATCTGAGAATGATATCTGACAATGATCTTTGATATCTGACAATGATCTCTGATATCCGAGAATGATCTCTGCTTTCTGAGAATGATCTTTGATATCTGAGAATGATTTCTGTTATCTGAGAATGATCTCTGATGTCTGAGAATGATCTTTGATATCTGAGAATGATCTTTGATGTCTGAGAATGATCTTTGATATCTGAGAATGATCTTTGATATCTGAGAATGATCTTTGATATCTGAGAATGATCTTTGATATCTGAGAATGATATCTAATATCTGAGAATGATATCTGAGTATAATGATCATCGATATCTGAGAATGATCCTTGATATCTGTGAATGATCTTTGATATCTCGAATGATCTTTGATATCTGAGAATCATCTTTGATATCTGAGAATGATCTCTGATATCTGAGAATGATCTTTGATATCTGAGAATGATCTTTGATATCTGAGAATGATCTTTGATATCTGAGAATGATCTTTGATATCTGAGAATGATCTTTGATATCTGAGAATGATCTCTTGTATCTGAGAATGATGATATCTAAAAATGATCCGCGATATCTGAGAATGATATCTGATATCTGAGAATGATATCTAAGTGTAATGATATTCGATATCTGAGAATGATCTTTGATATCTGAGAATGATCTTTGATATCTGAGAATGATCTTTGATATCTGAGAACAATCTTTGATATCTGAGAATGATCTTTGACATCTAAGAATAATCTCTGATATCTGAGAATGATCCTTGATATCTTAGAATGATCTTTGATATCTGAGAATGATCTCTGATATCTGAGAATGATCTTTGATATCTAAGAATGATCTTTGATATCTGAGAACAATCTTTGATATCTGAGAATGATCTTTGATATCTGAGAACAATCTTTGATATCTGAGAATGATCTTTGACATCTAAGAATAATCTCTGATATCTGAGAATGATCCTTGATATCTTAGAATGATCTTTGATATCTGAGAATGATCTCTGATATCTGAGAATGATCTTTGATATCTTAGAATGATCTTTGATATCTGAGAATGATCTCTGATATCTGAGAATGATATATGATATCTAAGAATGATCTTTGATATATAAGAATGATCTTTGATATCTGAGAACGATCTTTGATATCTGAGAATGATCTTTTATATCTGAGAATGATTTCTGTCATCTGAGAATGATCTCTGATGTCTGAGAATGATCTTTGATATCTGAGAATGATCTCTGATATCTGAGAATGATCTCTGATATCTGAGAATGATCTCTGATATCTGAGAATGATCTCTGATATCTGAGAATCATCTTTGATATCTGAGAATGATCTCTTATATCTGAGAATGATCTTTGATATCTGAGAATGATCTTTGATATCTGAGAATGATCTTTGATATCTGAGAATGATCTTTGATATCTGAGAATGATCTCTTGTATCTGAGAATGATGATATCTAAAAATTATCTCCGATATCTGAGAATGATATCTGAATGATATCTGAGTATAATGATCTTCGATATCTGAGAATGATATTTGATATCTGAGAATGATCTTTGATATCTCGAATGATCTTTGATATCTGAGAATGATCTTTGATATCTGAGAATGATCTCTGATATCTGAGAATGATCTCTGATATCTAAGTATGATCTTTGATATCTAAGAATGATCTTTGATATCTGAGAATGATCTCTGATATCTGAGAATGATCTCTGATATCTGAGAATGATCTCTGATATCTGAGAATGATCTCTGATATCTGAGAATGGTCTCTGATGTCTGAGAATGATCTATGATATCTGAGAATGATATCTGACAATGATCTTTGATATCTGACAATGATCTTTGATATCTGACAATGATCTCTGATATCCGAGAATGATCTCTGCTTTCTGAGAATGATCTTTGATATCTGACAATGATTTCTGTTATCTGAGAATGATCTCTGATGTCTGAGAATGATCTTTGATATCTGAGAATGATCTTTGATGTCTGAGAATGATCTTTGATATCTGAGAATGATCTTTGATATCTGAGAATGATCTTTGATATCTGAGAATGATCTTTGATATCTGAGAATGATATCTAATATCTGAGAATGATATCTGAGTATAATGATCATCGATATCTGAGAATGATCCTTGATATCTGTGAATGATCTTTGATATCTCGAATGATCTTTGATATCTGAGAATCATCTTTGATATCTGAGAATGATCTCTGATATCTGGGAATGATCTTTGATATCTGAGAATGATCTTTGATATCTGAGAATGATCTTTGATATCTGAGAATGATCTTTGATATCTGAGGATGATCTTTGATATCTGAGAATGATCTCTTGTATCTGAGAATGATGATATCTAAAAATGATCCGCGATATCTGAGAATGATATCTGATATGTGAGAATGATATCTAAGTATAATGATATTCGATATCTGAGAATGATCTTTGATATCTGAGAATGATCTTTGATATCTGAGAATGATCTTTGATATCTGAGAACGATCTTTGATATCTGAGAATGATCTTTGATATCTAAGAATGATCTTTGATATCTGAGAATGATCTTTGATATCTGAGAATGATCTTTGGTATCTGAGAATGATCTTTGATATCTGAGAATAATCTCTGATATCTGAGAATGATCCTTGATATCTTAGAATGATCTTTGATATCTGAGAATGATCTCTGATATCTGAGAATGATCTCTGATATCTAAGAATGATCTTTGATATCTAAGAATGATCTTTGATATCTGAGAATGATCTTTGATATCTCGAATGATCTCTGATATCTGAGAATGATCTTTGATATCTCGAATGATCTTTGATATCTGAGAACGATCTTTGATATCTGAGAATGATCTTTGATATCTCGAATGATCTTTGATATCTGAGAATGATCTTTGATATCTGAGAATGATCTTTGGTATCTGAGAATGATCTTTGATATCTGAGAATGATCTTTGATATCTGAGAATGATCTTTGATATCTGAGAATGATCTTTGATATCTGAGAATGATCTTTGATATCTGAGAATGATCCTTGATATCTGAGAATGATCTTTGATATCTGAGAATGATCTCTGATATCTGAGAATGATCTTTGATATCTGAGAATGATCTCTGTTATCTGAGAATGATCTCTGATGTCTGAGAATGATCTTTGATATCTGAGAATGATCTTTGATATCTGAGAACGATCTTTGATATCTAAGAATGATCTTTGATATCTAAGAATGATCTTTGATATCTGAGAATGATCTTTGATATCTGAGAATGATCTTTGATATCTGAGAATGATCTTTGATATCTGAGAATGATCTTTGATATCTGAGAATGATCTCTGATATCTGAGAATGATCTCTGATATCTGAGAATGATCTTTGATATCTGAGAATGATCTCCAATATCTGGGTATGATCTCCAATATCTGAATATAATCTGCGATATCTGTGAATAACCTGCAATATCTGAGATCGATCTCTAAAATTATGTACACAACCATTAAACACTGCCAAGAGTTATGGAGTCATAATTGATGAGAAACTTAAATGGCAGCAACATATACAGTACTATAGATAACATCAGCAAAAGGTGTATTGTAGGAAAACCCTTATGTACCTAAAGAGCAATTAAATATGTAGCTACAATAATTGACACAATTGTTGGAACAAAGGTATCATAAAGGTTTTCTTCCTCCCTTTCCCCTAAACAATGTTGTAAAAGCCGAAAACGTTAATGGGTTTTTCTCAGTTGTTTCCCAATACCTTTCCATCATTGTAAAAGCAACATTGAATAGGGAAGTGGGGTATTCTGTTGAAGTAATTTATTAAATTTCCAATAACAATTATTAGGACTTGTAAAATTCATTAATAATTCATGAAGAAAATTCAAAATAAATTAATATTTAATCAGCATCTTTAAACCATTGATTAATAAAACATCAATATTTTATTAAAGTTAACTTGCTCAAATTTAGCTTTTTCAGAGTTAAAATAATTTGTTTGTACCGTTTCTACAACTTCCAAACAAAGTATACATTGTATATTCTATTCATTTTACAAGTTCGTTAAAACATTCGCGGTTGATGTTTATGGGCAGTTACAACTACATATACATTATTCAATTTGTTCCACTAATTTTGTCAATTATTATGTATACAGTCAAGCAACATCTTCGTTATTAGTAATATTGCAGTTAATTTTTCTTTAGATTACTACAAGATAATCCTGATCTTTATCAGTTGTACAAAGATTTAGTTGTGAGCGGAGTTATTAGTGCAGAAGAGTTTTGGTCAAACAGAGGAAATACGCAGGTAGTTAATAAATACAACATAATTCTAAGACGATATTTTATGTCCACGCATAAAGCGCACTCCGCTTGGTTACAACTATGGTTTAGTATTTGAAAACATATCTCCACCAAATAAATTGGGGTTTTCCTGTTGTGCCTTTCCCTTTATCCTTTTGGTTAATAAAGTGATTTAAAGATTAAAGATTCCCTTCACTGATCTCGAAAGAAGACTGGATCGAGCAACTATTGTTCAGAAAATGAAGGCGGAAGTCCGCCATTACTAAGGGACCAACTGGGAGTTAACCCAGTTATAACCCGGGCGATGATCGAGGATGAGCATAAAATCTTGTTGGTCAGTAGTCACATTAACTGGATAACATCAAGGGAATCGAGGTATATAATCGTCAGAGATTTGTCACTTAACCATAAAATAACCGCTAACCCCAAAATAACTTAGATCCTAACCCTAACCCGCCACCTAATGAGTTTTCTAACCCTAACCCCCTTCCTTAAGTATCTTCCTAACCTCCCACCTCGATTCCCTTGATGTTATCCAGTTAATGTGACTGCTGACCAACAAGATTTCATGCTCATCCTCGATTATCGCCCGGGATCAAATCCCGACCAACTGAGGATCCTATGAGGTTTTTTGTTGGATTTTGTGCTCTTACCATCGTCAAAATAAAATAATTTTACTAAAAAGAGGACCAGAAGACATTTTTCAAATTACTGGTATAACGATTCATGGCCTACCTACAGATTTACTGCGACTTTGGTCTCTTAGTAATGGCCGCCGTTTGCTTTAATTATCCAGTGAGAGAAGCCTAATATGAGACGTCAAATTAGGTTCAAGATATTATGCACAGGGAGCCGTAACGTCTATTAGTGAAGCGAGTTTGACAGCAAAGCGGGTTTATTTGGCATTTTTTAGAAAATAATTTTATTAAATCGTTATTAAAATGTTCTTACATGTTAATTTTGTCGACAATGAAGACAAATTACAGGCAACCACCAGAAAGGCAACGAGTCGGTGTTTACATCAATTCGGAAGGTTTGCCCCGCCCCCTTCGTTAGCGTCTCGCGCACTTGTCATATTTAAATAGCGCTCCGTCTAGATGACGTCAGCATCGATGTTTGTCCGCTTTTACCCATAATTCTTGCGGCCATAACAAAAGAAATAGCTCATTTGCAATAATTTGTGAGTCAAATTTGGTTTGTTTGTCCGCTTTTTGAGCTATTAATAGCAACCAGACTCAACGCTATTCAGAAGGCCGTTGAACCGCCCCTTCGTGGGCGTCTCGCGATTTTCGGTTGCCGAGAGTTGGCCGGGGCAACCCTTCCGAATTGATGTAAACACCGACTCGTCGACAAAATTAACATATAAGAACATTTTAATACAATTATTTTGTAAAAAATGCCAAATAAACCAGCTTTACTGCCAAACTCGCTTGACTAATAGACGTTACGGCTCCATGTGCATTATGCAAATATGCAGGCTTGAAAATCAGCTCATCAGATACAATAGAAAGCTCAACACAGTCCTATTTTTGAGATCAGTGATTCCCATAGCTGAGTTCTGGGTTCCATTTGCGGTATATATATATAAATAGGTAAAATAATCCAAAGCATTGATAATCTCCCAGAAGTAGAGTGCTCAATACAAGGTTGTCGCCGTGTAGAGCATGATATGTATATATAAATATGTGTATATGAAAATTTGACTGCGCCAACTGGGAATCGAACCAGAGGTCTCCGAATCAACGCATCGGCGCTCTAACCACTGAGCTATTGAGACACGGTCAGAACAGTCAAACATCATATACATATTTATACATCGCCCCCACTCTCAAATCTCTACAGGAAGACATCTCATCTTCGACGAAGTAGAGCGAAGCCTCTCGCACGACTTCCTCTAGCCTGCGTAGCAGACGGTTGTTTGGGGGGAGTGGGTTATATTCGGGACGCGGGTTATAGGTTTTCCGCCTCGCTGTATTCCGCGTCCCGAATATTTCCGCCTCGCGGGTTTTCCGCGTCCCGAATATAACCCCCTACCCCCAAACAACCGTCTGCTACGCAGGCTAGACTTCCTCAAGTAGCGAGCTTATCACCGGCTCTTGTATACAGGAGGCTTTACAACAATTTTCTTTAGATGATTTTCTACAATTTTCTACATTTTCTAAAGAATATATACATACATATTTATTATATATGTATACATATATATATATATATATATATATATATATATATATATATATATATATATATTATATATATATATATATATATATATATATATATATATATATATATATACATATATATATATATATACATATTTATTATATGGCTTTGTAATATCTGAGTTCTGATTGGTAAACGCACGGCCCGTAAAAATGCGTATCCGGACCGCTGTCCCCGATGTTGATTTTGCTGGCGTGAATTTCTAATATTTTCACACTAATTTTGATACGAGATAAGTATCGAAGAACTTGAATAGCCATATAATAAACGATTTATTAACCTCGTTTACTCGGTCTGTACGGAAAATATCAGACTTCGGTCTTTTTTGTACGAACCTCGCCTGCGGCTCGGTCCGTAATGTCAAGACCTCAGTGTGATACTTTCTCGGTACAGACCTCGTTCTCGGTAAATAATCTTTTAATATTAGAATATTTAGAGTATATAAAATCTTAATACATAGTAGTTGCATAATTAATGCACGTGTTTAAATTGTTTTTACTTAGATGTCTGAAAGTAAAATTAAAACTGGTGATCTTCAAACAGTTGGACTCTCGTCAGGATTTCTGGTAAACAGTATTACAAATAGTGTTGAAAACGGTGTTCTTACATAGTCATATTCAAATGTGATTTTGGTTAATATAATTGTATATTGTATAATAATCATGTTTTTATTTTAATTCGTACATATGCAGTGAAAGTTGGAGACAAAGTAACTTTCTTAGTTAAAGGACATTGGCAACAAAATTCACAATTTCAAATTTTTGACTTTCTGATTAACAAACAGGCTTACGAAGGTAATCCAAGTAAACAAAACTACTCTTGTACAAAACAACAACACTAATTTTGACCAAAGACAATCCTGTCATCCGCCATCTTGTTGTAATACTTTGCCTAATTAACTGGGAATTTGGTGACGTCACACTCAGGGTAAACCCAATAAAACTACTCTGTGTGTAGCCGAGTTTTCGCAAAATACTTTTTAAAATGGTGTGGTTCAATTGAAAAAGGAGGACATTTACAAAATTCGTGTTTCAAACTTATAAAGACATGAGGATGGCTAGATAAACATTTTGCCTTACCCCGGTTGTGACGTTATACGCATATCGAAAATACATCTAAGATGGCGGACAATAATTTAGATGAGCAACTTTGACAGTGCAATTAATACGCTTTACAAGTATTTATACAACCTCAAACTACTATATTCCGGCTATTTAAGTTACGTACTTTGATCGAAAAGGTACTTATTTTCTGTTGCCAATGTCCTTTAATAGAACTCTTGCAATTTTTAAAAAACTTACCATTTACAACGTTTTCCATATCTCCTGTACAGTAAGAGCCCACTAATAAGATAATGTATAGGTACTTATTTGATATCTAATAAAAAATCAGGGTATATTAAGAAAAAATAGTAAAACCAATCAGGCTTAAAGAACTCAGAACTGGACCCTGAATGTGTATCTGAAATGTACTATTAGTGATTAATTATGTGATGTAAATGTACTATGCAGTAGTGTGTGAAAGATGAAGAACTGCTACCAAATTTTGCTTAATATCAGGCTTAAAAGGGTTTTTATTTAGTGTGACCCAAATTATTCCAAATTTCAGTGTAAGGATGTTATAGGTGGAATGTTCTTATTGCCTTGTACTTGTACAGTAAAAACCCGCGTATAAGAACCTAGATGTTAAGAACCTGTTAGGCTAAGATTTTCCATTTAGATCCCCCTTTACATAAGAACCTGTTTTAGGCTAAAATTTGAAAGCAGGTTCTGAGGAGGACCTTGACTAGTGCATATAATATAGTGCATATATGTCTACAGTTGTATACGTTGTTTTGTTCCATTGAATTTACACACAGTAAGCTGTAAACTACATACAGTGTAGCTTTAAAGTGCATATAGGGTTTGTATTTGCTTAGATTGCAGTCATTTGTAGAAAATATTTGCATAATTTATAATAATAGACCACACTTACCAAAACCAAGTCGCTTTTTTCTTAAGAAAATAAGAACCTGTTAAAGAACCTAAATAGCCTAATTTTGCAGTAAACACCATTTATATAAGAACCTTTTTAGGCTAACTTGGAAAAATCTAGGTTCTTATACGCGGGTTTTTACTTGTATCTTGTTGGGGACCTTGTGTCCTATTATAGTTCTTACCTGTCTTCAGCAAAATGATTTAAATAAAAAAAATATTAATTACTTTTTGTAGTCTGATGTAAAGCCAGAGAGTAGTGGATGTAATGAACTTAGATATAATTTAGACGCTGATACAATTGCAGCCATTTTTAAAACTTATCCTGCAGGTAAATAAATAGTGTATCTTTTTTGAGAAAACGAAATTGCATTATTTAATGACTTGAAGTGTTGCAACTGAAGATGGAAATATTTTCGCATCTCTGTCTGTCTGTCTGTCTGTCTGTCTGTCTGTCTGTCTGTCTGTCTGTCTGTCTGTCTGTCTGCCACAACAGGATCATGTATTAGAGAAATAATAACATTTGCCAACAAAGATCTTGACAATATTAGTGAATGGCTAAAAGCAAACAAACTTAGCCTAAATGTAACTAAAACAGAGCATATGTTCATTGGGTCTGACCATAATCTTGACAAAATAAGAAATACTCCGTTATTATACCTTGACAGTAAAAAGCCAATAAAAAGAGTTAGGGTAACCAAATCTTTGGGGGTATACATAGACGAAAGATTATCGTGGTTCGATCACATAAATTATATGTCTAAAAAAGTAAGTGCTGGAATCTCTGATCTTCGACAAGTAAGACATTTTGTCCCAATGGAGACGTCAATTACAATATATCAATCACTAATTCAACCTCTGTTTGATTGTTGTGATGTTGTTTGGGACAATATGTCTTTTACCACAGCCCAGAGATTACAGAAGCTGCAAAACCGTGCAGCAAGGGTGATTACTAGTCAAGGTTATGAGATCAGATCCAATGAAATATGGCAACAATTAAAATGGAAAAATCTATCGGAATTACGAGCTATGCACAAGCTAATAATGATGTATAAAGTGTTAAATAACATGGCCCGTTTCTATCTACGAGACCATTTTAAACAACTACCATTAACGATAAATATGCGTTAAGAAACAGAAAATTGTGTTTAGTCCTACCTAAAGCACGCACTGAATATTTTAAGAAAGGTTTAGCGTATTCAGGAGCTAAAAGTTGGAACAGCTTACCTGAAAATGTAAAATGCAGCGAAAACATATCGATTAAAAGAAGCCTTGCATATATGTAGTTCGGCTTTTTTGTAAAGCAGTTTGTAACTGAAAAAATTCCGAATTTAAATAAAGATGTCTGTCTGTCTGTCTGTCTGTCTGTCTGTCTGTCTGTCTGTCTGTCTGTCTGTCTGTCTGTCTGTCTCTGTCTGTCTGTCTGTCTGTCCCTGTTTGTGTATCTGTCTGCATGTATATTCATTGACCAATGTATTTATATACAGTATATATATCCGTCTTTCTTTCCTGTTTCGATTCTTTCGCCATCATTTGTCCAACTTTTTATCTTGTATCCATCTGTATACCAGGGCTTGTGCGTGTTCTTTTTCCGTAATACCCATGCTCACACACACACACACGTATCTACCTATCTATGTCCCTTTGGTCTACATATGATTGAGTGTCACTAACTCCCTAATTTTATCTCATCGTGTTATTCATTCATGTTTGTTAGTCTCTGTCCGTCTTCGTCTTACATCTCTTCATTCTTCTTGTCGCCGTCGTAATATATATATATCTTCTGTTTTCGCCTTTATTATCTTTAAGGTTATATAATTATTTGACGCTGTCAACCTTCTTAAAACTTGCGTACATTGGACAAACTTCTGTTATTTTATTGATATTCTGTAGTTAAAAAGAAACATGTCGAAAAAGTTCCCGAGGAGGTAATCGTTGAAAGATTGTCTATCAATGAATCAAAATTTGTTTTAAATAACTTTGCCCACGCCCTAAAACATTGTTCAATACTTCTATTGTACGTAGCTGTTAAAGATATTGCGCGTATGTGTTACCTCACGGATAGGTTTTTGTTTACCTCACGGATAGGTTTTTGTTTACCTCACGGATAGGTTTTTGTTTACCTCACGGATAGGTTTTTGTTTACCTCACGGATAGGTTTTTGTTTACCTCACGGATAGGTTTTTGTTTACCTCACGGATAGGTTTTTGTTTACCTCACGGATAGGTTTTTGTTTACCTCACGGATAGGTTTTTGTTTACCTCACGGATAGGTTTTTGTTTACCTCACGGATAGGTTTTTGTTTACCTCACGGA
>JAYKKM010000159.1:4462500-4820000 GCA_035772405.1 Chrysogorgia sp. JL179-B06
GTGTTTAATGATGTCTTTATCAGGGTTTATCCCATCACTCCTTGCGCACTCACGCCCGCTTTTTGCGCCTCTCGATACGAGGTAGGACAACTTTAATTTTGAAAATTACCAAACAAATGAAAGTAATGAAATGGCTTTACAAGCTATTTATTGCGCTAAAATATTCAGCAAACACCTCATATTTTAAACCCGATAAAATACGTCTGCTTCTTGTTTTTTATAAGTATAGTTTAAAGGCAGCAGTGTATATCGGGTTTAAAACACGATAGCCGAGTATTTTAGACCTGATAAAACACTGCTACGAGCGTCCAAAATGTATAAAATGTTTGGCCATTCTTAATCCGATATTGTTATATGGATGAACGCGTAGGAGTTATCCCATGCGATATCCGAGATTTTTGAGATCACTCCCAACTTCCCAAGTGTTCTTCCAACTTCCCAAGTGTTCCCCTACTTCCCAAGTGTTCTCCCAACTTCGCAAGTGCTCTTCCAACTTCCCAAGTATTCTTCCAACTTCCCAAGTATTCTCCCAACTTCCCAAGTACATCCATAACTCAATGGAACATGTCAAACCATGAACCATTCATTTCTTTTGACACACAAAATAATAAGAAATATATGTTATTTACCGGATGAGATGCCGTATTGAAAAATATTTGCCCGCGGTTTTAGAAACTGACCGAGGGCCGTAGGCCGAGGGTCGTTTATGAGACCGAGGGCAAATATGTTTCTATCCGGACCGACTAAAACGGTAAATAACATATTTATTTTTTATTATACAAGGTGAAAGACTGAGTTACTTTAGTTCGGTGAAACTGCATTATTTGGATAAGGAAAGAAAAACAAACCAAAATACTTTAGTTTCTGTATAATAAAGTTATTTCCAGCTTAAAGTGCCTATGACATGAAAATTTTGTTCATCTTATTTAACTCCTAAAATATAGAACTCCTAAAATAATTAAGAAAATCAATTTACAGCTTTTCCATATTTCACTTAGTTGTTGAGTTATTTAGACTTATATGATATTCAAATGAGATGATCTATGACGTCACAAGTTGTGCACAACATTTTAACATATTGGAAAAGCGCATATATCTTTAAGATTATTGAAGGAAATCACTTGGAACTTTGAATGTGCATAAAGACCACTAAACTGGATAACATAGTTTTAGTTTTATGGTCGCCATGGTAAATGATTAGATTCCAGACCTCTTGATTTTCAAAACAAAATTATTTGTTTTCTTTTCGGTGGGAAACATTTGCGAATTGGTACTGGTTGAGTAGATTTGCACTAACTTAACGAATTTGAAACTGAAGTTTGACGTTGGTGCAAAGCCTACTATGTTAGAAAACGAAGATTTTTTTAAAAGAGATGTAGTGGTCTGGGAACAATACAATTACTGTTGTAACATTAAAACTTGAACGATCTTATTCCGTTTAGTGGTCTGTATCGACATGCAAAGTTTCAAGTGATTTCGTTCAATAATCTTAAAGATATACACAATCTTCGAATATGTTAAAATGTATTGCACAACTTGTGACGTCATAGATCATCTCATTTGAATATCATATAAGTCTAAATATCTCACGAACTAAGTGAAATATGGAAAAGCTTTAAATTGATATTCTTAATTATTTTAAGAGTTCTTTCAAATAAGATAAACTTAATTTTCATGTCATAGGCACTTTAACTGAATCAAATTATATGTTAGTTTTCCATTTTCCAGTTAAAAATAAAGCAAAAACACGATAAAAAATTTGTTTTCATTTTTGATTCCGTGACCGTGGTCAGACATCCCAAAAAACCGTCTGCTCAGGCAGCCAATCAAATTGCAGAAACGAATATAGGATTCCGCGCGCTGACGATTAATAAAAAATAAACAAGCTTTTTCGGTGATTAAAATCTGGAACATTTCTGATTGGTCGCCAGCCAATTAGAAGCAGCGTTATATTAAATCTATGATATACCGTTAAAAGATTTTTTTCAATTTTAATCCTCTTTTATGATATACCGTAATAGTTGTTTTTTCAATTTCTTTCCTTTTTTCAAGGCTCGACTTCGTGACATGGTTACATTTGAAGACCTTGAAGAAGAAAACAAACCAGAGTCATCCGTCTTAAAAATAAACAATAAAAATCAGTTCAGTCAAGGAATAACAGTTGAAGCTACTCCGGTTTGTAATCACTTACTATACTTTCTACTAATATTTGGCATTTCATTCGATTAAATTACATGTTCTAAGGATTTTTGGTGAAGGAAAATTTCGAGTGTTGGAATATATACATTTTAAGACCAAACCGGGACCAGTTGCGAAAATATAACTAGAGGACTATGTTCTGGTCTTTGGTCTGTGAAAAGTGAAAACAAACATGGCGGACATGGAGATGATTTTGTACGTTAGTTTCAGTCCCTTACGCGGTCTTGTACGTTAGTTTCAGTCTCCCTTCTTGTGTTTTTCGACGTTTTTTTCCCGCGCATAGTAAAAGGAAATCGTTCATCAACCTGCTTTTTCTCAATTTTTTGAGGGCTTTCGTCATTTTGTGTTAATTCTGCAATTTGTTTCTATAAAAAATGTACTATTTTGACTCGGCTTGACTTTGGTATTATAAATTTTAAATTATTGGTTAATTTCTGTCTCTTGATATTATGTTTTGTGTATATTTTGAAAATGAACATAGTTGAGAAAAATAGAAAAGTTCCCTCCATTATCATTAGCAGGTCGTAGAAGATTACTAAATCCTTTTCAAAGTACTTGGTTACTGAAAGTTTGTCGGTTTCACGTCTTTCAAGAACTTCTTTAGTTCTTGTAAATGATTTCGTAAACGATCAAAACAAAACCTAAAGTACAGTGTTGTGAAAAGGACTGGAACTGAGGTACAAGACCGCGTAGGGGACTGAAACTGACGTCGTCACTTTATACCCGGAACATAGTCCTGTATAGTTATATATAGAGCTCACTGCAGCGCATTCCTTGCTCACAATGAGTTGTGGCTAAGTACAGGAATGTTCTGGTTTGTAATTGGTTCTTAATAATAACAATGGCCAATACTATAACGTTCTTACTAAACTTGATACTAACTCTAATACTAGAAATACTTGCACGTAATAATCCCGCGCCTGTCCTATCAGACAAGATTTTTATATTAATTATTTCAAACTTAATAAATTAACATTTGTTATTGTGTTCCTCTGTATATGCTCGTCCTTCACTCGTTGAATCATGTTCAACGACATTTTTTATCAAGTTATAAAAAGTTATACTTTATCTAACGAAGTGGAACCTCCATTTTTGTAGCTCATTTCAACAGCTTTATTTTTCTCACAATAAATCTTTTGTGCGAGTTTTGTGCGAGTTGTCCATAGATCACAAATTTCAAAAAGCCGTTTCGTCTCTATTGTTATCTCGGTCAATATTTAACCCTAATACTAACCCTAATAACCCTATCAAACGGCAAATCCGTAGTAATTTTCGCAAGTTCTTCATCACATATTTCAACATGATTCATGCCCCTGATTTCCTTTGCTTCATCTTTATAATTAGTTTAAAATTGTGACAATGAGAACCCGTTTTAAATGTAATATTATTTTCTTCATTCTCTTAGTCTGCATACTCTACTATTCCTTCAACAAATGGTGTGGATAATACTTCATATGTTAGGCAATATACTCATGATATCAAAATATGGAAGCCAGAGCTAACTAAGGTAGGTATATACAGCTCTGCCTTGAGGGGGGGGGGGGGGGGGGGGGAGGACCCGAGATGATAACCATCATGTGAATCCTACACATAGAATGAAGCTTCTCTGGCATTTAGGGGCCTGTGAAAGACCATAACCCCACCTTCCCCTGGGGCTATCTTGGCTCTCGACGGCCCTAGCTATATATACTATTGATAGCACCTGCTAGCGAAAGGCGCCAAAAATGGTGAATATTGTAGTCATAGTCAAAATCTAAAGTTTCCAAAAAGGTCTATCTACATAATACGATTTTCCTTACAGTAAGTCAATCTGGCGTATGCAATTATTTGTGCGCGGCATAATTCTTGTCTCTGATTCGCTAGTAATTGTTACTAAAGACCCTTTACTTTACTTGTCAGTAAATCACATACATCAAGATGCCAATCGTAACTGACTCTTAACTATATCGCATCTTTTACATGGACACTAATAAATAGTCATTTATTTATTTACACACATATCTAAACACGGTAACCTTTCAACCATTTAGTTTAAAAACAAAAAAACATACAGAAAAGTCAGTAATAAAAAGGTTGCTTTTCAAAGGGCCGTGTGTTCTAAAAGATTACTAAAATTACAACAACAAAATATCTAGTAATAACATTTTAAATAGAATAAAATGAATAGAATAATAAATAGAATAATAAAATAATCTATTTACAAGTACTAAGATCCATTAAGGTGGCTTGATAGGAAAAAGTTATGAAAAATAACATTTTTCCTAAAACGTTTCACAGTGTTCATTTCTGCCTCATTCTAGTTCCTTACATATATAGCTCTAGTGTAAGTGCTGAAGATTGAAACGTTTTACGCTTGCAGTATTAAATTGTATCTGAACAAATCGCCTTGATTGTAATATGTAAATTTAATGTAAATTAGGATTTCTGAACTCACTGGAACAAAGATTTCTGCCCTCCTGAAAACTGTGCACTGTCTAATACTTTTCAAAACTCGAGAGTAACACTAGGGCTGTGAACAAAGATTTCTCCCCTCCTGAAAACTGTGCACTGTCTAATACTTTTCAAAACTCAAAAGTAACACTAGGGCTGTGAACAAAGATTTCTCCCCTCCTGAAAACTGTGCACTGTCTAATACTTTTCAAAACTCAAGAGTAACACTAGGGCTGTGAACAAAGATTTCTGCCCTCCTGAAAACTGTGCACTGTCTAATACTTTTCAAAACTCAAAAGTAACACTAGGGCTGTGAACAAAGATTTCTCCCCTCCTGAAAACTGTGCACTGTCTAATACTTTTCAAAACTCAAGAGTAACACTAGGGCTGTGAACAAAGATTTCTCCCCTCCTGAAAACTGTGCACTGTCTAAGTAGTATAGTGAGTGGGGCTGCGGGCCCAGCGACGTCAAACGTGAATATAAACACCAAAACATCACCAAATTTGTGTCGAGCCACAATTCGGCAATGTTTTGGTACTCACGTTTTACAATCGACGTTGGTGAGCTCACAGCGCCAGTCTCTATGCTATTATGGTAATCGTTAGTCAATCTAAACACCCCTCCCACGTTTTCTACTCAGTTGATGCCAAATATTAAAAAAATCACAACTTTCGCTAAACTTTACGCTACTTTAGCCATTTTTTAAAAATAGTCGTTTCAACATTTTCACAAATTTGTCGAATCGCATTTAAAAAATAGTCGTCTCAACATTTTCACAAATTTGTCAAACCACATTTAAAAAATAGTCGTCTCAACATTTTCACAAATTTGTCAAATCACATTTAAAAAATAATCGTTTCAACATTTTCACAAATTTGTCAAATCACATTTAAAAAATAATCGTTTCAACATTTTCACAAATTTGTCAAATCACATTTAAAAAATAGAAAGTGTCGTTTCAACATTTTCACAAATTTGTCAAATCACATTTTTACAAATTTATGTATCGTAAAAGTGTCTCACGCGTGATAAAATTGCCACCTGTTATGCAAATTAGGTTATTGCCACCTGTTAATAATAGATTAGTCCGTTTGTTCACTATTTTCAGCGTTTGTCGCCTCTTTTCTAAAATGGTGATCGTACACATATTTTGACGTTGTGATTCCTCCCGACAACAAGCCCAAGAAAGGCACGTACGGCGTCACAATCGCGACAATGCTTTCGACGTCTTTTTTTAATAACGGGTCTTTTTGTAGTTCGTCATTTAGTTCGTCAGGGTTTTCTATAGCGTTCAACCCATCCAGTAAGCTAGCGAATTTGCTGATTAGCAAGTCGGTGAGAAAAGCGTTTGCGATTTCCATTCTCCTCAACTCGTATTGGTGCCATATCTTGTCGATAACCTTTGCGGACGCTTTTTTAATGTACGCTTCAGACTGACTTACCACACCGTCACCGGACAGTCTAATTAGTTCGGATCTCCTAACGTCAATGTTGTCTTCCACAGTCGAAGTGTCATCAGTCTCCTCAACTAATTCCTCAATCGTAGGATTTTCCTCACTTTTGCGTTTTACCATCACGCTATTACTTATACCCATATTTTATTGCGGAATAACAACTTCGTGACTGTATGGATAGCGCAGTGAGATTTCAAGTCTAGCGTACTTATTATTTTTTAATGCGGTCACAATCGCCGACGATTTTTCTCTGCTAATGTTCCCAAGGTAATCGTCGATAACGACCTTCATATCGCTCCTACTTGGGCAGTAGAAGCAAACAAGCTTACTAATATTTTCTCTGTACGGTTTTGCGATCGACGTCAGTTGTTGTGTGATGACAATAACGCTCAACATAAAATGTCGCGCACTAAAAGCCAAGTTGACCAATTGACTAGTCCTATTCTTAACATCTTGAGAGCTCGCACAGTCGTCCAACACAATCAGAGTGTTAGTGCCTTTAAAAATGTTTGTTACACACTTGAGAACAGCGTCGACACTGTCCTGCGCACAGTCTATCGCTAGCACGTCAGGGTCACGCACATATTTCCAATCTTGGTACGCTTTGTTCCACTCGAAAGTAGGACAAATCAACACAATGTAGTCAAATTTACCACGATACTCAGATTCTAGTGTTTCCAGCAAATAATGCGTCTTACCACAAGCTGTCATACCAACAATTAACATATTAAACGGAGTCTCCATTAACCCACGTTTGATTTAATACTGGATTGATTGCAACCCATTATTCATAAAGTTGACCAACCCATCACTTATCACAAACACCCTGCACATGACATTTGCGGTCGTCGCTTTCTTAGTGATCTCAAGAAGCACACCAGATTGTGTGTTTACAATGTTCTTGCCAGTGGCGACATTGCGATTATCTTGAACACTCCTCAAGTCGATGACCAACGCAAAGCCATCTTTGTAGAACCTCTGTATGGTCATGAACTGAGCGTGTTCTTCACCCAACCCAAACAATCGTTTCGCTTCTGCGTAGAACTTCGACTTTGGGATGCCTTGTGAGTACACGCTATTCGGCACACCTTCAATTGTGACTCTAATATTCTCAATATTTGGGTAAAGAAACTCCTCACTGTCTGTTCGCACCTTATTTGTGAATAGCAACACAATTGCCTTCATGCTTTTTCTTGGTAGATTAATGTTTTCATTCACAATGGTCGTACCTTTATCCCATTCGGTGATTTTCATCAACGTAACGTGCTCATACGACAGACTACGACCACTTGCGTAACCCGACGCTATTTCGTCAGCGAGTTCCTGGTTATCAATCGTCTCATACTCAAGCTCGAGATTCTCCAGAGTGTATCCACCCACAGCGCTACCGGATTGCGCCACCATGATGTCTGTGGCCTTCGGAAGTGTGATCACATACTGCAAGTTGTTGTTCATGCTAAAAGGAGCGTACAACCCGTGGTCATTCATAATCTTACCAAGCTTAATCCGCTGCTTCGTCCCAATCACACCAAACATTAATGCGTCACTAACTTTAGTAACATTCCCACTTGTCGCGCCACTGTCATCCTTAGAAACTAGCTTTCTCAAGTTCTCACCACCAATACCATAGTCAATCATTTGGTCTCGCGCAGTAACACTTTCCCAAAGGTCACGATAAACACCAGTGTAATTTTCCCCATTGTTGTCATACACAGTCTCCCCAGCTAGTCTCACAACAAGTTTCTCAACCAACAACCTGCTCACATTGTTCAAGAACCAGCTTTTAGCGTTTGCGTTCTTAAAGTCGAACACTAGACCCAACGATCCAGGCACCAAACAGCTACTAACCTTGAGCTTCGGTATATCAATGTAAAGTTCCTCACCAGGACTGACTTTATTAGGGTTCAACGTGATTACGTGTTGCGTTCTCACCCCTTTTATAACACCCATGGTCGCTCGTCTAAAACCAGGGTTCAACTCTGCCGACGTGACGTTCATATACCTTTACATATGTTTTATCGCTACCGTTTTAGCTTGTAATAATCATAAGCAAACCACGCAAGCACCACCGCGAGTACCCACAGATTTTGAGCCAACCAAGCAAGACCCTTCGCACCCAACGTCAACGCGTTGTAAACTAAATTAGCCAGCCCAACAGCCCATGGACCCATCTTCGTGATTGCGTTCTTAACAGCCTGTGCGAATGACTTTGTAGCCATAGCGCCTCTCATAACAGCAGATCTCCCAGCGATAATGATAGTTGTTATAATCCCAGCCACTGAGATTGCTACAGCGCTCAACCCAACCATATTTTCTTTAGCCCATTCCTTGAATCTCTGAAACCTGTCAATGTCGATCTCTTGTTGCTCTCTAACTTCCTCTATTTCTCGCTGCTCAATAGTTCTGTCTCGAGCTTCTCCAAGCCCAACAACACGCTCTCTCAATTCAAAGGCGATGCTTTCATCGTCTTCACCATCTAGTTCGTCTGACGTTCTATTTATCGCTTCTTGAAAGTGGTCTGCTTGTATTTGCAGCGCACCATCGTCACCTATTCTTGATTCACGCAACACGCTATCGCTTGGGTTAAGCACACCATTCAGCCCGCGGTTCTCGTCTGGTGATAACCCAGGTATGTCATCATTATCCACTCTTGTCCCAATTACTGGGAAGTCATCTGGGATTACTTCTGTTATGACAGCTGTTGTTTCTGTACTCTCAGGGATTTGACTAACTAATTTTTTGAACTGCTCAATCGCATTTTTACTACGAGCGTCTTTACTGTAGACCAAACCTTTATTCCCAGGTTTTAGAATTCGTTTGGGACTTCCATATTTACCATCTTTGTTTATCGGTTTGAAAAGAATGGCCCCTGAGTCCGCAACCTGCGACCTGTTGACTATTTCCCTTGACGTGTCATCACGACCGAGTTTTTTTTTATACAACTCACGTATTTTCTTATTTATTAGCTTGACTCTTTTCACGTTGTTTTCTGCTAGCTCTTTGTTGGACGCTTTTAGCTCACCCAGTCTTCTCTTAATTTCCTCCTCCTCTTCAAAAGCTATACTGAAACTTACGTCATCGACGTCACCATATGACCCCTGTTCAACAAACTCTACCGCTGGGACTTCTGTGTTGGTTCCCCTTATCGTCACCGTCTTACCATCACCAGTGTTGGTGAACGACGTCTCTTTTTGCCCACCTCGCCTTCTAGCTAGCTCGCCTCTTATCTTTTTCACATGGTCTTGATAGTTGTCGTAATTAACACGAACATTTTCCGGCATGTTGTCTTCAGTGTACTTACTGTACACGCCTCCAGCAAAATCTTCGATATCGGCGAGCGTATTTTCTAATTGCTCATCACTCATGTCTTCATACTTGTCAAAGTTTTCCATCCCAATCTCTTCAGAGCCTTCCCCACTCTTGGCCATATTACATTAGCTCACATTTTGAATGTCGCTTTCTGGTATCCATGAGTTATGTTTGCTTTCGTAACCTAACCATTTGACCAGCGCCATCTTCTTTCCTCTGACTTTCTTTCTTTTCAACACCTTTTCAACTCTGTACACATCGTCACCACCACGTTTCTTATTGACCAGCGATAATTCCTGTTCATAAAATTTACCAATAATCTGTTCACCGGTGTGGTCCTCAATTTCGTACACATTCGGGTCACCACGAATAACCTTCACCACTTTAAACAGCTCTTCAGTGAAGTTAGCTTCATAGCCCTTTGTGAACACACTCTTGTATTTACTAATTCTCACTGATTCGCCAACTCTAAACTTTGGCAATGGGTTGTCTGCAAATTGATGACCAAACAAAGTGGTCCACACTTCGCGTTCATTTGACTTATTGACATCCTTCGGTTTCATCATAATGCTTCGATTCACATTGCTATTGTAGTTGCTTACAAACTGGTCGAGAATGTTAATCCATTTGTACGTTCCATGGGTATAAAAGTACTTCCACATAATGCTCTTCAAGCTTCTATTAAAACGCTCAACAACAGCGGCCTTTTTATCACTCTTAGTGCTGAAATATTCAACACCATGCTCTTTCAACAAACTTCTCACCCCAACATTGTAGAACTCAAGTCCGTCGTCAAATTGCGCTAACTTAGGCATGGCCCCAAACCGATCTTTGAAGTCGTTCAACAATTTTCCAACAGCCTTAGTCATGTTCTTAGTGTCTTTTCTATAAACCACGATGCCAAAAGCGTATCTACTCAATATTTCAATGCCTGTCAATATCCAATAATAACCTCCGTTCTGTTTTGAGTACTTACTCATGTCCACTAAATCCATTTGAAGCTCTTCACCAAGAAATCCAACAAAAGTCGCGCGGAATTTATGTCTTCTCACAATAGGTTTGTACCTAGTGTAAGTGTCCTGCGCTGTCAACCACTCTTTCACTGTTTTTCTAGTTACTTTCAATCCGTCTCCCAATGCACTTTGATACAACCTCTCTGCACCACTGTACCCCGTCTTAGGATTATAGTAAATATCTCTCAACCCTTGCTCTGTTTCCACACCAAGCTCCATATAATTCACACAATATACAGTTCCAATAACACCGCGCCAACGTCAGCGTCACCATTGTTTGGTTTGACACGAAACGTCATACTTGAGTAAACACCTTTTTTAATTCTCACCTTGGACTCGACGTATGCATAACGTTGTATCCCCCCATCTAGAGACCGCTCGGTGGTCACTGGCAATGTTGTGATCACATCGCTACGCTTCCCATCAATGCCCACGTTGCTCTCCGTCTCAACAGCGTCGCACGAGACCTCTACATACTTTAGATCTCCATTCACGTCAATCTTGTTTGGGCTGTTGTGCCACTTACCATCTAACACAATTCCTGCATCCTTCGCGAAACCAAGCAAGAGCCCAATGTCACCTAGATTAAGTTCAAACACGGTGGTGGGTCCAACCCTAATAGGCTGAGCTTTGGCCCTACTTCCACCCGTGGCTATCAGTTTCTCCACCACGAAGTCTACATAAACCACCCTGAGCGCGTGTCGTAGAGCTCTAACCAACGCGTCGAAGTCGTAGTGACCCCCACCCAATCGAGGTGTTGAGAACACCGACGTTGGTGTTCCTGATCCAACACGTAAGAATCGAATATTGGCGTTACTCGTCACATTGTTGTAGTTCCAAAACACAGTGGCTGTCTTAACTATAATGTGTGGGTTATCGTGTGTGACTACCACACTATGGTCAAAAGTTATGACTTTCTCCACACCTTCAATGAGCACCGTCAACTTTTGAGGACTGTCGTCTACACGTCGCTTTTCAGTGTAACCACCAGAGTCATACCCATAGTTTAGACTCATTACATTAGCGCACGTCTAGCTACTCAAGCGTTGCATACAAATCCAACAATATGTCACCAACGTTGACACCACTACCATCTTGGTCAGTCACATTAAACACCAGCTGTGTAAAAGCGCCTTTGTTTATCGACACCTTCGACTCAATGTTGAAGAAGTGTTGAACGGAGCTCTTCAGTGGTTGGGTGGTGGTCAATGGTAGCTCAACAATAACCTCGCTTTTGCTGCCATTAACAATATTCTCAGGTCTGTTCACAATGCTGCAACCTACTTGTACGTACTTCAGCCCTTTGTTAACGTTCACAACGTTAGGGCTGACCAAACCACTACTACTCACCGTTGTGTTATCGTTGAACCCTAACAGCTCTCCAAATTTAAACAGCTCTAATTGTTGGTCAGTTCTTATCGCACACTTTGAATTGTGTTTGTTGGCTACTAGCTCGATAGCTCCTAATCCCTTCAACTCGTCAGCAATCATTTTAAAAGTGTGGTACCCAGACTCAAAAACGTGTTTGTTGCTGTTGTAACTTATTTCATCATTCACACCGGTCTCCACGTTAACGTAGTCCCAAAAGATGGTCGCTTTTTTCACTAGTAAGTGAGGATCTGAGCCAAACGTCAAAAGTGCCTCTGGTAGATCCACAGTTTCCGTTGGACCTCTAATCAATACTACAACCCTGACCATATATAATGTAGCATGTGTTATGTGTAACATATGGTATATTATATATGCAGAAAGCCCTTCGTGATTACTATGGAAAGTACTACAAACGCGCGATGGCTAGCACATCGAAGGCTACACACGATGCGAAGGCAGACCTCATCAAAAAGTACCCTCACGCCACTTTAAGCAAATTCGAGTTCTATCCAAATATTTCACAAGATGGTAAGATCGTGAGTGTTGACGTGTATTTCAGAAACAACGACATCCTCAGCACAGACATAACCAGCACAACCTTCAAAAATGATAAAAAAATGTGGAAGTGGCTACACAATAGTAAGTTCCCAATAATATGGCAAGGCGGTGGAGCTATCCAACCACTACCAAAAGGTCATAAGAACCACTGGGGACTTTGGGATGGCTATCCAACAGAAAACGTGTTAAATTATCCAGTGAATAACTTTAGAGTTTTTGTTAACCAAAATAGCTACTTCATGTCAAAGCTACCAACCTTGCGAGTCACTACGTCAAAGACGAAATCAGAGTGGGATGACAGCGAATCTTACTACCGCGTTGTGTTTGCGACATATTGTGCGAGTTTCTGTTGTGGAGTGTCGTTGCAACATTTATCAGTGTCACAAGAAGTCCACCCTGTGGTCACAAGTGTGATGAGATTTCATTTGTACTTCACCATTAGGAGACTTCTCAGAAGAATGGAGGGTGGTGAGACCATGAAATCAATAAGTAGAGAATTCAACGCTTCCGAATTGTATGGTAAGATTTCCAAAATTCCCAGAAAACACTACTACCAGAATAAAGTCCTGAGCGATGGCACTCTAGGCGAATCCAGAGTCTACACACTCAACGACACCCATAATGATTACAAACGATACGTCGCGCGATTGTCAGACGGCTTTACCAACATTGGACTGCAATATCTAAATCAAAGCATAGAAGCCTTTGTGTACTCCACACTTGGTGCGCAAGCGAGAACACGTGTATCAGTCGTTGGTGGTTCTGCAGGAAGTCTAGAAACCCAACAAGAGTTCCGCAAGTTGTTTTCTGACAGTGTTATACAGTATGACGTATCGACATGGATTCTCAACATGAATAAATCGATTAGAGACACCAACGTTGTCCAAAATCTTGCAGTGTCACCAAGTACATGGTTAATGCCGAGTAACGTGGTGATCCTCAAGAATAAAATCGCTGGGTACAACAACTTATTAAAGATTGCCACAGAGTCTATGAAATTTGGGGTGAACACTAGCTTGAATGCAACAACACCAACAATTACGGCTAAAAAAGTCCACCAAGAAAATGTGGTGACTCACTCATTAGTAGTGCCAACAACCGTGAGGAAAAAAGCTCACCAAGAAAATGTGACGGCGCCAACTAATCTCATGGCTAAAAAAGTTTACCAAGAAAGTGCGGCATCACTTCCCATGAGAAAAGCAGTGGCCACAAGTAAGTCAGACACGACAACGTTGGCGATAGTGTTAGGGTTCTCAGCGGTCTCTGGCTATCTACTAACCAAATACACCTTGAAGTAGTAATGAGTCTAAACTATGGGTATGAGTCTGACGACCCTCACGATAAAATACTAAAGAGAACGAAAAGGCATCTGGACGAAGATCCCAAATTAAGCGCGACTGGTGGAAGGATGTCTGGAATAATAGACATGCAAGGCTCAGCGATAAAAAACGTAGCAGACCCAGTCGATGACTCAGACGTTATCAATAAAAGAACTCTAGAGCAATTGCTATCAGGTTTCCTCAAGAGTCAGTCCTACAATGTTGTGCTCGACTTCAACGTTAGCACACACGCCTTGAAAAACGTGGAATTTCACACCAATGGTTCAAACAAAGTGAAAGCCATTGGTGAAACAAGTAAATTAGTGCAAAACAACTCGGCTTATGGTCCTATTGTTGGCATCAGCGGTGTGAGTCAAAGTTTTCTATCCCCCGTGTTAACACCAATCCCACTTGAGTCAGGTCTACATTTTAATTGCCCCAGTATGCAATGGTGTGATCTCTCCATTTTTGTTGTGGTGAGGTTACCTACTCGCACCGCTGGATCAAATTGGGAGACAATTATATCAAACGACGACGGTCAGTGGGATAAGTTCATAGGGTACAAGACTGGTATGACCAACGGACTCGCATATGGTGGTAGCATCCCAGCGATGGAGAGCGTATGCACTATTCCGAGTGGCGTCGACATAAGTAAAATGCATATGATATCAATACACTGGCAAATGAGCAACTCACATGTCAGGGTCAACAACATTAAGTCAACCGATTCAGACTTCATAGCGAATATGAAAAAGATAGGCACACCCTATGGAACGATTTTTGGAATATATCGACCAAGAGTACCACTCGCACCTTATGCATACCCATCGTTGATAGAATTCTACGGTGTGAAAATTGTTAGTGGTTACATGACAAACCGAGACATCATAATCACGGGTGGAGAAATGATGAAGGAATATGGTGTAAAGTAAATGGGAGCGTGTTTTTCAAAAGAACGTGAAATATATAAAATAAATAAAACGACTGATCACATGTTCAAAGCTGGTGGGTCATTTGGCCGCGGTGATATAACTCTCGAGCTCCACGCTGAGATTGGTATGAGGTCTAAAAAGACTTACGGCAAACCTATTATGTTACCAGAGTCAGACACTGTGGGAGTGGTGGGAGACGTGACCTAAGTTAAAATGGGTTGGTCTCAGCTTCGAAGATTTAGAAAGCTGATTCGTAACATTAGAAACTTTTTCAGACGACGTAGAAAACCGAAGACTAATAAAACACATCTGATGCGTTGGTACACAACAAACCAGATCTATAAAAGGCGTAGCGCCCACATCGAGTAGAGTTTTTTGTGGAGGACTATAATATAGCGATGACTTACGCAACACTTCGATTATTCGATTTCGATGGTCACCAAATCACGACGATTAATCACAACGGTGAAATATGGTTCAAAGCAAGAGAAGTCGCAAGCGCTCTAGGTTACGCTCGACCAAAAGATGCAGTCAACGACCACGTCGAACCTGATTGTAAAATGAAGATGGAACAGACCTCGTTTATCAACGAACTTGGGGTCTACTCGTTAGTGTTCTCGAGTAAAATGGAGCGTGCGAAACACTTCGGAAGGTGGGTGCACTCAGAAGTCTTACCAAGCGTTAAAAAAAGTTTAGCTGACGTTGGTCTCAAACACAATCAATTCGTAATGATCACCGAGTTCGATCTTCATACGAAAGTTGTTGGTTTTCTTAGGAAATATTATCCAGAGGCTATTTTGATAGCTGCTTGTGGTGAGAATCAAGACACTTCGAGTAAAAGAATAAATTCGTGGAAAAAAGGTTATCAACGTGGAACACCTGACTTGATTATTGCCAATGCAAACCGACAGCACAGCGGGCTCGTGATTGAGTTCAAGAATCCAGGTGGCACAGGCAAGACGTCCAAAGAGCAGGAGTCTCTGTTGCTCAGATATAAATCCGCTGGTTATCTAACACTCTTGTGCGACTCGTACGACGACGCTATCACCACGGTAATAAAATATCTCTTTGACGTTGGGTTTCAGTGCTCTCAGTGTTTTCGTAAATTTAAAAATAAATCAGCGTTGAGTAACCACGAGAGACGCTATTGTAAAGAGACTTTTTAGACAGCGAGTAATAAGTCGAATTAGCACTCGTTCTCGTTGTTGAGACGACACTTGAGGTGACAACTGCTCTAACGTTTTTTAAAGACGTTTTTTAACTCGATAAAAACGTTTGCGAAACTTTCTCTATTTATTTCACGAGCCTTCTGACCACTGTGTGAAAAAATGTTTCTGTGACATTGGACGCTTCATGTGACCAATGTCTAAATTTAAAAAAGTGGGGTATCCGAGAACGCCCTTAATTTTGTGTGGAAGGATGATGACGTCTGCACACTGCGCGATATTGCTCAGCACCACCAACGAATGATGGCCCTGGGTTGTATCTCCAATTGAATGGCGCTTCAACAGTTGTTCCGTGAGTGTCGCGACAAACGGCGCAATACGCTTTTAGAAATGTGATGTCGTCTGCCATTGGAAAGAGTGTGTCAAGCTCACCAAGTTTTTTTAAGTGCTCTGTTGTTATGAGACCACAAATAATGACGTGAATGCCAGCTTTAATGTATTCGTGAATAACTGGGAGTAACCCAGAGTACCAATGGCCTTCATCAATGCCAATGACGTCATAATCGGCTATCTCGGAAGAACTTGGAAGGTTGGTGATTAACTTCGCAGGTAAACTGTCTGATCCAACAACAATGGTCTGACGATGTGTGGAGAACGTGTGGTCAGTTCGTCTGGTGTCGCCTGCGTTGTTCATGTAAAGGACTCTAAGCCCTGATTTACTTAACGTGATTAACCTGCGGAGAGTCTCTGTCGTTTTTCCTGCGAACATGGGACCAATCACGATTTCTAGTCTACCAACTTTTCTCATGGTTACTATACCCCCAGAGAAATATTTTTTATTGTGGTGGAAACCGTCGTTCCATGTTGAATATCCGCTGGAGCTCTAAGTTTTTAAGGTGGGACCTCGAGCTCTCATGTCTTAAGCGATGCAGTGGGTCGTTGGTGACCACACCGCATGGGTGACAGGTGTACACGTTTTTATTTCTCGCAAAGTGTCTGTGGGCGGGCGAGAGTACGTGGTCCCTGGTATCGTCCACACCCAGTATCTCATTACACCCAACCTTGCAAACGTGAACGTCGCGGTTTGCGGCGAGCTCTAGCCACGCTTTGGCTTTGGTTGGGCATGGTTTCCATAGAAGGGTCGCT
Organism: Chrysogorgia sp. JL179-B06; assembly: GCA_035772405.1. Lineage (NCBI taxonomy): Eukaryota > Metazoa > Cnidaria > Anthozoa > Scleralcyonacea > Chrysogorgiidae > Chrysogorgia > Chrysogorgia sp. JL179-B06. The sequence continues at coordinate 4,479,399 of JAYKKM010000159.1, forward strand.
AAGAACACTTGGAGGAAATTACCGAGTAATGTAGCTGTGGACCCACTAGGGTTGTTCAAGTAGACGTCACTCGCTAACATAAGGTATTTGAATGGTGAGTAACACCACACAGGGATTATGCCAGCTAACACACCAGCAAGCTCGTTGGCTCTGTCTTCTCGAAGATCGATCCAAGCGTCGAGAAGATACCTCGTGTGGCGGATCTGAGAGCCAAGCCGTTTTGGTGGTCCTTCAGGGTCGGGGTCGAACATTGTGTATGTTGAGAAGTACTCGTTTAAGACGATAGGTCCAGAGGCGCCTTGTAGGGTGGGCACACTGATAAAGGCTGTTCTCAACATGTTGGCAATATCTTCTTCGCTGATTTCTCGGGCTTGAGTCATTATGTTATACTCTCAGAAAAAATCCTAATTTTTAGTGCGTTTGGTCTGGAACTGTGAGATACCTGTGAGGTCAACTATGAGACAACTGTGAGGTCATCTGTGAGTAAGATAACACGTGATAGTGTATTAGATGGTTGAAGACTCACAGACGGCTGTTGAAGCGAAGATTACAGCTGATGTGAAAAGTGTTAAGGTGAAGGACCCAAAGCGTGTCGCTGCTGGTAAAAAGTTGGCTGAGATATCGAAAGCTGCGAAAGAAAAGAAAATGCGTGAAATGATAGTTAACGAAGAACAGGGTGGTGAGTGGAGCTATGGTTACATTGTTGGAACACTTGGTGTTATCATTGCTAGTGCTTCACTATGGTACACGATTAGCAGTGAAAAAGAACCTATGAGCACTGCACCAGCACCTGCGTCAGAGAGTCACAAAACTCGTCGTCCAGCGTTAGACACATTTGATTCTTGAACAAAACACACGACAATGTATATGGCTGCGATCGATCGAAAAGAACTTATGAACGAATTGTACGATGCGCTACTTGTCACGACTGGCGCTGTGGTAGTGAGCATGATTTCTAAAAAGGCTTTGGGAGAACCATTGGGAACACCAGAGACTGTGAAAGGCACAGTGAAACTTGCTGCAGCTGTTGGTGCAGGAACGCTGTTAGTAAAATGGGCGCAATCGAAAAAGTGGATACCGACAGACCCATTCAAATCAACGTAAGTTAATGGTGAGTGTTGTGGCTGGAGGGATATTTAATGCAGTGGCTTTTGCAGGCGCTGGCTTTATGTTTTCGAAATTTAATCACTCAGGTTATGAAGCTGAGATGAAAAGGCACAACCATGCGTTGGAACAGTTAGCCAGCGCGAAAGAAGTGTGGTATGAAAACGAAGTCGCTAAAAAAGATAAGATCCAGCGTTTACGACAACAGCTCTCTGATGCTAATGCTGACATCAATGACACAAACCACGCGTTGGAAGAACTTAGAAGCGTAATGACCATACGGTACAGCGGACGAGTGTTCACTGACCTCCCGAAGATTGCGGATTACTACCAACCGAGTGCGGAAATGAAGGAATACCAATTATTGTTTGTTAGCGCGCTAGGCTTGGGTAGTGGAATAGCGCTATGGGTACTAGTTCGGTGAAAAAAATATGTTGGAGTAGTATAAGAGTGATGGACAAACTTATGAGGCAGATGAGCTACGGTTACACAATTGATGAAATCGCGAGTGAGACGCAAACTGAGTGTGGAGACACCTTCAGAATTCACCACTGCTCGGATTGTGACGTTGTGAAAAACATGACTGACTGTGGTGGGTACGCGTGTCCAAAGTGTGGCGACATCGAGTGGGGTTACACTCAGAGTTATGGCGACATGAGACTCACGCGACTAAAAAGCGTTCACAAACGGTCTTGGTGGATGGGGAGGAGACTGCGGAACGTTGTGAAGGGTGAGCACCTTGAGTTGATAAAAGAGGACTTCTTGAAAGTTGTCAATGTGTTGCACTCATGCAATTTGATAAAGGGTAGAAATGTCAGCAGGTACGGGTACTACATTATTAGGTTGTGCCATAGAAGACGAGTCGAGACACTCAAGAAGGTGTCAGACCTCAAAGACGGGAAGGTGAAAGACTTGTTTGACAACAATCTGTTTGGGGTGGTGTACCCAAAGCTGGGATGGTGTGAAAGTGGCGACAATTATTACGACGAGTGGTTTAGGAAAAAAATAAATAAGTGTAGTATATAGAAGCCAATGAGTCGGGCCGCGAAAAACCCACTGACAAAAAGACGGGCGCATAAGACGAGTGCAGCCGTTGTCAACTCACTAACAGATGAAGCGACCAACGTTCACGGCTTTTTTGGAGATCAGGAGGGACAACGTCTAGTCGAAGACCTCGCACCGTCGACGCATCTGTTGGATCGAGCACTGAGAGGGTTCACAAGGTCCTATGGAGTCGAAGTAATTGACGACAGAGACATCAATCAGGTAAATGGTAGTAGAAGCGCTGTCACTAACCTTTTGAGACGTGAATTAGGTGAGACCAACGGAATGAAAGTGGTGGAGACAGTCAAGATCACTTTTGAGAAAGTTTTAGAACTCGATAAGACCACATACAAAACTGCCTACTTTAACAGCGAAACGTTCGTCGTCATTAACGAGCATGACATCGAGGGTGTTGCCAATCGTGGGTCGGAGCAGATTTTGACGCGGATAGCTGGGTGGCTATCTGAGGGGTCTGGATGGACTATCGACAAAATAGATGCACACTACGTTAATGTCGCTACTTACAGACCTTTGCATGGGAGTAGCTACATCGCGTTGCCAAAGGAGCTGCGCAACAGTATGAAGGGCTTGGTAAACGTAAATAACGACGATGACAACGAGTGTTTTAGATGGTGCCACCTAGCGCATAAGTTCCCTGTTGGAAAACACTCTGATAGAACGTCGAAGTACGCTAGGCATGTCGGTGAGCTGAACTATGACGGAATTGACTTCCCAGTCACACTCAAAGACTACAACAAGATCGAAAAGGCTAACGAAATTAGCATTAATGTTTTTGGGTACGAAAATAAGCAGCCATTCCCTGTGTACGTTTCTAAGGAGGCGTGTCCTGACCATATGGACCTATTGTTGATAACTAGTGACGTGGGCAACAAGCATTATGTATACATTCGCGATTTTAACAAATTCATGTACCGCCAAACAGAGCATAAGGCGAGAAAGCATTTTTGCAGGTATTGTTTGCAGTGTTTCACCCGCGCGGACGTGCTTGAAAGTCATGTTGAAGTGTGTTTGGTCATTAATGGGAAGCAAGCTATTAAAATGCCGCAAAAAGGTGCGAAAGTGAAATACGAGAATTTTAGCAGACAATTAAATGTACCATTTGTGGTGTACGCAGATTTCGAGGCTATCACACAGAAGGTGCACACAGCGACACCATCAAGCGAGTGTAGCTACACAAATGCTTACCAGAGGCATGTTGACTGCGGCTATGGGTATAAACTGGTTTGTTGCTATGACAATGAGTACAGTAAGCCAGTAAAAGTGTATCGCGGTGAAAACGCAGTCAACAAGTTCATTGGGGAGATGTTAGAAATTGTCGAATATTGTAAAAAGACATCTGAGAGTCACTTTAACAAAGAGATGACACTGACTGATGATGATAAGAAGAATTTCGACGAGGTCAAGAGTTGTCATATTTGTAGCGTTGAGTACACCAGCGCTGACGTTAGAGTGAGAGACCACTGTCACGTGTCAGGTAAGTACAGAGGGTCCGCACATCGTCAGTGTAACGTGAACTTTAGATTGACTGATAAAATTCCTGTGATCTTTCATAACTTGCGCGGCTACGATAGCCATTTCATCATGCAGGAGATTGGTAAGTTTGGCCAAGACATAAATGTGATACCAAACAACATGGAGAAGTACATGGCGTTCATGCTTGGAAAAAACTTGGTGTTCTTGGACAGCTTTCAGTTCATGGGTAGTGGTCTAGACAACTTGGTGAAGAACCTACCAAGGGACGCTTTCAAATACACGTCAGAAGTGTTTCGTGAAACAGGGTTGGCACTTATGACAAGAAAGGGGGTCTATCCCTACGATTATATGGACTCCTTTGATAAATTCGACGAATGCGAGCTACCCTCTAAAAAGGACTTCTACAACGTTCTGAATGATGAGCATATCACGGAGGAAATGCATGAGCGCGCCATCGATGTGTGGGACTACTTCGACGTTGAAAGTATGGGTGAGTATCACGACCTGTATTTGAAAAGTGACGTGCTCTTGCTTGCCGACGTTTTTGAGAACTTTAGAAAGACATGCCATCGCGAGTATAAATTAGACCCGTGTCACTATTTCACATCGCCTGGATTGGCTTGGGACGCCATGTTAAAGATGACTGGAGTGGAACTCGAATTATTGTCTGACATTGACATGTTCCAGTTCGTAGAAATGGGTATGCGTGGTGGTGTGAGCTACATATGCAACAGACATGGCGTGGCGAATAATAAGTACATGGAGGGGTACGATAAAGCGCGAGAGTCGAAGTATTTGATGTACCTTGACGCCAACAATTTGTACGGATGGGCAATGAGTCGAAGTCTACCTACGGGTGGCTTCAAGTGGTTGACTGAGAAAGAAATAAAAAAGGTTAATCTGCGTGAGTATCACAACAATAGTAAAAAAGGTTTACTGCTCGAGGTCGACTTGGAGTACCCAGCCCATTTGCACGACCTACACAATGATTACCCGCTGGCTCCTGAAAAGATGGAGATAACCGTTGACATGTTGTCGGGGTACTGCACGAAAATCAAAAATAAGTTTAACGTGAGTGTTGGTGGTGTGAAGAAGCTGGTGACTAATTTGATGGACAAAAAAAAGTATGTGTGTCACTATAGAAATCTGCAGTTGTATATGGATCTTGGATTGAAAATCAAAAAGATCCATAGGGTCCTACAGTTTGACCAGTCCAAGTGGTTGGGCAAGTACATCGACTTTAACACAGTCAAGAGAACTGCGGCTAAGAACGCTTTCGAGAAGGATTTCTTTAAGTTGATGAACAACAGTGTGTTCGGAAAAACAATGGAGAATTTGAGGAAGCGTGTGGACGTAAGATTAGTGACCACCGAGAAAAAGTTAGAAAAGCTTGTCTCAAAGCCTACGTTTGTGTCTTGCAAGATATTTAGCGAGAATTTAGTCGCTGTCCACAAAGTCAAAGAGACGCTGACATTAAATAGACCTGCATACGTGGGTATGTGCATACTAGACTTGAGCAAAACGTTGATGTATGACTTCCACTACAACTATATCATGAAAAAGTACTCTAGCGATACCTGCAGACTACACTTCACCGACACTGACAGTCTGTTGTACACAATCAAAACTGACGACGTCTACTCTGACTTCATGGAGGAGCGCGAAAAGTTTGACAATAGCGATTACCCTGCAGACAACCCATTCGCTTTCAAAGAGAACAAGAAAGTCATTGGCAAGATGAAGGACGAGTGCGCTGGAACACCAATTATTGAGTTCGTCGGGTTGCGCAGTAAAATGTATAGCTATTTGAAAGAGGGTGGAGGTGGCGGGAAAACCGCTAAAGGTATTAGAAAAAATATAATTAAAAAGGTAATCAGACATGAAGATTACAAAAGCGTGTTACTCGAGCAGAAACAGTTGCGACACACAATGAAGACCATTAGAAGTGTCAAACATCAGCTAGGTAGTTACGAAATTAATAAAGTGTCGCTATCCTGTTTTGATGATAAACGATACCTTTTAGAAAATGGCATTGACTCCTATGCGTATGGTCACAAAAACATTGAAGTAAAAGGCGAGGCGACAAACGCTGAAAATAGTGAACAAACGGACTAATCAATTATTAACAGGTGGCAATTTTATCACGCGTGAGACACTTTTACGATACATAAATTTGTAAAAATGTGATTTGACAAATTTGTGAAAATGTTGAAACGACACTTTCTATTTTTTAAATGTTATTTGACAAATTTGTGAAAATGTTGAAACGATTATTTTTTAAATGTGATTTGACAAATTTGTGAAAATGTTGAAACGATTATTTTTTAAATGTGATTTGACAAATTTGTGAAAATGTTGAGACGACTATTTTTTAAATGTGGTTTGACAAATTTGTGAAAATGTTGAGACGACTATTTTTTAAATGCGATTCGACAAATTTGTGAAAATGTTGAAACGACTATTTTTAAAAAATGGCTAAAGTAGCGTAAAGTTTAGCGAAAGTTGTGATTTTTTTAATATTTGGCATCAACTGAGTAGAAAACGTGGGAGGGGTGTTTAGATTGACTAACGATTACCATAATAGCATAGAGACTGGCGCTGTGAGCTCACCAACGTCGATTGTAAAACGTGAGTACCAAAACATTGCCGAATTGTGGCTCGACACAAATTTGGTGATGTTTTGGTGTTTATATTCACGTTTGACGTCGCTGGGCCCGCAGCCCCACTCACTATACTACTTGTCTAATACTTTTCAAAACTCAAAAGTAACACTAGGGCTGTGAACAAAGATTTCTGCCCTCCTGAAAACTGTGCACTGTCTAATACTTTTCAAAACTCAAGAGTAACACTAGGGCTGTGAACAAAGATTTCTGCCCTCCTGAAAACTGTGCACTGTCTAATACTTTTCAAAACTCAAGAGTAACACTAGGGCTGTGAACAAAGATTTCTCCCCTCCTGAAAACTGTGCACTGTCTAATACTTTTCAAAACTCAAGAGTAACACTAGGGCTGTGAACAAAGATTTCTGCCCTCCTGAAAACTGTGCACTGTCTAATACTTTTCAAAACTCAAGAGTAACACTAGGGCTGTGAACAAAGATTTCTCCCCTCCTGAAAACTGTGCACTGTCTAATACTTTTCAAAACTCAAGAGTAACACTAGGGCTGTGCAAGGAACTAGAATGAAGTACAAATCTACACTATGAAACGTTTTAGAGGGAAACATTTGATTATTTATAGTTTCTTCCTATCGATCCACCTCAATTCAATGTTAAAATCGTCAAGAATTTATTTTACATGTTTTTTATCCAAAGGCAAGTCATTCCAAACTGTAGCGCCCCAATAACTAAAACTTCCCTTTAAAGTATTTGTATTGGGTTTTTCTCCACCACCTCTGGTGGGTTTTTCAAGTGAAAGAGCGCTCCCTTATTGCTTCTTAGGTTATATAACAAGTTCTATTTGAAGTCAAAGACTGAGTTTCAGTTTTAAATCATTTCATGTATGCTTTCTTTATCTCTCGCATTAGGCTGTGACTTCTGACTGTGCATGTGAAGTTGTTACAGAGTTTTCACCTGGTGGACAGTTGTCCAGAGATATATCATCTTCATCAGATACTAACTGTAAGTTATAACATTACATCCGTTTCACCTGTTCTAAATGGGTAATAGACATAGTTCTAGCATTTAGAATGTGGGACTTATAGCTATGTCAGATTCCTATCTAAGCTACCTCATTCTAAAACCCAACCACAACACAACACTAATCCTAACCCCCCGTCTTAATATAGTGTCTTCCTAACCCTTGGCGCGTGCGCAAACTTATAGATAAACATGAGAGGTAATGCTTGTGGGATTCTTTCCCCATTGATTCTTTCTCCAAGGTGAAAATTATTATCATGTTATAATTAGCAATTAAATTACAAAACGGCCTTCGTCCTCGCCAATTATCTCCTCATAGAAATTACCACAGGTGATTACTTTCCCGTACAGACCTCTCACTTGGTTAATAAGTCTTTATTCTACTTCCGGTGAAATTGCGTCTCTGATTGGCTGAGACACGTCACGTGCCGTTCCGTTATTTCCCGGTAATGGACCGGTCCGGATTACGGATTTTGTCAGCCATTTTGTTTACAACGATAGGAAACTTTGAAAAGCAGCAAAAATTGAACGAATTTAGTAAAATTAAGCACTAAATCATGTAGGAGTCGGACAATTAACAATCTAAAAGAGTCTTACTATCATGAAAGCAATAGAAGAACAAGAACAAGATTGAAAATGACGATTCTGTCACTTAAAACGTATTTAAAGTATGTTGTTTAAAAAAGCCATGCCATATAATAAACCTCTTATTAACCTCGACCGCTTGGTCATTACGGGAAAATATCAGACCTATGTCTTTTATGTACGATCCTCGCCCTACGGGCTCGGTCCATACTGTCAAGACCTCGGTCTGATATTTTCCCATAATGACCGCGCTCTCGGTTAATAAGAAGTTATTATTGCAATATGGATCGTTATTTAAATGTCAAGATGACGCTCGTAGAGACCATTTGACTTGTTTCACATTGATGCTCGTAGAGACTCGTTGGACTTGTTTCATCATAGTCAATCGAGATATGGTCTGGAAACTCAGCTAAAGTCTTTGTTCTATCTTTATGTAATTTTGTGCACGGTGCACGGTCACTGAACCTATTGTATTTTAGTATAATGAAGCAATCATCCAAAAGAATCGTTTGGGTTTAATCGCTCAACCGTGTTGTTTAAATATTAATAAACCTAAAACAAAGGATGTGCACGGTGTAAGGTACGGTTCAACATCAAAACGTAGCTCATTATAGTCGCTTTGAAATTTGCCGAGTTTCCAGACCATATCTCGATTGACTATGCTTTCACATTTGTCCTCATTTGTTTTTTGTCTTCCTTGTAGCAACTAGTCCCCAGTGCTTTGAAACAGAACTACGTCATCACTACAATGCAATCACAGAACTACTCCGACATTTTTGGTCATGTTTTCCAGTTACATCAACATTCCTAGAGGAAAAGGTAACTAAACTAAGTTTTCATCACTGGTGTCTTTTCTAGTTTACAAATTGAACATTTTTGTATTTAAATACGAAATTAAATAAGGTAGTAAGCCAGCAAAAAAGAAACAAATCACAGACGATACATCTCAAATCCTCTAAAAATTCCAGGCAGGATCGAACCTTTAAAGTGGTACTACGATCAAATTTTTACCTATCGATATTTTTACGTATTTATAAAGCAGAGCTGCTAAATATTACTTGGTCGAAACTGTTTTGCGATTTGACGATGGCAAGTATTATTTTTTATTATTTTCTATTATTTTCCGAATCTGGAGTTGTTATGTCCGCCATTAATCGTTCATGTTCTTGACCAGCGTAACGAAGTGACATCAGATTCTCAACGCGAAGACTCCACATGGCTAATTCTTCAAGTAAATCAAGGTCGTTTTTCAAATTCTTCGTCTGAAAGGCTGGACATTTCATCTACTTCTCGAAAAAAACAAGAAAACAAATAACCTCGACCGAAATTCAGGCGTAGCATTGAGAATCTGACGTCACAAACAATATTACCTTTTGAAATTGCGGGCTCACTTGGAACACGTTTTTAGTAATGGTGGCCTAAATAATAGTGATTTCAGAGCTCAAAATACTTACTTCAAAATACCATTTTTTAGTTTTTTTTTACATCGATGATTACTTTCGACCCTGAAATACTATTCTATGCTAAAGAAAATCTAAAAGACGGGGGTGAATTTTCATCGTAGTGCCACTTTAACACACCCGAAAGCATTATTGAAAATAATATAATATAATTCATAAACAAAAAACAAAAGAAATCAATATTTAATCAATATTTGTAAATTGGTAAGAGAATCGTTCGGATCTACATCAACCTTTTGGTTGATTTTCTCAGTTAAAACATCTTATATATTTAAGATGCTTGATAACTCATGAAACAAATACATATTCATTACTATATAAATCATCGGCATCTTATCTTTATTCATATAAAACGCTCGCCTTCGGTTCGTATTGTTTTATTTGGAAGAACTTTTAAAATGAAAAAGTAACTTCTTTTGAAGATTTTCGTTTCTTCGCTTTCTTTTTGAGATATATCAGTTTGTTTGATATGCAAATGTCCGGAATTTACGTCACACGTGCATAATGACTTATTGGAGAAATGTGTGTATCTCTTTCATTCTCGAACGAAATCCTTTAAAATCAAGAAGTATGGTGTTGTGGGAGAAACACGCACACGTGTTATTCACTCTTTAGTGTTTTTATTTGATGAACGTAAAGATATATAACATTCTCTGATAACTCATTATGCATGTGTGACGTAAATTCCGGACATTTGAATATCAAACAAACTGATATATCTCAAAAAGAAAGCGAAGAAACGAAAATCTTCAAAAGAAGTTACTTTTTCATTTTAAAAGTTCTTGCAAACAAGACAATAAAACATTTTGAGGTTAGGGGCACATTAAGCCCATATGCTCTGCACTTTCTGTCGAGAACTTTCAAAACAAAGGCGATTTCTTCGATGATCAGCGGAAACGAAAAACATGACGTCAATGTTGATATGTTTTCGCTAGCGGCGAGGCTATTTTCCCTTTCGTAAACGATCTTTGTCATCCTTATAAGTAAAATAACCTCCTATCATATTTTAGGCTATCCTCCTCCGCAGGCAACTCTGTGGCTTCTTTTCCCGAGTCTAATAACTTCCAACGCTGTTTTGGCCATTGGCCGATTCACAATCGCCATACTTCCCTGCAATCCCAGCCATTGCTCGCACAGCTTAAAGTGCACCTGACATCAAAAATTTTTATTGTCTTATTTGGAAGAACTTTTAAAATGATAAAGTAACTTCTTTTGAAGATTTTCGTTTCTTCGCTTTCTTTTTTAGATATATCAGTTTGTTTGATATGCAAATTTCCGGAATTTACGTCACACATGCATAATGACTTACTGGAGAAATGTGTGTATCTCTTCATTCTCGAACGAAATCCTTTAAAATCAAGAAGTTTTGTATTGTGGGAGAAACACGCACACGTGTTATTCACACTTTAGTGTTTTCATTTGATGAAGGCAAAGATATATAACATTCTCCAGTAACTCATTTGCATGTGTGACGTAAATTCCGGACATTTGCATATCAAACAAACTGATATATCTCCAAAAGAAAGTGAAGAAACGAAAATCTTCAAAAGAAGTTACTTTATCATTTTAAAAGTTCTTCCAAATAAGACAATAAAACATTTTGATTTCAGGTGCACTTTAAAGAGTTGCCTGCGGTGGAGGCTAATTTCAGGCAATTTTCATTTGTTTTACATTTCACCATTTTCCTTTTCATTTAGGTTGAACGCATGGCTAAATGTTTAGAGAAATATAACAATGTCAAACTTCAAAATTTCATTACAACTTTAGATAATCCTGCGGTATGTATGCAAATATGTATGTATTTTAATGCTCGGTATTATTCATTAAAGATATACCTAGCTCTTTTTTATTTTCATTCAAATCAACTGACAATTGTTCCCGCCAAAACTTGCCAATCCAGAAAAATAGCAAAGTGAAAAGGTGGTAAACTGCCATGATTTTTATTAACGAAATACTGACGTTTCGAGCAGAGCCCTCGTCTAAATCTGGATTTCGATTAAGTCACGCGAACGACTTTTTCCTTTTGTTTTAAGAGCCCTCGTGTGCAACCAAGTAGAAAACCATTCAATTTGTACAATAGAAAAGTCATCCGCGCGACTATATTCGCTTAATCGAAATCCACCTTAACTCTGATGAAGGGCTCCAGTGTTTCGTCACTAAAAATCTTGACAGTTCACCACCTTTTCACTTTGTTATATATCCAAAACACTGTCTACGCAGCACTCTACTTTTTACAATCCAGAAAAAGGTATGTTCCCTCGGAGTGTATAGGTTGGGAGGGGAAGTAGGGGGATATTGTAGGATTACGGAGGACTTAGTATCCAATCAGTGTACGTTATTTTATGTACAGACCTGAAATGAGCTCAACAAAATAACAATTCTTCGTAAATAGTGCAGGAAATCAGATTTCTCGTGAAGCGAATACAGAAATTTAATAAAATATTAAACAATAATCATTCTTTTCTTTCAGTGTGGCGAACATCTCTCCAAGATGATTGAAGTCGCCATAACAAAATTCCACAGTTTACAAGAAAAAAAGTCAAAACTAAAACTAAACTGATGTTAAAATCATCACATAATGTTGCCTAATATCTAGGAAATTCTCTGCCAATTCTCTCATATGGGCAACTTGTGGCTGAACATACTATGTTGGTCTAATTAGTATCAAGAAACCAATATGCAGATCATGATATTTCACTAAAGTGCCTATGAAACGAATTTTCTTTTAGTTTATAGTTTTTAAATATTCAATATGCATTTAGAACATTGAATAGAAAAAATTCAGGAAAAAGTTCGAACATTTCAGTCACAAAGTGATCACTTCCATGCGTGGCTAAATACCATGTGACTTGTTCGTGTGACGTCAAGGTGTTTACTGTTTAGCAAGCAGAAATTAGTGAGAAAGCTAGCCTTCTCCGCAGGCAACTCTGTGTCTTCCTAAACGGCGGTTTTCAACAATGTTTTGATCTTGCATTTGTGCTTGGCCAAAAGCAAGATTGCAGCTAAAACATTGTTGAAAGCCGCTATTTTGGAAGACAATACGGAGTTGCCTACGGAGGAGGCTATGAGAAAGCTACAAAACACAGTGGAAGATATTCCGTTGCTGGCGCTCCTATAATAACACTAGTTGCCGAATCGCTTGATTTTTTTTTAAATACGCTCTCTTTCGTTCTCTGTTTATTAAACATCTTGACGTCATCAGTACACTAGCTATTCACCATCACTTTTCCTTGAGCTGATACACCAAGTGTAAATATCAAATACTAACTTTAAAATTCCGACCCAGTCTCTGTGACAGATAATTGAGGCTTAAAAACGTCGTAAATTTCTTTTGTTAAATACCAAATTCTAAATATACCCAACAACGAAAAACTTGGGAGGAAATTCGTTTTATAGACACTTTAAGAAAGTATAAACCAGTTCAGAGTTTCAAATACAAAGGAGATTCTGGATAAAATCCAGTCAATTGAAGTGTAATAAAGACTTATTAACCGAGTGCGAGGTCTGTACTTTATTTGCCTGAGGTTTTCGTACAGACCGAGCGACAAAGGCAAATACTTTACCGTACAGACCAAGCAAACGAGGACCAAGCAAACGAGGTAAGACATTTATTATATGGCTTTTGGTTCATTTTGTTCTCTGTTTTTAACGTTGTGTTTATCTTCAGATGTTGCCGTTTACCTTACCTCTGAGCTTGTTGATTTCGCTTCATGTTTACACGCGTTACTGGTCGTTAGACGTTAGGCATTCATTTTCTTCACTTATAGATAAACAGCTTTCAAGAAAAGCAGCACTAATGTTCCAGAACGTGTTATTGTTCGAACTTTTTCGACGAACATACTCAAATCCTCTTTTATTTTCATCTAAATCAACTTAGAAATTTTCCCGCCAAAACTTACCGGTCCGTTCCGGCCTCTCACGAACCAATCAGCGTGCGCCATCTTTCTTAGCCATATAATAATTACACTTATTTACTGAGACCGGAAACGGGAAACAGTGTGTTTTGTGGACCCGAGACCGCCGTTGTTGCCCGAGGCGAAGCCGAGGGCAACAACGGCGGTCGAGGGGGCTTTCCCGAGGTCTCAGTAAATAAGTGTTTTGTTATATAGTATATTAGTGTCAAAGTATGAATAATTCACCGGTTATTGGAGTGAACTTTGAAACCAAAACTATAAAACAAAACTATAACAGCAAAACTATAAAATGAACTTTGGAACTTCACGGTTGACGCGCATGCGCACTGCACCCATTCTATTGTGGACCGGTCAATAAATGTTCTGTTATGGACCGGTTGCCTCGTTGCCAGGGCAATGCAGTAAACACGACGTTTTGCGGACCGGCACGTGATACGCTTTTGTCCAATCGGAAAACAGAAAAATTGAACTTTGACACTAACGATATAACAATAGTGATTATAACATATAGGCTTGGGCTACATTGTTGGGTTAGAATGAAGTTGAAAGCGGGACGTAGGGTTAGGACTTAGTAAGGGTAGGATTGGTGTTGGCCTGGGGTTGGGTTCTGGAATCCTAAAATGAACAACTACCTCTTTCATAATGATACTTGTGTAATTACCGATTATTGGTGATTATAGGTGGGAGAATATCCAATCTCGTACCTAGGCTCTTTTCTTCGCTCGGTACGAGTTATCCCGATGTCATGCACAATCGAAACTTCGCGGAACTGGCTTTTTTATGCACTTGCTACCATTTTCGTTTGAAAACGCAACTTATTTTTCCGTTTTGAAAAATATTTCCCTCCACACTAACACTAGAGAACCTAATCCTCGTTCCCAGGGCCTTAACGCCGAGAAAAATTAAGCAAGTCAAGTCTTAGAAGCACGGACGTCGTATTATTACTCCGCCTGCCCGTAGGGTAGCGCGGAGGTTTAAAATAGCCGCGTCTGTTTTCGTCGTCGGTGTCAGAAACTGGCACGCACACGTGCACAATTTCCTTGTGAATTGTGTACATCAAGTGACATCAATAGACATTTAGGGACTTTATCCCCTCGCAAGCGAGGTCGCGAAGCAACCGAGCGAAGCGAGGGTGATAATCTGGGCAGGGATCGATTTCTCACGAAAAATTCGTATATATATATATATAAGCCGCACATGGTAGGGTAACTCCTTATAAGGTAGTAAAATGTCGTTTTGGGTGATCCGTTTGAATCGGACAAAATTTGAAGACAACCAAATGGCGGCCACTCGCGAGTGGTAATTTTACGAACTACATAAAGAGGTTTTTACGAAGAGTATACACCTTTGCGTATATAACAGGTACGTGTGTTATGTATTTAGACTCGCTAATTCCAAATCTGTTTTCAGAATTGAAAACGGTTAAATATTTATCGAGATAACGTTCAAAATAATATATACTAGAAATTACTATCGCAAGGGAAGTGCTGCCTCGAAATCCAAGGCAGTCGTGATATTGTGCAAAATTGCAAAAATAAGTGGTGGGCTTATTGAAGTCAAAGTTGCAGCAGTGGAGGTAGTACAGCCTCATACCCATGCGGTTATGGTTTACGTAATACCAGAGCAGTGAGTTCTTCAGCACATATATATGGAGCTCAGGCCAGCTCACAATGAGCTTGCTGGAGCATAGGTACTCACAATCTGCCCCTGGCACATTTGCAGATGTCTCACATCTGCCCCAACCTTGTTGACCCCCCTTGTGTTGTAACCGTTCTCAACATCTATTCACAATATAGTAGTTCATGAACATGTGCAATATTAAACAGATGTAAATTGGACAGTAGCATAAAAATGCAATTGGACAGTTGCATAAAAATGCAATTGAACATAAAGATAAAATAGTTGTATAACATACAGGTAGTTCTCTGTACAAGGCTTGCATAAATAAATGCAGCTCAATATGAACACAAAAAGTTGACATTATATTACAGTTGATAAACTAAGTTAATCAGAATTTGTTTCTTGCATAAAATGCAGTTCAATATGAACGCAAAAAATTGACATTATAACAGTTGTCAGTTGATAAACTTTAAAGTTAATCAGAATTTGTTTCTTGTAATAAAAATGCAGTTCAATATATTCTGTCGCTTTATATGTCACAGCTGTGTATGAGGGACACGGATGTGCATTGTTCTGCATGAATGAGAAACAATGAACTCACACCAATATACATAATACACCTAAAATACAAGGAAAACTGTATTCACAAACAAAACAAATTGACAAGTTTGCCCATGGGCATGACAAGTTTACAAGTGATGCTATGATGGCAAGAAATCGCAGATACCTTGCAGTCACTGAGCCATATTTCCGTTTGGTGAGCGTTTAACAAGAAAATTAAGTATACATAACTATCTTAGTCGTCTTACCTTGACAAGAGAATACTTCCTCAGTCCTCACTCGCGTTGACAAGTTCCGAACAGCGAATGGTAAGGAACTTTAATGCACGTGATAAAACTTATACGTCACAAAACGTCATAAAACTGAACATCTCGACAAACAGAAATTTACACAAATCGAGATTTCGTTGACTATACATAGTTCCGCGAAGAAGTCTGGGTACGAGACACAGTCAAGATTAGTGTGCTGCCTACGGCAGCAAAAAATAATATAAGTAGATAAACCGTTTTTACGAACTGAAGGGTATATATGCACCTTCTCGTAATATAATACACACGTATTATATGTATTAAGACTCGGTAATTCCGAATCTAGTAGTAGTAAAAGGCCGATTCTAACTCACTTTTAGGTAATTCCACTAAGTGGGCGTGGTCAAAAAATTTAACCACGCCCACTTAGGGAATTTCCCTAAAAGTGAGTTAGAATAGGCCTTTTACTACTACTGTCAAGGTCAAGGTCAAGGTCAAGGTCAAGGTCGAGGTCAAGTTTCAAGGTCAAGTTCTAAGAATTATCTCAAGAAATAATTCCAAGAATTCCTTAAGAGAAAGGGCGTGGCCGAGACGTCTTGAAAAAGGGCGTGGCAGAGATACCTTAAAAAGGGGCGTGGTAGTCACGTGGTCGGCACGTGGTCAAGGTCAAGGTTCAAGGTCAAGTTCCAAGAATTATCTCGAGAAATAATTCCAAGAATTCCTTAAGAGAAAGGGCGTGGTCGAGATGCCTTAAAAAAGGGCGTGGCTGAGACGTCTCGAAAAAAGAGGCGTGGCCGATCCGTTTTGCGGTGTCAGGACAGTTTTCCGAAAGTCAGATCCGTTTGGAGTCTACGTGGTTTGTAGAGGTGTGTTGTTCCGATCGCTTGGGCTATTCTAGGTTTCTGGCAAACCGTAACTTTGCTTTTATGCCGGCTATCTTTCTTCCCAGTACAGTGCCTTTGAAGTGTTCGTAAAACCCCTCACGTTCCGTTCTAGTGTTAGTTAAGAGTTGTGTTTTTAGATCTATCATCCAGTATATGTAGAGTAACTCGTCGTTGAGTCTCATTATTTTTTCCTTAACTGTCTCCCAACTCCTCACACTGTTACCCACACTATCCTCCAAGTATTCGTATTCTATTAGGTGTTCGTATTTCGTGATGTTGTCGCGTCCTGTTGGGTGTCCGTGTCTTGTTAAGTATTCGTATCCCTCAAAGTTTTCAAACCTCATTAAGTTGTTATATACTTATGTTTTTAGGTCGTCTTGTAAATTATTGTAATTAGATAGCACTGTCTCACTCGTTCGGTGGTTTCCCCTCAGGGGTTTCCTCTCTAGCCATGTGGCTAAATACGTGTTTACTAGTTGTTAGTCCACCCGATAACAACCCTAAACAAGGGAGGTAGGGGGATACGTATGATATAAACTTCTCTACGTCTCTTTTAAGTAGCTGGTCAGTAATCAACTCTTTTTCAAGCTTTTCAGGTGATTCAATAGCGTTGAACCCTCCTAACGCGTGGGCGAACTTGCTTATTAAAAGGTCACAGAGAAACACGTTCGCTTTCTCCATTCTTTTTACCTCCCATTCTTCGTAGATCTTGTTGATAACTTTATCTGAGGCCTTTTTGAGATAAGCGATGGATTTGTCTATCTCACCGTCCTCTGAGAGTCTTCTTAGTTCGTCTCGTTTCTTGTCTACATCAGTTTGAGGAGTGTCGTCAACTTGTGACGTGTCGATTTGTGGTTCGTCAACTACTTCCTGTTCTGCTTCTCGTATGTCTTCAATTAGTTCATCAATTGTCTCAAGATTTTTTGTCTTGCGTTTTGGCATGTTCTATACTATACGATATGTTTTGTTTTTGTGGAGTAACTATTTCGTGTGAGTATGGATGTCTTAGAAGTATCTCCAATCTTGCGTACTCGTTGTCTTTCAACTGTTTTATTATTTTCTCAATTTCCGCTTTATCAACTCCGTTGAGATAATCGTCTACGATAATTTTCATATCGTTTCTGTTAGGGTTGTAGAATGTTACTAACTTTGAGATGTTCTCACGGTATGGTTTACTAATTGAGGTTAGTTGTTGTGTTACGACTATTGTGGATAGGTTGTAGTGTCTAGCACTAAAGGCTAGTTTAACTAGTTCGCTTGTTCTGTTTTTGACGTCCTGCCCACCAGCGCAATCGTCTAGTATTATCAATGAATTGGTGCCTTTGTAAATACCAGTCACATATTTAAGAAATACGTCGACCTTGTCTTGCTCACACTGAATAGCGATAAAGTTTGGGTCTCTCAAGTATTTCCACTCTGTGTACGTTTTGTTCCATTCAAATGTTGGACATATAAGAATGATATACTTGAAGTGATTCATGTAGTCTTTCTCTATCATATCCAATAGGTAGTGTGTTTTACCACAGGCTGTCATACCAACAATTAGCATGTTAAAAGGTGTTTTCATATATAATACTATATGTTTTAGTATTGGATTGACTGTAGATCGTTGTTGATGAGGTTTACGAGTCCGTCGGAGAGTATGAATATTCTACACATAACGTTCGCTGTTGTGACTTTTTTAATGATTTCCATCAGTATTCCTGACTGAGTATTCACGATCTTTTTTCCGGTGGCGACTTTCTCGTTATCTTCGATAGACCTAAGGTCAACAACCAAAGCGAAACCGTCTTTGTAAAACTTTTGGACAGTCATGTGCTGGTCACAGTCTAGTTTTCGTCCAAATAGTCGTTTCGCTTCTACCCATAGTCTTGATTTTGGTATTCCTTGACTGTATACCATGTTTGGCACGCCTTCAATAGTAAGTTTGACTGACTCTATGTTTGGGTAGACGAACTCCTCACTGTCAGTTCTTGTCTTATTTGTGAAGAGTAGAACGATAGCTTTCATTGATTTTCTTGGTAGGTTAATGTTTTCGTTCATAAGTGTGATTCCTTTATCCCACTCCACAGTCTTCATTAGCGTGACGTGCTCGTATGATAGAGACCTACCGGATGCGTATAGAGATGATACTTCGTCAGCGATCTCTTGACTCTCGATAGTTTCGTACTCCAATTCGAGGTTCTCCAACGTGTATCCAGCTACAGCTGATCCAGATTGAGCCACCATAATATCAGTCGCTTTAGGGAGTGTGATTGTGTACCTGAGATTATTGTTCATATTATACGGTGCGTATAAACCGTGATCTTCTAGAATCTTGTCAAGTTGAATCTTTTGTTTGGTACCATGAATAGAGAACATCAGACCATCGCTAACTTTTTGTACGTTTCCACTGGCCGCGCCGCTGTCGTCCTTCGAGATTAACTTTCGAAGGTTCTCGTTTGCTAGGCCGTATTCGATCATAGCCGTTCGCTCTGTTTTAGATCTCCATAAATCTCTGTACGTACCGATAACACTCTCACCACAGTTGTCGTACACAGTCTCACCTGCTAGTTTTATAACCAGTTTTTCAGAGAGTAGTCTCGAGAGGTTATTAAGAAACCATGATTTCGCGTTCGCACTTTTGAAGTCGAATAGGAGATGGAAACTGGAGGGTACCAAGCAAGTATTACCCTTTGTCTTTGGGATATCAATGTATAACTCCTCCTCTGGATTGGCTTTGTTAGGGTTCAGTGTCACAACGTGACGGGTCCTTGTGCCTTTGATAGCAGATATTTCACTACGTCTATATCCGGGAAGCAACTCTTTCTCACTAGTATTCATACTATATATTATAACACGTGTTTTATTTCCTCTGTTTGTACTGATCGTAGACGAACCAAGCTAGTGCTATCGCTAGGATCCATAAATTAGACGCTAACCAAGATATGCCTGCAGCTCCCCACTTTAACGCAGTTGCCACCACGTTTAGCAGTCCAGCCAGTAGAGGACCAGCCTTTGTGGCTAGGTTAGTTATAGCTTTTCCTAGTTTTCCAAGTGCTTGACCACCTTTGAAGACTACGCTTCTAGCGGATATTATAATCGTGGTGATAAAAGAGGCTATGGTTATTCCTAAAGCCGAGGCACCCAACCAATTTTCCTTAAACCACTCCTTTATTATTTGTAACCGAGTGATGTCCTCTTCTTGTTGTTCTCTAACAGTCTCACGTTCCAATTGTCCTAAGGTTAGGTCCCTAGCTTTTCTCAAACCAATTATTCTTTCTTCAAGTCCAATTACCTCTATAGAGTCATCACTATTGTCTCTCTCTTCAAGTGTTTTGTCTATAGCGTCCTGAAAATAGTCGGCTTGCGCTCTTAGAAATTGTGGTCTAGTGTCTGGGTCGATTGTATCACTTGGGTTTAGGACACCTATTAACTCGCGATTTTCTTCTTCTGTTAACCCAAATACGTTATCGTAGTTCATTTCTGTTCTAATTACTGGGAAGTCTTCACTTGAAACTGTGGTGTCTTCTGTTCTATCGTCAGTTGTTGGGGTGTCTACGTTTCCTGTTCTAACGTTAGTTGTCGTGTCGAGGATTTGACCGACCAACTGCTTAAACTGCTCAATCGCACTCTTACTATTTTTGTCTGTACTGTAGATTAAACCATTTTTTCCAGGTTTTAGTATTAGTTTAGGTTTCAAATATTCACCTTTTTCATTTACCGGTTTGAAAATAACAGAACCTGAGGGTGTCACATATGACCTATTGACTATATTCCTTGACACATCGTCGTTACTGAGTCTTTTTTTATACAATTTGCGTATTTTTCTATCTATTAGATTGGTTCTTTTTATACCATTTTCTAAAATCTCTTTGTTACGTGTTTTTAGCTTACCTAACCTTCTTTCGATTTCGCTAGCCTCTTCGAAAGCTAAATTGAAGCTCTCGTCGTGGACGTCACCATATGTCGCCGGTTCGGCAAACACTACTGCTGGAGCCTCAGTGGTGACATCGCTGCCTTTACTAGTGATTAACACTGTTTTTCCATCTTTTCTGCCTGTGAATAATGTCTCCGTAAATCTGTTTTGTACTCTGCGTGCTATGTCTCTCTTCTCTATCTCTACTTCCACCCTGGCGATTTTAGTTAATCTAACGGTTTTTTCTAGATCTGTTTCGTCTTCTATGAGTGTAGTATTGTCAAGTGTCTCAAACTCTTCTTCTAACTGCTCGTCTGTATAATCCTTAAACTCGTCAAGACGTTGCATTTCGATTTCATCGAACCCTCCTTCGGCCATTATATACTACTCGATGTTTTGAATATCACTCTCTGGTATCCATGAATTATGTTTACTGTCATAGCCAAGCCACTTGACTAAAACCATTTTCTTACCCTTAACCTTCTTTCTCTTTAGTATCTTCTCAACTTTATATACATTGTCTTTTTTATCAACAGCTGACAACTCTTCCTCGTAGAACTTACCAACGATAGGTTCCCCTTCATGGT
Organism: Chrysogorgia sp. JL179-B06; assembly: GCA_035772405.1. Lineage (NCBI taxonomy): Eukaryota > Metazoa > Cnidaria > Anthozoa > Scleralcyonacea > Chrysogorgiidae > Chrysogorgia > Chrysogorgia sp. JL179-B06. Next base: position 4,500,433 of record JAYKKM010000159.1, read on the forward strand.
CCTCTATCTCGTACACGGTAGGGTCACCACGTATGACCTTTGTCACTTTGAATAGCTCCTCAGTGAAGTTAGCCTCATACCCTTTCGCAAATATGCTCTTGTACTTTGATATCCTAACAGTCTCACCTACTTTGAGCTTTGGTAGTGGGTAGTCACCGAAATGGTACCCAAACAACGTCGTCCATACTTCGTTTTCGTTTTTCTTGCTAACGTCTTTAGGTTTCATTAGAATAGTACTATGTTTGGTATTGTTGTAATTCTTAACGAGCTGATCTAAAACGTCAATCCACTTGTACGTTCCTTTACTGTAGAAGTACTTCCACATAGACGTCTTGAGTGTTCTATTAAACCGTTCCACGACTGCTGCCTTTTTATCAGAGTTCGTGCTGAAGTACTTAACATCGTGTTTATCCAATAGATCCTTCACACCAATGTTATAGAATTCCTTACCGTCGTCAAACTGAGCCAGCTTTGGGTACTCGCCAAATCTAACCTTAGCCATCTCTAGTAACTTTGTGACAGCCTTAGTCATGTTTTTCGTGTCTTTTCTATAGACAGGTATTGCGAAAGCATACCTACTAAGGATCTCAGTGGCTGTTAGTATCCAGTAGTAACCGTTGTTCTTGTGTTTGTACTTGCCCATATCAACCAAGTCCATCTGTATCTGCTCACCCAGATAGTCAACAAACGTTTGTCTAAACTTGTGTTTCTTAACAACTGGTTTGTACCTGGTGTACGTGTCTTGAGATTTTAACCAGTCCTTTATCTTTGCCCTACTGGCACTTAGTCCATCTTCTTGTGCCTTTTGGTATAGCCTCTCAGCGGACTGGTAGCCAGTTGACGGATTATAGTAAATACCTCTTAGTTCTTGCTCTACGTCCATATACACTACGTGATGTGTAAATCTAACAGCACCTCGCCAACGCTAATACTGTTATCGTCCTGGTCTGTTATCTTAAACTCTAGTTGGTTGATGACTCCTTTGTTTATTGGGATTTTAGATCCAACACCAAAATGTTGTACAGAGCCCTTAAGTGTCTGTGTGCTAGTTATTGGCAGTACTGCGATACAACCACTTTTGTTACCATTAACTATGTTATTAGATCTGTCCACGATACTAGACGTTACTTGTATGTATTTCAGTCCTCTGTTAACGTTAACAACGTTGGGACTGGTTTTCGTGGTGGCTATTGTAGTGTTTTCGTCAAACCCTAAGAGTTGTCCAAATTTAAACAGTTCTATTTGTTGGTCAGTTGTTATCGTACACGTCGAGTCGTATCTGTTAGCTACTAACTTGATGTCTCCTAACTCTTTCAAGTCGTCGGCGATCATTTTAAAGGTGTGGTATCCAGGACTAAAAACGTGATTATTACTGTTGTAAGTTATCTTGTCGTTAGCCGTGGTTACGTTAACGTAGTCCCAAAAGATGGTTGCCTTCTCAACTAGTAAGTGAGGGTCTGAGTTAGTTGCTAGAGTTGACTCTGGTAGGTCTATAGTTTTCGTTGAACCACTAATCAATACTACCACTCTCATATAACGTACGGTATGTTATGATGGATGAGTTCAGAAGAAAGTATCCTTATGCTGACAAGAATAGGTTTTTTCTTGATGTTGACGACAACATGCATATGCATATATTCTTCGTGACGAAAACTAATATTGGTGACGTTAGTGTAGACTCGAGTAGGTTTAAGAGTAACCCTGTGTACACCAAGTATCTAACGATAAACAAACCAATAATACCTGACCAGGAAGAGATAGCTAATGCCATACGCGTGGCTAAGCTGAATCTAGTCAAAAAGTATCCTGACATCACTTTGAGTAAGTTCGAGTTCGATCCAACTGTCTCACAAGATGGTGAGGTTAATGGCGTTGACATATATTTTAGAAACAACGACATCATAAGCACTAACATAACTAGTGACACCTTCAAAAACGACAAGAGTATGTGGGTTTGGTTACACAACAACAAGTCTCCAAAAGGTCACGACGACAAGTTTCCAAAAATATGGCTATCTGGTGGAACTATCCAACCACTATCAAAAGGTCGCAAGAACCACTGGGGACTTTGGGATGGTTATCCAACGGAAAACGTGTTGAACTACTCAGTGAATAACTTTAGAGTCTTCGTTAGTCAGAAGAACTACTTTCTCTCAAAGTTACCAATATTACAAATCACCACTTCAAAGACAAAGTCAAAGTGGGACGACAACGAGAGCTACTATAGGGTCGTGTTTGCAACGTATTGTGCAAGTTTCTGTTGTGGAGTGTCGTTACAACACTTATCACCCTCGCAAGAAGTCCACCCTGTTATCACAAGTGTGATGAGGTTTCATCTATACTTTACCATCAGAAGACTTCTCAGAAGGATGGAAGGTGGTGAGAGTATGAGATCGATAAGTAGAGAGTTTGATGCTGGAGAATTGTATGGTAAGACAGACAAGATTCCTAAAAAACATTACTACCAGGGTAAAGTCCTTGCTGATGGTACAACAGGCGAGGAGAGAGTCTTCACGATTAACGACGTTAAGAATGACTACAAACGATACGTTCCTCTGGTGTCGAATGGTTTCACCAACATTGGGCGACAATACCTAAATCAGTCCATAGAAGCCTTTGTTTACTCCACACTTGGTGCACAAGCGAGAACACGTGTGTCAGTCGTTGGTGATTCTGCAGGCAGTCTAGAGACTCAACAAGAGTTCCGAAAGTTGGTGGAGGATAGTGTTATAAACTACGACGTGTCAACGTGGATTCTCAACATGAACAAGTCGATTAGGGACACTAACGTTGTCCAAAACCTTGCGCTGTCACCGTCTACGTGGTTAATGCCAAGTAACGTTGTAATCCTAAAGAACAAAATCGCTGGGTACAACAACCTATTGAAGACTGCTACACAGAGTATGAAGTTTGGGGTAAACACTGGGTTAAACCACGCGAGAACGACTGAGGTTAAGAAAGTACACCAAGAAGGTGGAGAGCACCTGGAGACACTTGACAAACCAAAGGTGACGAATCGTCTGGTGACATCAAACGTGGCACACCAGGAAGGTGGAGAGCATCTGGAGACACTCGACAAACCAAAGGTGACGAATCGTCTGGTGACATCAAACGTGGCACACCAGGAAGGTGGAGAGCATCTGGAGACACTTGACAAACCAAAGGTGACACATCAAGAACGTCGTCTAGAAGTGACACCAGGTGACAACACGACAGAGTTGTGGCTAGTCTTAGGGGTCTCGGCTGCGTCTGGCTATTTAGTAAGCAAATATATGTTATAACATAATGAGTCTAAGTTATGGATTTGAGGACAGAGACTACGAGAGTGACAAAATATTAAGAAGAGCGAAGAGACATCTAGACAGTGACCCTAAGTTAAGCGTTAGCGGTGGGAGGATGTCTGGGAATATAGATATGGCGTTCAGGGCACTCAAAAACGTAGCAGATCCAGAAGACGATTGGGATGCTATCAATAAAAAAGTGTTGGAGTCTGTATACTTATCACAATACTTTAGAACGCAGTCCTATAACGTTCTATTTGACTTTAACGTCACAAACCATGCTGTGAGTATGGTGGAATACCACAGTGGAACAAATAAAGTGAAAACCATTAGAGATAAAACGAACATGTTAGTTCAATACGATCCAACGTATGGTCCTATTATTGGTGTTAACAACGGTCATAGCTTCCTATCCCCCGAGCTAACTCCAATTCCGTTTGAAGCTGGAGTGCATTTTAACTGTCCACGTATGCAATACTGTGACATATCCGTTTTTATGGTAGTGAGGTTAGCCATGAGGGTAAATACGAAAGATTGGGAGGCAATTATCTCAAACGATGATGGATCGTGGGACAAGTACATAGGATACAAAGGAGGAGAAAACGATAAATTATCATATGGTGGTGGCTCTCCAGCAAAGGAGTATACGTGTACAATCCCAAATAACATCGACATCACCAAGAGACATATGATATCAATACATTGGCGGATGGGTAACTCCTACGTTAAGGTGAACAACATAAGATCAACAGACTCAGACTTCACAGCTAATCATGAAGAGATAGGGTCTCCTTACGTAACGATCTTTGGAGTTCATCGACCAAGAGTACCACTAGCACCGTATAAGTACCCGTCTATGATAGAGTTCTACGGTGTTAGGATTGTCTCTGGCTACGTGACGAGCCGAGACATAATATTAGTTGGTAGAGATATGATGAATGAATATGATGTGAGCTAAGATATATGAGGAGGAAGTCAGTTGTTGTTTTCAATCACATATCAAAGGATATGCCAGAGGAAGAGGTGGTAGAGCTCAAACGCTTGTACGCGTACTACCACAAACTAGAAGCCTGTTACAAGTGGAAATACAAGAGGTTGAAGAAAGTTAAACTATCGTTAAACATGACTAGCATAGGGTTAACGACAGTAGGGATTGTAGCTGGATCGATAACCGCTAACCCTCTAATCATTGCTTGTATTAGTGGTCCTGGTGTGATCATCCAAGGCTACTTGGCTAAATCCAATCTGACGAGTAGAGTGGAGCATTGCAAGTTTGCGCACACTAGCTACAAAAAGATATTGACACAACTAAGATCGTATCTTAGAGGTCTTCCTTACAATGAGTCAACGTTTCTCTCAGACGTTAAAGTATTGGACGATAATGTGACTGACTTATGCCCACCAATCAACGGAATGGTGAAAAGGTACAATAAAGTATATGACGAGACCAACGTTCCAAAATAGGGTAAGATACAAGGGGTGAGTCACACACGGTCGGTCTACATATCAGAACCAGGAGTGTGTTCCACATGAAAGACGACAAAAACTCAGGTCCCGTTTTGGGACCTGAGTTTTCGAGTGTCAAAACAGACTAGTCTGACCAACACCTCAAAATGGGACCTTGGTCAGATCACGTGTTCGTGCTATTAAGTGGTTACTCTCTTAAGACGACTGCTATTTAAACACAAAATAAAACACGTGGTACATTATAGGTGATGAGTATCACTAAAATATTTAAAAATAACGACATGTCTGTCACGACTATTAAAGATGGAGACAATATTTGGTTCTATGGAAAAGAAGTCGCTAAGGCATTAGGGTATAAAAACGCGAAGTGGGCTATCAGCGTACACGTTGACGATACATATAAGGTCAAACGAGAGGTGTTTGAAGGGGGGCGCGAATCACGCCCCCCTTTAAACTTACAACCAAACACGATATTAATATCGGAGCCAGGAGTTTACGCTCTAGTCTTCTCATCGAAACTCGAGTCAGCAAGAAAGTTCCAAAAATGGGTATTCACAGAAGTCCTACCATCTATTAGAAAGACGGGACAGTACACACAACATAACCAACTATCGATTATGAATGAGACAGATTTACACTACGACATTGTGAAGTACATTAGAGAGTACCATCCAACAATAGTCATCCCAGGGTTGGGTGAGTACCAAGACACATCTACTAAAAGAATAGATGGATGGAAGAAAGGTTACAGTGGTGGGCAACCAGACTTGATAGTTCCACAACTACACAAGAGATACAATGGTTTTGCTATAGAGTTCAAAACACCGAAAGGTAATGGGGTTATTAGGAATAACCAGTTGAGGGTATTGAGGAGACTAAGATCACAAGGGTACAACACGTTACTATCCTCAGACCAACATGAGATAATACATTTCATAGAGACATATATGATAGACTCTAGAGTTCAGTGCGAGTACTGTAACAGACGATTTAAGAGTGAAACCACACTGTCTAATCACCAAAGATACTTTCATCGAATACTCTATCTGTGAGATAATCTGTGAGACGACTGTGAGGTCATCTGTAACAAGACACCACGTATAGTATAAGATGACTGACAGTGAGTCCGTACCTATTATAACGTCGACAACAAGGGTTAAAGACCCTAAGAGAGTAGAGGCAGGCAAACGCTTGGCTGCTATATCTAAAGCAGCCAAAGAGAGGAAGATGAGAGAGAGAGTCACAAGTGAGGACGATAGTTTTAACTACGGATACATCATAGGTACTATTGGAGTGGTAATAGCCGCTGGCTCACTGTACTACACGATTAGTCAAGACAAACAAGTAGTAACCGAAGAGCCTAAGACCGTTGTTATAAAACCATCACGTAAACTCGACAGCCTCGATTAAAACATGTCGTATAATATATGGCATCAATAGACAGAAAAGAACTGATGAACGAGCTATACGACGCAGCCCTTGTGACTGCTGGAGCCGTAGCCGTATCCATGGCATCAAAGAAAGTACTAAAAGAACCGTTAGGCACTCCTGAATCAGTGAAGGGCACCCTCAAGTTAGCGACTGCTGTAGGCGTTTCGACGCTACTCGTTAAGTGGGCGCAGAGCAAGAAATACTTACCTATTGACCCGTTCTCGAAATAACACAGCGTAATATATAATGGCTAGTGCGGTAGCAGGTGGGTTGTTCAACGCCATAGCATTTGCAGGAGCTGGGTTTCTATTCAGCAAGCTAAACCATACAGGTTACGAGACAGAGATAAAGAGACACAACAAAGCATTGGAGAGTCTTGCAAGAGCTAAAGAAAAGTTCTATGAGAACGAGATTCGTCAGAGAGATAAAGTCCAGGAATTAAGACAACAGTTGTCAGATGCTAATGCAGACATAAACGACACGAACCACGCTCTGGATCAACTAAGACAAGTACTTACGATACAGTATGATGGGAAGACATTTAGTAAAGAGCCTGAGTTGTCAGACTATTACAAACCCTCGGACGAGATGAAAGAATACCAAACAGTATTCGTTGGAGTCGTTGGACTACCTTTAGGTTACTTAATATATAGAGTGTTATAGAAATGAGCACTAAAACTTTGAAGGAGATGGCTATGGAATTCGATAAAAAGCGTAACTTGACAGATACACTCTCTTACCAAACTCGTCAGATAGAAGAGTTGGAACAACTACTATCAGACGCTCTAAAACAGGTCATAACAATAAAGTGTGAGTTGGAGACACTCAACAACAAAATTACTATACTATAGTCTAAAGACACATATAGTATAGTAACTTAGATGGTTGACGAACGTACAATGAGAATGTTCTATGCTGGGTATACATTAGATGAGATTGCATCAAAAAAGTGGAGTGGTACTACATTAGGGTATACGTTGGACGAGATCAAGAACGGAAGTAAGGACGCAACACCGAAAAAGTGGCACGACACCACATACTGTTATGAGTGTAGTAACCACAGAACCCAAATCGAATATGGTGTATTTAGTTGTAACAAGTGTGGAGAGACTACCTACGGACGCGTGAGAAACTTTGTACCTAACATTTGGATGTACAAGAAATCGGCTCATAGTTATAGTAAGTGGCTAGATAGAATGTTGACTGGACTAGTTAGCGAGAGTGACATACCAACAGTTGTCAGTGATTTTATAGAGATAGTATGGTCTCTTAAAAGAAACAAACTGATTGTCAAGAACATATCGAAATATATTTTCTATGTCATGAGAATATGCTCTAGAAGAGGTATAGAGTTGATAGGTAGTTTTAACGACCTCAAACCTGGTAAGGTTAAGGTACGATTCGAGTATAACCTGTATAGCGTAGTATACAAGGATCTAGGTTGGGATGGGAGAGGAGATCCATACTACAACGAGTGGATCAGAAAAGGTCTAGAGAAATAAAACATATAGTATCATATAATGGGAAGACCTAGAATTTACCAAACCAAAGAAGAAGCTTTAAGAGCAGCAAGAGCGCAAACTAGAGTGTGGATGAACACTCACAAATGGGTGTGTGAGACATGCGATAGGCCATACCATGTGACCTCTAAATATAAACACCTAAAGACCAAAAAGCATTTGAGAAATTTGGAAGCGTGATTACATTGTACTAGTATAGTAAATTATAAAACGACTCTTTTTAGGTAAGGGTCTAAAGAAATAAAACATATCCTATAGTATATAAACATAACATGTCAAGTAGGACGGAAGAAACGACACGTCCTGAAAACATAATGGATAAAACAATTCCACACGGACTTAAAGAACCTGTAATGACACCTACACCTGCACCTCCCACACCAAGAAGAAGTGTGAGAGAGCGTATGACTTTGTTCGAGGAGTCTCTCAAAACTTTCAAAAAGAAGATGAGTCAATGGAACGAGTGGATCGTAGACCACATACCAGAACCCATTAAGAAACACACAACAAGTGCTTTCAACTTGTTCAAAGAAAAGATAGACTCTATATTTAGAGAAACTATACCACGAAAGAGTGAGACCTCACTTAGAGGTTTCTCAAACAACTTTGAGATTAACGCTGGGACAAACACAGAACCAAAGGTGTTCCTAGAACAGTCAAAAGTTGTTGTGTTAGACCTTTGGAAGAAACAGATGAAAAAAGGAATTAAGACCAAGTTAATTCTGGATTGTGTGATGGTTCGCACAGCGAACGACGAAGAGGTTGAAGCTGAGGCACACTTTCACACTCTCACAAAGATTATACTACCTGGCACAAACTCTGAAGAGACGTACAACGAGATGGTTGAGAAAATGTTAGAGAGCTTCTCTACATACTTGACTAGAGGAAGTAACTGGAGACTTCTTCGTGTTGTGAGACTAACCATTCACATCGACAAGTACACACCAATGTCTGGGAGCTCCCACATTCCTACACCACAAGCACTAGTTCACAAAAAAAGCCATCGTAAACGTTAGAAACAAAAAGGACGATATGTGTTTCAAGTGGTCTGTAACTGTTGCTAAAACGTCACTTGAAGAGAAAAACCAAGAAAGACTAAGTAAGAAACTCAAAGAAGCTTCGACGAATTACAATTGGACCGAGGTTAGGTTTCCAACACCACTAGAGGACATTAAGAAATTTTCAAAAAATAACAAGATAGGAATAAACGTATTTGGTTACGATGAGGGTGAAGTGTACCCTCTTCTTATCCAAGGAAACTCTAGAGACATCATTAACTTGCTTTACATCAAGAACGAGACAACATCTCATTACGTGTTTATCAAGAACATGAGTAGACTCATGTCAAGTAAGAATAACAACCACCAACACGAGATTCACTATTGTTATAGATGTCTAAATAGCTTCAAGAATACTAAGTCACTAGAAAAGCACGACGAATACTGTTCAGACGTTAATAGTATTAAAACTATAATGCCGGAAAAAGGTAAAGATGATAAACTAACTTTCACAAACAACCACAAAACACAAGACGTGCCATTCGTGATCTACGCTGATTTTGAGTCGTTCATCGAGAAGATTGAAGGATGTGAGAACAAACCAAACAGTAGTTTTACCAACAAATACCAACACCATACACCATCAGGATGGACCTTCCACCTAAAATGTAGTGATGACAAACTATACTGGGAGGAGCCAGTAAGTAGAACTAAGAAGAGCCAGGAAGACGACCTGGCCAAGTCGTTCGTAGAAGAGATAGAGAAAGCTGCGCGTAGAGCGTACAAGAGATTCAAGGTGATAATACCAATGAACCTAAGCTCTGAGGAGACGGAAATTTTCGAGAATAGCACAAAGTGCTGGATTTGTGAAAAAGATTCTCCCTACCCTGAAGACTACATAGTCAGAGACCATTGTCACATGACAGGAAAATTCAGAGGAGCTGCACACACGTCGTGTAATCTAAAATACAAATTACCAAAATTTATTCCTGTTATTTTCCACAACTTGTCTGGATACGACGCTCACTTGTTTATCAAAAGCCTAGGTGGAGACATAAACTGTATTCCATGTAACGAGGAGAAATACGTCTCCTTCAGTAAAAAATATTGTAGTGGACCACTACACTGATAAGACTGGTAAAGAAAAACCTATCACCAGAGAAATTAGATTCTTAGACAGTTTTAAGTTCATGGCTTCCAGTCTAGATAGACTAGCAAAGAACTTGTCTAAAGACCAGTTAGTATCCACAAGAAAACAGTTCGAAAAAGACGAAGATTTTGAGCTAGTTTCCAAGAAAGGTGTCTACCCATACGAGTACATGGATCAGATAGAGAAACTAAAAGAGGAAAAATTACCTCCTAAAGAAGAGTTCTACTCGAAACTGACTGACACAGACATCAGCGACGAGGACTATGAGCACGCCCAAAAAGTTTGGAAAAACTTTGGAATGAAGACCATGAAGGATTACCACGACCTCTACCTGTTGACAGATGTGTTGTTGTTGGAGGATGTGTTCGAAAACTTCAGGTCTGTTTGTATGAAAAATTATGGACTAGACCCTGCATGGTATTACACATCTCCAGGGCTGTCATGGGACGCACTACTAAAAACAACAAAAGTAGAACTAGAGTTGTTGACCGATATTGACATGTTGTTGATGATAGAGAGAGGTATCAGAGGAGGAGTCTCCACCATCACAAAAAGACACGCCCAAGCCAATAACAAACATATGGGGTACACAAAAACACCAGAGTCAGAACCACGAGCAAAACACGATCCTACCAAACCTAGCGTTATACTTACCATACCTTGACGCAAACAACCTCTACGGATGTGCTATGAATATGAAATTACCTATGGGAGATTTCAAGTGGATGAACAGCGCACAACTAAAGAACTGGAAGAAAACACCTTGTATTCTAGAAGTTGACCTAGAATACCCTAAGAAACTTCACGATGCTCATAACGATTATCCTCTAGCCCCAGAGAGGTTGATAATTAACGGAGTGGAAAAGCTAGTCCCTAACTTGATGAACAAGAACAAATACGTTATTCACCGTAAGAACCTTAAGATGTATCTTAAATATGGAATGAAGTTAACAAAAATTCACAGAGGGATTACTTTCAGAGAGGGAGCTTGGATGAAGAAGTACATAGATCTTAACACACAACTGAGAACAAAGGCTACGAACAGTTTCGAGAAAGATTTCTTCAAGATGATGAACAACTCAGTGTTTGGAAAAACTATGGAAAACATCAGGAACAGGGTAGACATCAAGTTAGTGACGAACGAAAAGAAAATGAATAAGCTTGTTTCCAAGCCAAATTACAGTCATCGCGCAATCTTTAGCGAGAACCTAATAGCAGTACACATGAAGAGAACAAAAGTGAAATTCTACAAACCCGTATACCTTGGGATGAGTATCTTAGACTTGAGTAAGACTGTAATGTACGAGTTTCACTACGAATACATTAAACCTAAATATGGGGATGCTGCTAAGTTATTGTTCACCGACACTGACAGTCTAATGTACGAGATACACACCGACGACTTTTACGAAGACATCTCAAATGACGTTAGAGAGAGGTTCGACACCTCTGAGTACTCTAAGGACCACCCCTCCTGTATTCCAACAGGTTTGAACAAAAAGGTTGTAGGTCTATTCAAGGACGAGAATAATGGAGAGCAAGTCCTAGAGTTTGTTGGTCTAAGAGCCAAGCTGTACGCATGTAAGACTAACAACTCAGAGCAGAGGAAATGTAAGGGGATAAAGAAAGGAGTTGTAACTAGATCAATAACATTTGAAAACTATAAAGAGTGCTTGTTCTCCGGAGAGACACAGATGAGAAGTATGAATACTTTTAGAAGTAGGAAACACGAAATTTACACAGAGACGGTCAACAAGATAGCACTAAGTAGTAACGACGACAAGCGGTACATCCTACCTGACAAGGTAAACACTCTGGCGTTGGGGCATCACCTCATCGCGTAATAGGGTATACGCACCACCACCAGGACCCGTCTGACTCGAACCTCCACCCGAACCCACCAAGCCAAGCCTGACCGCATGTCGTTGCTACAGAACGTGAACCACATCGCGCAATAATTCCCAGAGTCTAACTCGACCACACCCTGATTTTAAAAAACTTGACCACGCCCTTTTCTAAGGCATCTCGGCCACGCCCTTTCTCTTAAGGAATTCTTGGAATTATTTTTGAGATAATTCTTGGAACTTGACCTTGAAACTTGACCTCGACCTTGACCTTGACCACGTGCCGACCACGTGACTACCACGCCCCTTTTTAAGGTATCTCTGCCACGCCCTTTTTCAAGACGTCTCGGCCACGCCCTTTTTTAAGGAATTCTTGGAATTATTTCTTGAGATAATTCTTAGAACTTGACCTTGACCTTGACCTTGACCTTGACCTTGACAGTAGTAGTAAAAGGCCTATTCTAACTCACTTTTAGGGAAATTCCCTAAGTGGGCGTGGTTAAATTTTTTGACCACGCCCACTTAGTGGAATTACCTAAAAGTGAGTTAGAATCGGCCTTTTACTACTACTGAATCTGATTTCAGGATTGAAATCGAGTACATATTGGCCGAGATAACATTGAAAATCTACGTGCGACATCTGTTAATGGAAGACGAAGTGTTATGATCAGCAGGCGGTTATTTAATCAGCAAACGACTGTAAATACGTATTATTATTTTGCCTTCTGTCGAGCGTGCTGTCTTAGCGTAGTGGTTAGTTTTAAGGGTTGCGATGCCGGCGAGTTCAAATCCCACAACGTCAACGGACATCCTTTCTGTGAGTTTTCTTTGTGTTAATTTATGTTAACTATATCCATTGCGTATAGTTAACTAGTGGTTATAGTTAACTACGCGACTAACTACGCTTTATATAATTGAATGGGATTTAACCATGTAGTTAACTAACCTTAGATGCGTGAAGTTAATCGTCCAGGTTGTTGTAGTCTTGAGAAAGACTGTTGTTGGTGACTGACGTTTCGAAGGCCTCAGCGGCGGTCTTTTGGACGACAGAGCGAACGACTTGCCGCTGAGGCCGTCGAAACGTCAGTCACCAACAACAGTCTTTCTCAAGAGTAAAACAACCTGGACGATCAACTTCACACATCTAATGATACTCCTAGGTTCAAACCATTTACTTCATAGTTAAGAAAGTTAACTAGGAGCTTTTTATACAACCGGCCCCAGGTAAGCAAAGACAAACATTGAAGAGATCCACTCACACGCCAAGTTTGATTTGATTTCATAAACAACTGTGCGGGCGTGCGCGAGATTGGCTTTTCTAGAAAAATGAATATGAATATGGTTATTTCCAGAGATATCAATAGAACAAAGAGAGGTGGTTCAGATTTGAATGTTTTTTTGACCGGACAGTTAAGAGTTAAGCAATAACAGGTAAACTGAAAATAATCGAAGAAAAAGCGTCAAAGGAAAAGCAGTTTATTAAATGTTGAATTGACAATAACAAATGTAATAACAGTTTAACAAAGTAAAATTGGACGGTGAGCAAAAAGTAACCCCCTTCTACGCAGGCTCTGGTAACGAGATTGCCCCCTTCTCTGCTCCCCTTACGGAAGCCTCGCATATCGATTTGGCGGGTGGGGGGTTGGTGGCTGTGACGTTTCTCTTTGAAACATCGTGGAAAAATTCGATAGTTTGTTTAAAAATTTTGACATTTCGGAATCATCTTGGCAGTGTATTAAGAAAACTGTGGGATAGTGTGTGAGAATGTAGGAAAGTGTGTGAGAATGTGGGAAAGTGTGTGAGAATGTAGGAAAGTGTGTGAGAATGTAGGAAAGTGTGAGAATGTGGGATAGTGTGTGAGAATGTAGGAAAGCGTGTGAGAATGTGGGAGTGTGTGAGAATGTGGGATAGTGTGTGAGAATGTAGGAAAGTGTGTGCGAATGTGGGATAGTGTGTGCGAATGTGGGATAGTGTGTGAGAATGTGGGATAGTGTGTGAGAATGTGGGATACTGTGTGAGAATGTGGGATACTGTGTGAGAATGTGGGATAGTGTGTGAGAATGTGGGATAGTGTGTGAGAATGTGGGATAGTGTGTGAGAATGTGGGATTGTGTGTAAGAATGTGGGATAGTGTGTGAGAATGTGGGAGTGTGTGAGAATGTGGGATAGTGTGTGAGAATGTGGCATAGTGTGTGCGAATGTGGGATAGTGTGTGCGAATGTGGGAAAGCGAGGGACGTCAGAACACGTGCGAAAGAGAGAAAAACAAAATGGCGAATTGTAATATCAAGTTGCTCATTTCATATAAAATATGACTTTTCATATAAAATATGACTTTTCATATAAAATAGTAGAAAGTACTCTTTGAAGACGTTAGGCTTTAAAGGTAGTTTTGCAGTGTTTATGTACACAATAAAATTTCGATAACTATGTGTGACGTTTCTAAGGGGGGTGGGGGTCTACAGAGAAACGTCCATATGACGTATCGATATGCGAGGCTTCCCTTACCCCCTCAAGCAGAGGTTAAGGATTAGAGGTTACCCACCGGTCCACCCGCACGGGAGCTCATACTATGTCCATGCCTTAAGAGTAGGTACTGGCTTTAAGAAAGGAATCAATGTTATAAAGTTATTAATGCAATAAAGTCTTGCTTAACTAGACGGGTTATGTAGCATTTCATTAGTTGTGATAAGAATGTCTGGTCATTATTGGACATGGTTTAAAATATTCTCATAATTCCTTAGTTATTCTATTCTCGGGAAATTGGTGATGAAATGGGACATTCAGAGCTTCCTTTAACAAATTATCTCGTATATTCCTCACAAAGTTAATAAGGCGGAATATCAAAGGAAGTAATGGTTTCTGTTTAAACTGAGGCTGAACACCACTTGTAGTTCCTGCATGTAAAGTCGTTAAATCAGGGACATCAATCCAGTAACCACCGCGTACTGGTATCTTCTTAGCATTCACGTATGGTGAATTCTGTTCACTTGGCATGATTACATTTTCTCTAAGATTATCCAAGTTTACATGCAACACTCCACCATTTTGATAAAAATGCATAAGGTCACGGTGGGTTGAATAATTTCGAAAGAAATGCAAATAGTTAAATGATTCTTTATCACTACACACTGTGATAGTTTCCAAACCTATTTGCTGTCCTCTCGCATCAACCTCTTTTTTTATCTGCAGGTCAAGAATCTTGTCTTTAAAATAATCTTTCGCCTGTTGATAAAAATATGATGCTGCTAAGTTCTCAAAATAACTCTCGCCTTGCGGACACCCTGCTATTAAGGATACCCCGCTATTAAGGACAGTTGGTAAATCCCCGGCCGAAACTACTATGAAATGTATTGAAATAACTCTCGCTATTACGGACTCTCGCTATTACGGAATTGTGGACACTTCACGTGGTCCTCAACAAACATTTTTAATGTTGGACGTATTTTTCTCTCGACACATGAAAGTGAATGACTTTTTAATTTATCGAGTGACATATTTACATCTTGCTATTTGTCAGCGGAAGTACTTTGATGATTCCGTTCGTCATCAATTCTGTCGACAAAAATGACAAACAGAAAATATAAAGTAAGCGAGAATGCCGTGAGCGAAAGATCACATCAAAGCACGCTAGAGAGGTACTTCATCACAGAATAAAACTTCGTGTAAGTTTAATGAGTTTTGTTACTGCCAGGTTGTAAAATGTCACTACAATGTATTACTGCTTTTTTGTTTTAAAATGTCCAGTTTATTTCAATTTCTAGTTGACGTTTACTGTGACACATAAGTACACAGTACAAGTCAAAATACAAGTAAAAAAATTGTATTCAAATATTTTTTATTCCAAAACCAAAAATACAACGGTAACATGAATCAGTGTCAAATGTCTTTTCTTTCCTTCACTGTAAAGGTAAATCGGGATATTTTCATCGCATCCCGCTATTGCGGACTCTCGCTATTACGGACACCAAACGACGGTCCCCAGGGTAGGAGTAATCAAAGACTAAATAAGTGCATTTGAAGCAAGTGTATTGAAAAGGTGAATCACGGGGATGTGTATGTCAAGAAATATAAAACAAATAATAAATATAAGAGCTGAAGTTTAGAATATGCTACAAATGCTGATTTGGGATGTATTTATTATCCATTATCAAACCCGAATTCAACCAACATAGAATATCAAACCTCGAGTAGTTACCAGTCCATCAACCGCGAGTGGCCTATACTTCCGGCTAACGGCAAAGTTATAGACACAAATATACACCAAAAAACTCAATTAATACCTCATTAGGAATTACGTTATTACGGTGGTTCAAAATTGACATGATCTTCGTACTTTTTTGGCCATGTCACAGCATGGGATCCCACTTACCCTCTTAAGGCTCATTTGCAAGGACCATTCAGAAATACAGCACTAACAAGAGAAATACAAGCGTACAATAAAGCAATGAGTTCAGTATCTGTGTCTGTTCAATGGCTTTATGGAGAAATTGTAAAATATTTTAAGTTCACTGATTTTAAACGCCAACAGAACCTTTCTCTCAACCCCATTGGAAAAATTTATATTGTACGTGCAATTCTACAAAATGCTCTAACCTGCTTGTACCATAATCCGTATTTTGAAATTGTTCCACCTTCTCTTAGTGACGAATACTTTTATTAAACAAATAAACTTTCTTACATTTTAAAGTGTTTGACAAAAATACCAAAAAGGTATTAAAGAAATATGATGAAAATATGTAATTTATAAACAGAATATCAACCAACCTGAAACAAACAATTAAACTACTAAGAATGTAGTTACATGTAGTAGTATAGCACAGGTAGTAGTGTTAAACGGTTATGAAGAGTCTGTTGCAAGGCTCGCTAAAAAGAATGAAATCTCTGCACAACTGAATAAAATGTATGCAGAGCTGACGCAGGTCCACCAGTACAGATGCGCCCTGGCAGAAAGAGTGAGCCACAAGCTCATCCTGTGGTAGATCCACCAGTGAATGTGATACATGTGTCGCGCAGACAATGACGGTACAAGACCACCACCTTACGGGCAGCAGGTTCCAGCATACAGTGGTGCCCAATCCTGCCGCCAACCATTGACAAACAAGAGGAAACCCTACTACCACACGACCTATAATGAACCTCCAAGCAAGTCAGTGGTGCATGTCAACATGGCGAAACTAGTGAAGGCCATGCGTGAGAAGAATATTCCATTCTCCTTTCTTGTTGGCGACATGCCCACCTACAAGACGATCGTGCAGGTCAAGGCGGAGAATCCGGAATAGTTCAAGATCCCGATTCTCGGCACGTTCCACCAGCAGACGTCCTACATCTATGCTATCTACAAAAGATTCAAGGGCTCCAGCATGGCAGACACTCTAGTTACAGCAGGGGTAATAGTGGCAGGCTTGGACAGATCTTGTGCCAGAACAATGGCATTTTGTGGCAGCACAATGGCTGGCCATTGTTCTGGCACAATGGCCAGTCCTAGCCTGAATAGTGGAGGGGTCTGTTGACCAAGAACTGCGAGGGAAACATTACAGGCGGGGCATGCGCTGTATTGTGCTCTGGAGAGAGGCTCTTATCCAGCAACGACTGGAAGAGATTCTTGAGCATGAGGAACTATCAGAGGACGTCAAGGAGAATCTCGACACTCTGTACAATGCACTCACAGAGACTCAGGAGGATCTACAGAAACCTAACCGTGATCTGGAAGACGATGATGACATGAAGGAGCGCATCAACAGAGTTTATAAGAAACCTGGCATAGACATGGGGGACTTCTGGGTCTCTTTCATGGAGATGTCCGCGGAGCAAGAAATAGCTCAGAGTACCTATCATCAACATACGACATGTTGTCAGGACTGATGGCATACGACAGTCATGAATATGGGAAGTGTATGCCAGATTATTGGACAATGCTCTCTTCGCTTTCAGATAAGCAAATGGCCTTCATCAACAATCACTTTGCGCAGTCGATAACATGGTTACCCTACTCCTGCTAGCCAATGGACCTTTGGATAGAAACGACTTTGAATCTACATTCGAAGCTGAAACAAGGTTGGCTTCAGCTTTTGCTGAATGAGAAGCAACTGTTTTCAACCACAAGGAATGTAAACAACGTTGCTATAGGGAAAACGCTGATGTGGAAAAAGCTTAAACGAAAGCTATCATCATCTAAATGATGAAATGGCAGAGCATTTTCGATTGACATTAGTTATACAAGATTAAAAAACAAACAAAAGGCACAATTATCTCACAGCAATAGCTAGTTATGTCATTCACCATTATTTGCTGCGGTTTCATCTTGACGAGGCAACCTTCGACGAGGTTTAATTACGAGCTTCTCCAAGACGAAGTAAGCAATTTTACGTAGCCTTTTAGCTTCCCTGAGTGTTCCAAGTTGTTCATTTCTCCTCTTTATTGTTTCTTCTTCCAGGTCTTTACTTATACATATAATCCTTCGGACTTGACTCGCGTCTAGCTGCTTTGAGGATTGACTCCTTCATTTTCCAGTCTGCAATTTGCAAACAATGGTTCTTGGACGATCTAACTGAGATCCATCCCACTTAGTTGTAGGGCCAACTCGATGTGCTTGTTCAATTTCAGGTTCCACTTCAAAATTTAGCATTATCATTAAGCTTTTCTTGACCTTTTCTTCAGTTTGTTCTCAAGTTTCATGCTCATTTTCATGTATATACCATTTATTCGTAAATTGTTCCTACGACTTTGATTTTCCAAGTATGTCACCTTCTTTTGAAACTTCATTTATTCAGATTGTAAATTGGCGATCACTTCAGATGAACATCATCCCATCCATCGTATTGAGAACTTCGTGTCCGCCATGTTGTATCATGGTAACAATTATTAAGCCACAACAAGCTTGTTTACAACCTGTATATTAGCCTTATTCACAATAAGCAATATCAGACGTGTGTTCGAACAACTTGTAACAAGACGCCCGCTAGGCGTTAACTCGGGCTACTTGGGATAGTGGCTTGTTGAAAAACATTGTAACAAATTCAGTGATTTGAATGCAATATACACACATCTATATAGTTGTAGGTCAATATTTTGAGCCAGTAAACATATTCATAAATTTAGCATATTATTATTTGATTTAATAGTCTGTGCCTTTATAATGGCATACTCGGGAGTCCAGTGGGCCAGCTCGCTTCATGTAATATCAAGACAGATTACTGTTTCGGTTGGTGAGCCAACTTACCTCCATGTAGTCAAGGCCAAAAATCAATTCAAAGGTATACGTATCTGGCTGTACAGACCAAGTAACAGTTGGCAAATGGTGTGTTTGTGAGTCAGTCTGGCAAGTGGGCTAGCCTGCCCCTCGTGTAATATCAGGACTAATCACTATCTCGATTAGCGAGCCAGCTTGCCTCCATGTACAACTATACAGTAATCATGCATGAAAGTCAAAAATCAGTTTGAAAGGTGTGTAGACCAAGTAACTGTACTGTAGTGACAATGGAAAGTACATAGCTAAACAGGCTGTCATTGGTAAACAAGCAAACACTAACAAACTCTTTACTCTTTGATCTTGATAGTTGTATGGGTCAAGAGATTTATATACTGTGTCCATTTGTAAGCATTCGCATATAATAATATGAACAATCGATAGACTTACTGATAACCCAGAACATTTTGAAGTCCCATTTAAGCTTACAGGTAAAATATCAAGTGAAACACGGTTATTCGATGGCAACATTTCATAGTCATCAGATGATCGACGATGTAAATATGAAATTATACAATTACTTGGTATATATGAAACAATAAACTGTTGATTAACATCGACTTTATTTTTGTATATAGACATAACGATAACAATACACTACAGCCAGGCAACAAAGCTTATAAAAAATATTACAGTTATACCTCCGGCTCATAACAGTTAACATATTTCCATACAGCATTCATATGTAGAGTCTCATATTAAATTGTTAAACATAGGTTTAATCGAGTACACATCAGGGTACGGAAACATAGATTTGATCCTGATTTGATCGAGTACACATTTTCAGCGTACGGTTATCGAGATCTCTGTCGAAATCTCTCGTCATCTTTTTGTAGGTCTTCGGCGATCGGCGTGTGCGATTGTAAGAATCGTGAGCGTATATAAGATCAAGATACTTGTCAGCCACATCAAATATTTTCAGTGAAGAAAAAGTTAACCAGATGAGTATAAAATCACAATGGCGCATAAATATATGCAGTGGTTCAGTTTCGCAAAGCCTGACGGGATGATGCAATAATTGCCATTTCGTGACATTGCAAAATAGAAAACAGAGCCGAAACCTAGACTCCCGCCACCACAGGGTAGCCCAAGTAACAAGTTGTTAATTAATTAATTGTGATACAGTTGGAACAACAAGATACAGCTTGTCTAACAACTTGAAATAGATTTTAGACTTGAACCAGTTTGATGGCATGGATTATGAAGATGCGACAACTTGTGTTCATCTAACAGTGCTCATCATTGTTTCTTCTATTTTTGCTGGGTTTTTTTCACGAAGATCTTCGGTTAACATATTTGTGAAACAGATACTGTTAACGTCAACGTCGATAGATTTATACTGTTTGAACGTGAGTATTCATAATTTTTTTTATTCTGGTAATTATTTCCACTTTGTATCTCAAACTCGCATATTTGTAATACACTTTACTCTGATAATCAGGTAAAAGCTTCGCAACCCGCGTTGGAGGGGTTCTGAGGGGTACGAAAATTTTACCTTCTCATTTGTTGGGGTATGAAATATTATTTAACCCTTTCCTGTCTGGCCCAGTCAAAATCAAGACTGATGAAGTCGTCAATCGATAAACACAGCACACGGTAACACAAGGTTAAAAATTCAAAATCGACAAGACCAGGCACATGAGATCCACTAACACGCCAAGTATGACTTGATTTCTTAAAAAAAAACTCTGCGATTGGTGTGATTTTGAATTTTCCGGATGCCATGCGAGCATGCAAGATGGGCTTCTCTAGGAAAATGAAAGTTTTTCAACCTAATATATGATAATTAATGCTAATTTATATTATCATGTGTCTTGTTCGGGAAATTTAAACACATGGGCAGGGGCACCGGAGCCACGGGGGCAGCATATTCATCACAGATCTTCATTATTCATATAGTTAGATTAGATACTGATATACATCTACCTGCGTAATTAGTGTTACGGATAAAGTACTGCATTGGATGTTTTCTGACTCTAAATGAGCGATGGATGGTCAATGGTCATATCCGATATGAAGACTGTTTGTGAAGTGATCTGTTTTTCTTGAGTATACTGTTTTCGTTTTACATAGAAATATTTATCAATGCCGCGTGCTGAACGAGCAAAGAAAGATGCAGAGAAAAAATTAAAGAATACCACTAATGCAATGCAACTGGCCAAACTACAATTGCGTCATTTTTTAAAAACCGAACGCATGACGAAGGTGGAAAAACACAGGAAGATGATGTCGAAAAGTCAACTGCGAAGGAAGTTGCTTCTCCGTCAGATAGCTGCAACAGCACTTGCTGTCTTTACCCGAAAAGCCAAACGGTATCTGAGGCGACAAGGCCTTGTAGCCCATTTGCGCACCTTGAAAACACTTCTTCGACAGGACGTTAATTGCAATACGGGGTTGACAATACTAAAAAATAGGTCCGCAATGCGAACATGTTGTGGTCCTGAGACCTTCGATGAAAGCAGTATGTCAAAACATACGACTTTCCCAATGTCCCAGTAAATAAGTGCTTTATTATCATACCAAGTGTCAAAGAAAAAACAAAACGTAAAGATATGAAATATTTTATTCTTCAAACATTAAACTAAATATAATTAAGGCGAAAGGAGAGTTCATTCAAAGGTTACATTTTCACGTGGTATTTCACATGATTTTTTCATTATTGACGGTCGACAACATATTATTGCCTTCTCAGAGCTATTGCAGGTGAAACAGCTAAATTTCGTCATTTTCATGTGCTATACTCTCGACTAATAACACTAGAAAAAGGGAACTTTGACACTTGGTATATAATAATGCTTGTTAACAATTGATTGTAATAGTGTTTCAGTGTTCGCAGTGTCAGAAAATACTTTATCATTGTATTTGAAAGAACACGAAAAATGAAAAATAGCTTTTACATGACAGTGACTTTTGTATCTTATGTCGTTCTTAAACACGGAGCGAGCGCATAAGTAGAGGCTGAGTAGCTCAGCCAAACACATCTGATTGGTCCGCACGACTAATTTTACTTCCGGTGCATACTTTGACTGAAGAGTGAAGGCTTGTTTACTTGTTTTAATATTAAAAAAATCGACTTTCCCCTTGTTTAAACGTCGAGTTTGTCATTTTTCAAGTGTAATACATCATTACTCTTTCAATAAACTAAGGTAAGCGAAAAATTCGGGAAAACACACAGGAAAACACAATTACAAAAACATCCTGACAACAAAAACATCCCGTAATATACCGTATGCCTAGGCTATAGCTTTCGAACTCTATGGACACAGACAATGTATGAGAATATAGTGGTCTTTTGTGTTATATTTTCTAAAATGTCATTTTGAAAATGGAAACATGTTTTAGACGAATGTACATACAAGTGTACATATACGTGCGGAAAAATGTCAATTACACCAGAAGCAAAAACAGTTTTATAGTGACGAAAGATTTCGGAAACAAACTTTACTTAGATAAATAACCATAGACAACAAACAAGACTGTCGGGTAAGTTAAAAACAAGCAGTAAAAGACATCGTGATTACTTTACCATGCAACGAAATGCAGGCAGAAAAGTCGATCATGAATATTCAACCAGTGGGGGAATTAGACATGATGAAGGACACCAGTTATTTTTAGTTTTATAGGTAATATTTTCATCAAGAATCGGGTAGCCCTTGCCAGTTTAGGTATAAATTATTGAAGAAACTTAACGAACAATAATTGTGTAGAAATCATAGGGAGCAACAACAAAAAAAGATGTATTCATTTCCCCCCAAAAACTAGGTCTAGACAGTGCAAATATATGTTTAGCGTCTCACCGTTATTGTTGTTGAATGCAGATGATCGCGATATATGTATCCTTCGCTTTTTTATTCATATATCCACACTTGTAGTTGTAAGACAGTTCTAACACCAATAATGTTCGGATAATGAATATCTCCATTAATGTCTAAACATTACTTCCTAATGACGACTTGACGAGACAAACAACTTTGTTTTTGCACGACGCTGGACAGTGAAAATACTAAATTTAAACTATGGAACCCGCTGTCTGGTGAAAGCCAGACAACTGCTGCTAAAAAGTTCTAAATTTAAATTGTATTGACTTGCAAAAAGGCTTTATATGTTTTGGCAATATATAATAAAGACACTAGTGCTTTTTTTAATTCATATATGGATAATTGAGGGTAAAAAATTTCTGAATGAAGGAGGATAATCCATCACTCACTCACTCATTGCCGACTTGACAGTTGCCATTTCAATTTTCGTGCGTAAGACGGGGGGGAGATCTCCCTTTTATGCGCTCGCTCTGTGTTTAAGTTACATTTCATGTAACTTGATATATGACGTCACAAGATGGACACAGCATTACATCAAAACTCAAAAACAGGCTTATCTTTGGATTGGTTTGACTAAACTGGCTCAAACCATACAGACTTACTCAGTCAACAAGACTCAGCATTGAGTTTGTTGTTATTAGGTTCCCATGGTAACATATTCATCCCCAGGCCACTTTGTAAAGAAACAAAATGTTGTACTTTTCGTCATTGCAGTTACTTTTTTATTGTTTTAAACAGTATTGTTACATTGGAAATCATTGAAAAAGGAGGTCAACTTCCTAAAACTGAATAAGTTGCTGTAAACGTGGTCAAAAACAAATAATTCATATAAAGGAAGAGAGTAATCAGGAAACTCTGTTACCATAGCAACCACATTAGAACCATGACCAAGGTTTGAATCTCTTTAGTCAAACCAGTCTGAAGATATGCCTGATTTTTGGTGTAATGCTGTGTCCACCTTGTGACGTCACAGCTCAAATTATATAAAGCGTAATAATTCAAGAACTTATAATTCATTATTATAAGTGTTCTTTCAAGTACAATAAAAACCTGGGGCGAATTTTCATTTCATAGACACTTTAAAGGCACCACATGAATATAATGATAAATAGCCTCCATGACAATAATATTAATATTTCAGTTAGTATCACAGATTTGGATTTTTCTTTCCTCAGTTTAGATAACATAGTCTTTTTGTTTCATGAAAATGGGCCTCCTTTTGGTCACACCCCGTGCTACTGGGACCACGTACTGTTTCCCTCGGTCCCAATAAATAAGTGTTAAATATTCATAGTTGGTTTCTAAACCAAAAAATAAATTTGTAAATGCAATTTCTCCAGCTCATGACTCACTATAAGTTTATTTATTGATACCATGACAGGAACATCAGTTAACAACAAAACATCTTTATTTACAGAACCTTTAATGACTTTAATGCAACCATACAAACAATTCCCATGTAACAAAATATTGTTCAAGCCATTCCAATTACCACATAAATATGTTTACCTTATGCAAAAATTATAGCGGTCAATGATTTGCTATACACTGTTTACCAGCAATATTGTCGCCAAATTTAGACTGACTTCCTCACCTGAAACTGTCAGATAGATATACTGTATAAATTTTGAATTTGACGAAGAAATATAAAACAAAAACAGTCACATAAACAACATATTAGCTACTCAGAGGAGCGAAGCTATTAAGCACATAATTTTATGATCAAAGAAATACCTGGTACAGTAAATAAGTGAAAACGAGAAAGATACAACTTAATACCTTCAATGTAAACTACACAAGTCAAACGCACTCGATCAGAAGACACACGCCACGAGGAAGAGCGAATTATTAAGCCAAAATTAAAACGCAGTCGATCAGAAGACACCACGAATTAGATCACGAGCATTGCCAACTTAAACGACACGACCTTTGTACGTTGGACTTGTCGACAAGTTAAGATTTTTCGAGATTTTCTACCGTATAGTTTGTACAAACAAAACACGAGGAAGAATATATTGACCTTCGATGATCGATGGGACGACATTTTCCGATGAATTCCGAATGAGTATCTGAGTTGCGCAGTTGTAATTTCGATGTTGAACCCCTAGATACCTCCCTACCTTGCTACCTCAACACCGTGACTATATGGGTACCGCTGTACCCACAAAAATGAACTGGAAGAGATCCCTGTTCAAATCAAGCTCTACAACAGAGAATCTGGAATTCCTCCGAGGAAGGTTACCAAAGTTTCTACGATTTGTGGCGTCTTGAACAAGAAACAAAGTTCAAAAGAAAGCCTTCCTCAAATCCACAATTTGTTATGTTTTTACAATTCCGTACCACTAGGTTCAGCAATCGCTGAGAGAAGCTTCAGCGTCGTGCGACGAATTAAATCATGGCTACGATCAACGATGAGCACAAATAGCTTAAATAACAGAATGTTTGCCACAATTCAGAAGAACTACATTGACGATGTTTGCGTCTTTAAGATTGCCAAAGATTCCATTGAAGTAAATGAGCAGCGGCGCAATTACTTTGGAAGGTTTGAATAAAGGATGACTTGAGGAGACTACATTAATCAAAGATTGCCAAAGATTTCATTGAAGTAAATCAGCAGCGGCGCAATTACTTTGGAAGGTTTGAATAAAGGATGACTTGAGGAGACTACATTAATCAAAGATTGCCAAAGATTTCATTGAAGTAAATGAGCAGCGGCGCAATTACTTTGGAAGGTTTGAATAAAGGATGACTTGAGGAGACTACATTAATCAAAGATTGCCAAAGATTTCATTGAAGTAAATGAGCAGCGGCGCAATTACTTTGGAAGGTTTGAATAAAGGATGACTTGAGGAGACTACATTAATCAAATATTGCCAAAGAATGAGCAGCGGCGCAATTACTTTGGAAGGTTTGAATAAAGGATGACTTGAGGAGACTACATTAATCAAAGATTGCCAAAGAATGAGCAGCGGCGCAATTACTTTGGAAGGTTTGAATAAAGGTGACTTGAGGAGAGTACATTAATCAAAGTTACTGTTTTACACTACGTATATATATTAGATTGTAATTTAATGTAGAAGGTATTTTGATTATGCACTGTATTATATGTATTGTAAACGAAATGGTAAAAGATGAAATTGTTCTGATATCTATGGAAAAGTTGGAAAATAAATGGCAACCAACAACAAAAATCAACAGCAGCCATACGACAAAATTAGCGAACATTACCGCATACAATAATTAATGCTAACAAACCCGCCGCTTCAGGTAGATTCCGGAGCCCCTGCACATTGGTAAAAGCCCGTTTATTGGGCTTTCAAAGTCAGACAGGAAAGATATATTAATATATAAATATATGATAATATATTTACAAGGCTGACCCAGGCATGTTCGCCATATTGGAAGGACTAATATATAAATACTAAACAAGTTATCTTTTTAAAACTTTCCTAACACGACCAATAATTAACTGCACCTATAAGTGGCCACGTAACCAGCCCAGTAAGTCGCGATAACTTGTCAAGTAAGTGTCACCACCAAGTACATGTATAGCCACTTAAGTTGCCATCTACAGTAACATTCATGGACCAAACAAAGTACAATGACCATGTCTACTGAACCACCCAGGATATTTCTCTCCATCAAATGCAATAACTTAGTTAAGTGAGATGTAAAATAAAAATACGGTACATACGGATTTTCGTTTACGTTCCTCATCAGTAACTTCTGCAGTGTCTTCTGGTTGATCCTGTAGATTAGAAAATGTTCCAAAGATGCTGCTTGACTGTTCTTCCTGCCATATTTCTTGTTTACTCTTAGCAGGTTGTTCTTGACCAGCACATTTTGAAAACTTTAAATTAGCTTTGTAGGGAAAATTGACATTGTGTGACTCAGAAGAAAACGTTGGTTCGCCATTATTCTGGTAATGGCAGTGTAATAAATAACAAATGTAATCTAAAACACTATATAAATCGATAGCAATGTAACGAAATCGTAGCCAGTCACAGGAGTTAACACTGCATGCTTCTTGTCTCGACATAAATTCATCAAGTTTATTTTTAGCTTCCCTTAGCAATGTGTCAATGTTATTCACCGATTTTTTTTCCCATGGTGATAGATTTTGCATACTAAAAATTAATTGAGAAAGCCTTTAGTGTAGGTCCTGTGTTTTCTCTGTGTTGTGGGTGACATTGCAGGGCAGTAGAAACTGGGGGTGGAAGCGCTGGAACACCATTGAAATAATTGAGAAAATATTAATTAATATTCCTATTATACACTCTACCCATTGTCACTATATATATACAGCATTGTTACCGCTTCCTCTCGTTTCTGACGACGAAAGCTCAAACAAATTAAATTACTTTAAAAACAGTAGCTACTTGGCCTCATTTGATTTTTTCACCTTACCATTTATATCCTGCTACTGAAGGACAACTTCAACCTTTTAACTTTTGTTGAAAATACATTTGCCAAATCTACAATTACACGCCTGGAAAGAGTCTTTGCGACTCATGGATTGCCAAACACAATAATTACTGATAATGGCCCACCGTTCACTAGCCACCTTTCGAAAATTTATGACAGACAACAAGATAAATCATTGCACGATCACGCCCCCATGTGGCCACAAGCAAATACCAAAGCAGAGAACATCATGAAACCACTCAATAAATGCATCCAACAAAAGTTGGAGAAAGGAACTATACAAATTCTTATTGAATTAACGTACAATGCTGCATTAAACAAAGATTGCACCAGCTACAGGTATTGCAGGTAATTCAAAACAAGTTGTCTGCTCTTCCTACTATTGTTACGTTCACGACATGAAGAAACTCAACCAAGACGGATTGACCAAGGCTCCAAGCCGATCAACAGGCAAAAGAAACATAGAAATTATGCACGGACAGACAATGCGTTGTAAAGAAGGATGACCATTGAGAATCAAGAGAAAGAGAAGATAATAGATATCCAACCGAGAGCAGGGAGAAACCAACATGTTCAGACCACAAGGAGCAGGAGAAAGTTGTCATATAGAATCGATTTAAAATTTCAATTATCTTGTTGTCTGTCATTGTTTAAAATATATGTACTGTACATAAATAAGTTGACATTTATTATTGCAATCCAAATGACAAACAATTTCAGTTATTGATCATGAGAACTTGCAGTAGTTCATTGCCAGAAATCATAACCGCGGCGCCCGCCGGTCAGCAGTAATACTCATAAATATTGAATTGTTATTCAACATGACGGATAGAGTTATTTCTTATATTGCTTTGCACAATTTGTGCAATGTTCACCTTGAGCAATATTCACATTGTTCTCTCTTTATAGGCTATATTCAAATAAGCCGAGAAAATTGCGCGCATACCAGGGTTTCAGTGATAATCCGCTGATCCAAACTAGTTAGGGCTCAACGCAAAATCAGCTTGCACTGGACAGCGTTGTAATGTTTATCATTAAAATATGCTCGCCGCTTTTATAATTTGTTTCCAGGCCTTCTGAATCTGAAATCTGCTGTTTACAAGCTTCAATTTGATGCATTACTCGATAGTATGCAACGCATATTTTTCAAACTATCGCCTCCGAATACTAGTAATATAGAGTACGATTCTGGCGTGTCGAAGGCATGCTTTTGAATTTGAAAAAGGAAAGGTCTATTTATTTCCCAAAAAGGTAAATAGACTTCGAATGTAGTCAATAGACTGAAATTCATCACACGAGGTTCAACTTTTTATCTAGTATCTTTAGTTTTGTAAAATAAGCAACTACATTTGGTATATACGAGGACGTTTATGGTGTCATATTATAGCGCGCTTTTGTGGTTTTGGCGAAGGAAGTTTACATCGAGAATGGAAATGCGAATTTCACGCTTTGGTTACAATTCTTTGTATTTTATGTTAGATTGTACGATTTTCATATGTGAGGTTCAACTTTTGTTCATACTATATTGGAAATTTTAAATTCAAACCAAAAGAGTGTCTAGTGTGCTAATATCGACCGGCGTTTAGTCCCTTATCACGGATGTAGGTCTGCAGTGATGGCAAAATCGGAAAAATCGGCGTCGGAAAATTTGGCCCTGGTAAATAATGCAAAAATTTAAATGGTATTCAAGGTGTTTTTTTTTTCCAAAAGGATATAGTTTTCTGAAAAAAGTGAGTTTGAAAACAATTTATTGCTATGGGTAAACAATGGGGAATGCGGCAAGAGCAAAACCGAGTTGAAACCGAGGAGAGAGACAGCGACAAAAGATATAACTAGAATTACAAATTGAAATGCTGCGAGTAAATACTGGGCAACAGTACATCATAATACACTAATATATTATTAAAACAACGAGTTCCATATACAGTACACACACATATTTTTGGGGAGTTCTGAGGGTTTTTGAGAGTGTTTTGGCCCACTCTTGAAAAGACAATTCCTTGGACAGACAATTTTTCCTTTACTTTCAGGCAGAACTTATATACTGTTCTAAGTTACAAATATTGACCAATTTCATAACAGCAGCAGTGCCATTTGGATCAGGCATACCACGGGCATTTCGTGCATGAGAATCAAACACATACACTGTAAATACAATCTGTACTGGTGCTTTTTATCAAAGCCACAATGTAGCATTCTAATATTATAAATGCATATTTTATGTTTATTGTTGTATATTCTATCTATTGTTGTTTGAAAAAGCATTCACCAAAGCTGAACATACGTAAAGTGAAGTACGGAGCCTCATTTTCGTGCTCGTCGAGCGTATTAATTCTCCCTTGATAAAACTCTTTGTAATTTATCAACCACAAGGGGTTGTTGATCTACCACCGGCCAGGGTGCATTCCATGTAAACCTTACGCCGAAGATACGCCAAGGACTTTTCAAGCGCTGTGCCAAGAGAGGTTGAGACGTGCGCCGACAGACTAGTACCCAGGTTTCCGGTTTGGTGGTGCATCCATGTCCAAACCATGTACATTAACTCAGTACGCCATAGTAATGCGTAGCAACTGGCTATATAGCATATTCAGCTTGTTTGTATCTTTGCACATGTTTAGTCAGTATACGTTGACAGTTGACTTGAGTGAGTAGATTGGTCATTATTCATTAACAGTATATTACTTTCTTCTATGCCATATATTCCGGCGCTCTCACCCTCAAAAAGTGGTGTCCTATGACTGCGATGACGGCGCAAACTCCCCTGATGAGTGATGCATTTTAAGGGTTTTGGCGGGAAAGCCATATTCGTGCTGGTATCGATACCGTGATATGGCTAATGTCTTATATTGAGTATCTTTTTGTAACTCTTTCGTGTCCGGCCCCAAAACGCCATAAATTGAGTGCACCTCTTCCTCGGCTTATTTCTTAATAAATATTCACAACAATAGGACAAGCTATACCTCTTTTGAAAGCGTATTAAATAAGCTTTCAAAATTTTATTCTACTTTCAGAAATAAGTATTGCATTTTGAAATACATTAACATTATTTAGCATAAATTAGCAATATGTGGCTTCAAATTTTAGACATAAACTGATCTGTGTTCCACACAATGTATTGTATAACAAACACCTGAAACCAAAAAGTTACATTGATATACAATCAACATGCCCAGCAGGCAGCAGGTTTGGTTGAAAATGAACAAAAATAATTGAAGTTAGGACTGCTCGAGTAACCCCTCATGGAAACGTCAAAATGTAGCAAAACGATAGCTACACATAAATGTGTCCCCAAGAGCTTCAATAAACATTTTGAACAGTTTGTCTTAGATTTTTATTGTATAGAACAAATAGATTCCATTTTGCCGTTGTCTTTTCAGTTATAAATGCACAGAAGACGTCATAACGTGGTAAGAACATCAGTGACCCACTCGACTATCGTCTTGTGGGCCACTTTTTTGTTCTTACCACGTTCTGACATCATCTGTGCATCTATAACTGAACAGACAACGGCAAAATGGAATCTATTTGTTAAATATATTATACATATATATATATAATACACACATCTTGTGTTATATTATGCTAGTAAATATGCTAGTAATTATTATTATTATTATTATTATTGTTGCAATTTATACTTCATCCTTTTATAAATACAGCAACTGTGCTCTAAGCGAGGCGGACGGTTGTTTGGGGGTTATATTCCATATGGGGTGGTAACGTGACGTTACATACGGGCATGTTACATATACGGGCTAGGGGATACAACATGAGATTAGACGTGTTCGCGTTCATCCCTCGTTTTTCCTATATAATGAAGGCAAGAATATTTCCAAATAGCATAATAAGTGCCTGCGAAAGAGGCTAATAATAAGTATATATACCTTCGTGTTTCAGGAAGTGAATATAGTATTTTAGCATGAAACTCAATCAGTGATGTCGGCTTTAGAACTAAGCTAGCTAGTGCTTCAAAAGACACTATTTAAAAATAAAGACTATATATCATCGATATATCCGATGATAATTCACAGTTTTTCAGGGCATTATTTATTAGTTTCCAAAGACTCCAAAATAGAGCTGCTAGAACTATCTTGAACATGAGCAATGACGTAAATCACTCTATTGCTTTACGTGCATTGGGCTGGGAGCCACTCAAAACAGAAAGGAAGAAAGCTAAGGCAAAAATGATGTATAAAGTATTAAATAAAATGGGTCCCAAATCACTCACTAATCATTTTTCATACAAAATTGAAAAAATAAACTACAACCTTCGGGACATTTCAAGTGGCCTTAGTTTACCAAAACCGCGTACAAACAATATGAAAAATAGTTTCATGTATGACGGAGCATACCTTTGGAATTCTATTCCAAAGGAAATTAGGGAAAGCAAAACTCTCTCTTCCTTTCGAAATAAAATCGCTGCTCACATCATTAACATAGAGTAATAAGTAAAGTGATGTGCCTGTAAATATCCTAATAACGTTCTTACAGTATCATGTAAATAATTTAATATTCTACCTTTTTAAATTTAAGTTTCTTGTAAATAGCTCTTAATAACATTCTACATGTATCATTTTTCTATTTTTGCACACGCCCCTTGTGGAAATCAGCTTCGGTTGACAAGGTCAGCGTGTATAAATAAAGATCCCTATCTATCTATCTAGTTTAACGACATTGTCTGGTCAAAAGTATCTCATATAACCCAGGTATTCAGAGAGGACATAAACTGAAGAGAGAGAAAGAAAGATTATTAAGATTTATTTAAAATTGAAACTTGAAATACACGTGAAACTCACGTGCTCAATAATGCTTTACACTTTTGGACTTTAACCCATGTCAAAGCCGGTGGCCGGTTTTTAACTCATATTTTTTTGCACCGCCCTTAAAATCCATGTTGGAAAGTTTCTCTAATTTGTTAGTACAATTTCTTTTTGAAACTTCACATAAGTGTGCTTATTTCTATCTTTACTAGCTTATTTCTAGTTTTAAATCTAGCCGTTTTTAAATCGAGCCCGTATAATATGTAACATGCCCGTATATGTAACATGCCCGTATATGTAACATGCCCGTATATGTAACATCACGTTACCACCCTGTTTCAACTAAAGGGTGGTAACATGACGTTACATATACAGCGATGTAGCCACGCCGGGCGGTGCCGGGCGGGCCACCCGGCACGAACTTTAAACGCCCGGCACTCGCCCTAATTTTTTCAATACTGCCCGGCACCTTTTATAACCTAAACATGAATATACAGATTTCATGCAACAGATATCCTTGTAATTCAATGCAAATAATTCAACGAGCTACGAGATAAAGTACCGAAATTAGCGTAAACAAGCAAAAATTCACACGATTCTTATCCGCCATTCCTGACAAAGAGCTGTTGCTAAGTAGCCATAGTCTTAACCGCTGTAAAGTTTATAAATTTGACTGTGGATTCAGAAATGGTCTGAAAGTCCAAAGTCTAGGCCAAATCGTTCGATTTTGAGAGCGAAATGATAGAAATTATTGCAATTCGAACTCGCTATGGAAAGAAGCATCGATATTGCTATGTTGTAAAAAACTAGGCTCTGAGACTCTCAATACGGCATTTGAAGTAAAACTTGGTAGAGCGTAAACTGGAATTTCCAAAACTGGTTTGACATTTCGGAATAGTTTTACGAAAGAAAACTTCCAAATTATTGTAGAAAAAAAACAAAAATCAAAGCATGCAGTTTCAGTTAAAGGGACACTCCGGCCCAAATACAAATGCAGTTCATATGAAAGATCTTACTGACTTTAGTTTATTTCCAAAGTTTCAGCATTCCTATCAATTTAGTTGAGAAGATATTGCTAGTTGAAGTTGAAAATTTGTGGATTTTGACGCCATATTGGTTTTGAAAATATGACGTCATTGAGTGATTCTTTATCGTCAGTGGAGTTGTTTTGATGGCGATCACATAGTGATAGTTATTGTGAATGGTCTTTGG
Organism: Chrysogorgia sp. JL179-B06; assembly: GCA_035772405.1. NCBI lineage: Eukaryota > Metazoa > Cnidaria > Anthozoa > Scleralcyonacea > Chrysogorgiidae > Chrysogorgia > Chrysogorgia sp. JL179-B06. The sequence continues at coordinate 4,533,587 of JAYKKM010000159.1, forward strand.
ACGAAAATTAGTCGAAATAAACTATTTAGTTCATCATGCAGGAAAGTAGAGGAGCTTCTTATAATACGAGATCACGTCACTCAGTGACGTCATATTTGAGAAACAAAATGGCGTCGAAATTGGACAAACTCTCCAACTTCAACTAGCCACATCTTCTTAACTAAATTGATAGGAATGCTGAAACTTTGGAAATAATCTAAAGTCAGTAAGATCTTTCATATGAACTACATTTGTATTTGGGCCGGAGTGTCCCTTTAAAGAATCGTGGAAAAAAGGCAAACCGTGTCTAGTTTATGTGCACGGGAAGGGTACGTTTTGCCAGTCATACCAGCGACACGATGTGAAGCCGTTTGAAATTTCTGGGGAAGGACCCCGGAACCGATCCCCCCACCATTGTTCAAAGATCATAGTGAAAATTATTATCTGGATATTTTTACCCGGCACTCATTTTTCGCTGGCTACATCCCTGATATACAGGCATGTTACATAGTGTATACGGGTACATATATATACTCAACCACCCTGTTTCACGCGCCGAGCCCGTATATGTAACATGCCCGTATATGTAACGTCACGTTATCACCCCCGCTCTTATATTCAGGATGCAGAATACAGCGAGGCGAAAGCATTCTGCACCAGCACGCCGAGTGCTCTTCAAACTCACGCCGAAGATATTCGGCGTGACCTACATGGAATTCACTCTGGAGCACCGGTAGATCAGCACTTGTCACCCTAATAAGCGACTCAACATCCACCAGGGAGGTAGATAATTGTTTGTGATATTTATTTATTTATTTATTTATTTAATGTTATTTATACACGGTAGGCTTATCAGCTATATTATAATAAAATATTTAAAATTAAAAAGGCCGTGTATCTAATTAACTAACAGTAATACTAACTAATTAACTTCACCAACTAACTAACTAACTATATTACTTACAATTCAATAGGTTAAAATAATAAAACCATGCAACAATACAAATATAGAACTCTTGCTAAAAAAACAAACTAACTATATACAAGTTAAGATAATTTTAATGAAAATGAATTTAATTTAATGAATTCCAGATCATGGCACCTCGATAACTAAAACTTTTTTTCATAGCATTAGTATTCGGTTTGGGTAAGGACAGCTTCTTATTATTACTTCTCAAATCATAACAGTCCCGGTTTACCAACTCAAATAAATTACTTAAATTTGATTTTCCACTGACGCATTTATCAACTAGGGACAAAGTGAATCATTTGTTTGTCAAATTACGAAATCAAATTACGACTAATTTGCATATCATTTGTTTGTGCCGTGATTTGCATATTGTTCGTGTTACTTTCAACAGAACAACGCGCCACACTGGGCAGGTAGTTCAGGGTCAATGTCTCTGTATCACTAGGGATAGATAAAGTCGATCTCCTTCAGCGAGAATCGGATCTACAGACAACGCTGCAAACTCATAAAAGAGCATTGCAGTATTCCCCGCGAAATGTCACTAAATAGATCGTTACCTTGATGAATGCTTCTAGCAACAAATAAGTTTAAATTTGACATGATAAAATTGATAAATACACTTACCTTTAATAGCTGCCTTGAGTTGAGGTTGGAAATAAAATCACAAAAACGTGGGAAGCAGCGTGCGCGTAGCCTAGTGCGCATTAGACTTGGTGACACCGCTGGACATACGCGTGCTCAAAATCATCGTATTCCGCACAAAATCAGCGGATGCAGTAATGTTTGTTTTGAACAAACACTGATTTCATGCCAAAACTGTGAAATGTAGTGTTGACGGACATGCAAGTTTTATTTTGAAATATTCATCTATGCCTATGGATACTATGCTGGACACGAATACAGGTAAATAAATTAGTATTCTCAAATAATTGCTAATAATAGTACACTGTGAGTCTGTGTTGAGCGAAGGCCCTTTTATTTTAATTGCTGCCTCCCCTCAGGGAGGCGCACACTATTCTTGACGTTTCGTGTTAACTCGTGCCAGTCCCTTTGCCGAGCTGTATATTTTTGCCGTCGATTTATCGAGATGTTAGATCATTAGCCTACACCGGCGTAGTAGCGCCATAATTCGTGTTCTGCCAACCCCCCCGATAAACGCGATTCTGTACAGTTAATGATGATTGGTTGCCAAGTAAAACACTTCTACCGAGTCATTTCATTGGCTGTTTGGTCGTGCCAGGCCTCAAAAGTGCTCGATCACTAGTTTTCCCCTATACTATAGTGTATAAACATGGCGGGTTTATACAACGAGGATTTGTGGAAAGAAGCCTTCATTTCCAGTAGACTCGCAGCGCTCGGAACGCCTTCTATGATTGGTTGTTCTAAATTGGCGGTCGCGAGGGTTGCAGCCAATCCACTTGCTCAGAACTATGAAGGGTTATTAGGGTCAAAATTAGATTTCGAATTTTTTTTTTATAATTCGAAATCGAATAACATAATCAGAAAGCGAATACAGAACGTACACTCGTACAGTGTCATCGGAATTGGATAGGTATATCCGTAAAATACGTACTTTTATATATAATACTACAATGCATACGCTGTCTTTATGGCGATCTAAGAGAACATATATATGCACTGTACCGAACTTCGTTCCTTCTTCGATACAACTCACGTTTCCTATTTTGAATTTATCTTTATTTTGAATTTATCTTTATTTTAAATGTTATGTATTCTTCTTCGTTGGCATTGCGTTGTGACACGTGTGCGACAAAAATGATCTATGGGTAGTAGGGTAAGTCGCATTCTCCCGCTCACTCTCCCCTAAAAATTATAACTATTAATTTTTACAAATCATCAACAATATTAACTTTGAACTAGACTATAAGTTACTGTACTGTATTGTTCAACATGTTCAGTTCATTAGCGGATTAGCCTTCGTCTTCGGCTTGCAGTCGTATTCTTTCAGCTGCCACTTTGGCTGCGGCTCTTGTCACCTTCTGCTTCACCACTGGGACTTCATCTTTCTTCACTTCATCTTTCTTTTCTGCTCGTAGTTCTAACGGACAGACCAACTGCAAGGGTCGTTCAATGGTATGTCCTTTGTGCTGCAGTACTACGCCTCTAACAACTCCGTCCTTGCCTTTAACATGGATTAGCACCCGACCTTTTTCCATTCTCCACGGTTTGATTCGTCTCCGACAACAAGCAGTAATTCTCCAACTTCAGGTGTTGCTCCCGACTTCCTGTTTATGCGATGACTCTCCATCAGGCTGTGTATATATTCTCTCCTCCAACGTTACCACGCATGTTGTTTCGCTTTATTCAGTCGCTTGGCCATTTTCGTCAACTTGTCTCCGTCTGGCTCGATGTCGTCAATTGGGTGCGCATTTCTTCCCCACATTATCACGTTCGGTGTGAGTACTTCTTCTTCTCCTTCCTCAGACTCAACATATGTTAACGGCCGATTGTTCAGGTTCTTCTCGATATCCAAGATGACTGATTCAAATCCTTCGAAGAATAGATGTGATCTTCCAAGGGTCTTGTATAATGTTTTCTTAATTTCCTTAATTAATCTTTCGTAAATTCCTCCCCACCACAATTCCTCTTCACGTGCAAGGAAACTTTGTAACTTCTCACTTCTTCTGATAATCTTTATCCATTCGGCTGTCGCTTTAAAAGTTGCGGCGTTGTCTGAGATGATAACTCGAGGTCTTGTTCTGCGGGCAATGAAGGCGTTCAGCTTTCTCTGAAATTCGTCAGCTGCTTGAGTCTTCGTCACTTCCAAATGAATCGCTCTCGATGCGGCGCAGGTGAATATGACCACATAGCATTTCCCTTGTTCCTCTTTATTGATCTTGTAATGCAAAGGTCCAGCAAAGTCTATACCAGTCACTTCAAATGGTCTGCTCCCCTCCGTCCAGAATTTCGGCAAGGCGCTTGTCGATGGTGCTTCGAACGGTTTAGTAGAAAATACTTTGCAGACGTTACACGCTTTGATGACTTTCTTTACCTTCGCTCTCAACTTTGGTATCCACCACTTCTCTCGAATTGCTGCCATCGTGTTAGCAGTGCCAAGGTGCATAATCTGATTATGTGTATGGGCGATCAGTTTGTCCACCAATGATCCGCCAGCGAGGTATGTCGGCTTGTACTCCTTTATCCTCCCTTCGCACTTGAGGATGTCTGTATCTTTGTCTTCAACGAGTTTCCATCCAGGTGACTCTAGGTTGGGTTGATCTGTTTTCTGTGCTCTTTTCACCCAGTAATCTCTCGCCGCATTGATTTCTTCTGTTCCTATCGGTCCTGTTCTCTTCTTTAATTTCTTTCGTCTTGCACAGCAGTTGTCGATGAATCTTAACGCCCACGCTGTCACTCTCATAGTGCGCCAATACGTACTTCTCTCGAGTAGCTCATCCCACTCATCTGGCTTGTATTCTTGGGTGAAGAGAATCGCTTGGATGGGTTTGCATTCCTCGCTTTCTTTCGTACCACATTTCAACTTAGGTTGGTCGGGCCACTTGTCTTGGTTGAGCAACCAGTCAGGTCCAGTAAACCAGTCTCCATCTTGTTTATGTTGGCACCCCTGCTTTCTGGTCATGCTTCGAGGAACTTTCACGTTTCTTAGTTGATTTGTCCATTTGATCCATTGGTTCTTCAATTTGGGAGATACTTCAGTATTCCAGCCTTTGTTCTCATCGCAAGCTTCTCGGTAGATTCGTTTTCCTTCTGCTGTAGTAGGCGAAATTATTCCGAGGGGATCGTAGATGCTTCCTAAGTGGCTAAGAATGGTTTTCTTGGTCACGGGTTCGTCTTCAGCAAAAACTTTCACGGGCAATTCTAACGTGTCATCTCGCTTGTCCCAAGTATGTCCCAGAATTTTGGTAGGATTTGGCATTTCTTCACTCTCAATATTTGATTCCCACTTATGAACTGGTAACTTGGCACTTTCTAGAATGATGGTGCTTTCTTCTTTGAACTTCTGCAAACTCTCGAGATCCTCCCCTGTCTGCATCAGGTTGTCTACGTACGTGTTTTCCTTCAGAGCCTTCACAGTTTCTTCAAATTCGGATGGTTGCTGTTCGAGGTGGTGTTGCAACGTAGCTCCAAGGAGGAAGGGACTTGCTTCGACTCCAAAAGGCACCCGAGCGAATCGCAAATGCTTCTCTTCTCTTTTGATGTTAAACAAGAAACGATACGAATCTCTATCTTCTTTTTTCACTCCTATTTGAAGGAAAGCTTTTTGGATGTCAGCTAACAGCAGATTCGTTGACATTCGAGCTCTCACCATAATGTCCCAAAGGAGAGGCTGCAACGGAGGACCAGTGTACATACAATCGTTAATACTGTTTGCTGATGGGTATGGCTTGGCACTCGCATCGAAGACCATTCGAACTTTGGTTGTTGTAGCATTTTGTCTCACGACTGGCTTGTGAGGCATGTAATATGTACGCTCTCCCGTTGGCTTCTCTGGAACACTTTCCACGATACCACTTGTTAATTGATCCTGAACAATTTTCTCATACTCCTTTTTAAGCTTCTCATCTTTAATCAGCTTTTTGTTGACATTGTGTAGTCGTCGTCTACTTGACTGTTCGTTTGTACTGGATAATCTGCTTCCCGGGATCCATGGCACACTGACTTCGTATCGACCATCGTCTTGTCTTCTTATGCTTTCCTTAAAGTTGGTCAGCACCTCTAGTTGGTTGTTCTCACCTCGATCTTCTACACCGAGTACATCTAGACTGTAGAGCTTCTCATAATCATTTGTTTCTCTGCTGAACATACACTGGTCGTTGCTGTAATCATCGCCTCCATGAATTACCCAGCCAAAGGTGGTTTCTTCAACTATCGGATCTCCCTGATCTCCTTTGAACACTTTCTCGGTTCTAATTCGACTGAAGGTTTTGTCTCCCAGGATGAGGTGGATAGGATATTCACCATTGCGCGTCATGTAAAACTCTTTATCTTTGGCATGGTCGTACTTCTGTTTCAATTGGCTGATGTTGGGTCTTCTTATTGATGTGAAGTCAGAAAGCCTTGAACCGGTTATTTCAATTTCCTCTTGTACTGTACCGTCTATGGAGTCAATGTTTACTTGGTAGATTGGCATGGATTGTTTAGTGACACCATTCAATGTGACAATTTCCCTGGATTCGTGATGTATTGGAGCCAATTTCAACTTTTTTGCTGCGTCTCGAGAGATGAAATTTCTTCCAGAGCCTGTGTCTAGATAGGCCCATAAGGCTTCCCCATGTATCTTTACAGGAACAATAGCTGGGAGTGACATTTCATCAACCGATGTGGTGAACCCGGTTAGTATAGGATCAGTGCCGTTCTTGGTAGTTTGGTTCTTTTCACACAGGCTTGTGTGATGCTTTGATCCACATTTAAAACAGCCTCGGCTTCGACATTGGTTTCCTCTGTGACCTTCTCGTCCACAATTGAAGCACAAGTTCTTATCGGCGAAGAATTTCTTCCTCATTTCGGGTGTTGCGATTGTCTTGCACTCATTACTCCAATGCTCGCCTTCACAAAAGATACAGTGCGGTTTCTGTTTACCATCTTTCCCTCGAGTAAACCAATTTGAATCTTTCCCTCTGTTGTCATCCCCTTTGACTTTTGGTTTCACGCTGTCATGCACTTTGTTTCTTCTTAGCCATGCTTGAAGATTATTGATAAGATCATCCATTTTCCAGTTTTCCCACTCTATATCCACTCTAACTAGATCTGGCTTGACATGGGGCAATCTGTTTAATGTTATGTCATGACAAATCCCTGTAGCATATCTCCCTGGCCAAGTGTCTGCAAAGCGCACTCAGTTTTTCATAAAACTCTTGCACCATTTCGTAATTTGATCCCTTTACAGCAGGCAAGTTGATTATTTCATCCAAATGAGCATTAATTACTAATTTGGTTTGACCATATTCTTGTTTAAGGCGATCCCATGCCATCTTATAACCCAATGTACTTGGTTTTAAATTAGATATTCGATCTCTTACCTTGGGTACGACGGATTCGAGAAGATATCCAAACTTTTCTTCGTCGGAAATGGGTCTGTTGTTCACTTGTGTGAGAAACATGTTCTCAAAGCGAACCCAGTCGGCGGCTGTACCTTTGAAGGCTGTAATTTTCAGCTGAGGGAGTTTTGCTAGACTGACATTCGCTGTTTTCTCCATTGCCAGCTTCTTCTCAGTCATCCTTAGACAGCAGCGAACTTCTCCTCCCACATTTGCCTCTCACGTTCACGCAAATCGTATTGACGACGCTCTTCCTTGTCACGTTGCATATCTTGCTTTTTCCGCTCGGCTTCGTTGTAGATTTCACTCTGTCTTTGAGTGAGGGCCTCCGTTATTTTATTCATTTTAGCGACCAGAGGAGCGTACTTTTCCTTCGTGTCCTTTTTCCATTGACGTATTGCTCGTTGTGTTTCCACTCCACGGTCGAGTTTGAGCTCCTGTACGCTCGCCACGAGATTATTTAACTTGTCAAAGATGGCTGTTGTTCTTTTGTTTATCACTTCGATCTCGATAAAGTCGCTCTCTTCAATAACATCGTCGGTTTGTTCAAGATAATACTGGAGCTTTTCTATTTCTTTATTGATCTCGATTTCTTATTGCTCTTCCTCAGTTGGTTGTGACATTTGCACGAATATTTAATCTTGTGTTGTTGTTTGAAATATTATAATATCGCACTGTCTGTACTTCGCTTCGTAGATCCTGGCCACGGCACCACTATGTACCGAACTTCGTTCCTTCTTCGATACAACTCACGTTTCCTATTTTGAATTTATCTTTATTTTGAATTTATCTTTATTTTAAATGTTATGTATTCTTCTTCGTTGGCATTGCGTTGTGTACTTGTGTACTAGCGTTCTTTTCCGTCCGACACGTGATGCGACAAAAATTATCTATGGGTAGTAGGGTAAGTCGCATTCTCCCGCTCAGCACTACAGGGCAAAGGCTGTTTAGTTTGAACGAGACACTGACACTGACTTGCTTGCTTTTGCAAATAAATGAACAATGTTTTCTATCATATATACATAAATACGGCTATATGTAAAACCAGGACCCATGACAAACTGGGCGGCGGGTTTATTGTACTAGGTTGTAATAAGAAACTTAGTTATATGGTTATGTCAGTAAATTATATTAACTATGGTTTATTATGATCGTGGCCGCAAAATTAATATTCTTTTATATGCATATAAATTGGCCTTATGACTTCGTTTTGATGGTCGAAATTGAAAAGGATTCTTACTTTAATACGAGGTCACAATTTATATTTATTTATTCATTTATTTATTTATTAAGCTTCGCCAGAACATTTAACAAGTACATAAACAAAAAACAATAAGTACATGCATAAATACATACAACTGATAGGCTGGGATACCACAACAGCTTTCGCCAATTACTGTGGCTGACCCTTTCGTTAATAGTTTTAAAAGTTGTGAGAGTTCTAAAGGATCTAAAAGCAACATTACATTTCGTGCAGATGTCGTCTTGGTCAAATATATTATTTATAGGCACAATGATAATATTCTAATAGGGACTTCTCAAATTATTTCAATTGAATAGATTTGTATCTAAGATATTTTTAATTTTGGGAAGACATTCTACATGTTCGTACAAAAAAGGAGCGCTGTTAAGTGAGTGTTTTACATTTCCTTGGAATAAAAGTATATACATCGTGTTACTGGATGATCGTGTTGTCCTGTCTGTATTTCTGAGTATTTTTTTATGCATATAAAATAATTTAAAATGTCGGCATTTATGAATATTAAGGTCTATTGAATGATTAATGTTGACATTTCCAGCTTTGTAACCATAGAGAACACCATAAGTTGTGAAGACATTACCAATACAAATTATTTCTTGATTGTATAGATGATTATTCCTCGTCGTCTGGCTGACCATCTATTATACTGGAAACAAACTCGCTGTATATAAGCTCTGTCGAAAGAAAGAAATGTTTCTCGCGCGTTCGTATCTCCGCCATTGCTGCATGCTGTTTCCTTTTCTTTATCTTTATCCGTCCGTTCACCTCGACACTAGCCCAAGATCCTTGTCCATCATCTTACCCAAGAACGTGCCAGTGTTTTTCTAAATCCAAATGGATAAAATGCAACACGCTTGCCACATTCCCTCGTGTGTTTAACAACGAAACAAAATGGTTGACTATGGAGAACAGCCAAACTCCAAAAACATTACCAATAAGGATTTTGAAAACTTGCCACAGCTGACAGATGTTTCATTAAGAAAAGGCATCCTTCAATACATCGAAGAAGGCACTTTCCAACAACTACAGAACCTTAACATAACTATTGATCTATCGGAAAATAGCCTTGAAACCAATAGCTACCGAAACGGTACGTTTACAAATTTGATCAAATTAAAGACGGTGAAGTTAGGAGTTAGGTAATCCAATTGCTAGTTTACCAGACGATTTGTTTAAGAACTCCACTGTAGAGACACTATCTATGATGAATACTCAGCTTGATTTCATTGGATTAAAAAGCATTGGAAAAGGCCGTGTCGCGAAATCATTAAAGACGTTGCATTTTGATGGTTCAAACCTTAAGATACTTTATTTAAGTTGTACCATAATTTACAGTAATAATAAAAAAAATTGAGTACAACAAGGGAGGATACAACAGGGTGAAACCCTAACCTAGGTATCCTCCCAATCTCACCATGCCCTTAAATAAAAACAAAATAATTAGTAATATTAATAGCCTAACTAATATATTAACAACTAAAATATCATTTTAGCAACAGATCTTAAAATCATCTGCAACCAGATCTGTAAGAGAATTACATTTAAGGCAAACTGAGCGCCATGCGCGCCTAACGAATGAGCCTAACGAATGAGCTATTCAGTGCGTGGACTACCTAAAAATCATTGGTCTCACCAACTGTCACATACAATACATACACAGAGATTTTTTGAAAGGAACAAAGGTCACTCACATTGATCTTCGTCAAAATCCTATTGTGAAAATTGATGCTGATGCCATGAGAGGAGACAAGATCATTGACTTCAGCTGTCGCTATTGTGGATTGACAAGTAAGAAAGTGTTTGGTAAAGAGAGTTTCTTTCTTCAGATGACTGCATTGGAGAGATTAGATCTGGGACATAATAAAATAAACCATGTTCCTAAAGATGCATTTAAAGGAATGACTAAGCTAACAACATTGCTTTTCTTTTATAATATCTCAAGTATCGAGAAGAACCCTTTCTTCATTTACCTTCACCCCAATCGTTGAATTTAACTTGGTTCCACAAATACGCTTTAGAAAATCTAGACAAATATGTAGTCGACGATATTGTTTATTCTTCTCCTAGCAAGCTTGATGCTAAGGGAGTTAAAGATTTGAAAGATTCTCAGTTCTGTTGTGAAGCTAGCGTTGAAAAAGCTGCTGTGTGCGTTGTAAGCTAGCTGGTGCTAGTTATTTGGTTCTTTCAGTCTCAGTTTAATATTCTAACTGCAATTGTTCTTTGGTTGTTTATTTCTAAAATAAACTCTTCAATTTGTATTTACTTAATATTTAATGCATGAGTACCAACAATTCACGGCCTGAATACTGCGCGCTACACGATAGTTTCCAAAGACTACAAAAACCTCACTGACTAGTATAGGCTAGTGTAGCGAAAAGTAGTGATAAGTTGTAAGATGTAAGCAAGTTGTTCACAGCTGTAATACTGCATGCGAAGTATTGCGAAGCATGCAACTTACACAAGTAATTAATGCTATCGCACGGTGTTCAGTCGACTCGACGATGAGACCGTGAGAACCAACTGTCGATAAAGAAATAAGCTAATTAATTATGTTGCCCGCTGCAGATCGGTAGGGATTGCATTGCGATCGTAATTCGTTAATTAGGCGTTGCGGTCGTGTGATCGTGCGGTCGTGATTCGTGCTGGGGTCTGGAAATGACTGATTCCGGACTTCCGGAACCCTAACCGTATCCTCCATTCCGTGATCAGCAAGTTACCTTTGAAACACGGGGAACACAAACACACCGCGAGAGAGAAAAAAACACAACAACAAACAAACAAACAAACAACAAAACACAGACACACCAACATGAACCAAACAAATAAGCATTACTCACTTAGTATGAACTGTGACCTCGACCATGCTAAATACAAGACTGAGAACATCGTCGGACTCCAAGGGGATTGGGTGGGCTGGGACGACAAAATGACTTGATTACCTGGCTTCAGGTGAGCCCGGCTTATATATTATACTGAACCAGGTGGGTACAATTCCCGGGACTGGATACCCGATTGGATAAGGCATACAGCGTCCACCGTTTATACGTTAACTTGCTTTATTATTAACAATAATAAATACGTTTAAAAAGATAGAAACAATAAATGTTATAATTTTGGTCAGCGGTCAACTTCGTTTTCCTTCGTAATCAGTTCGTTCGTCTTCGTTCGTTTAGGATTGGTGTTGTGTTGGGTTCTATTAGGGTTATTGGATTTATGATAATGATAAATCCTTATCATAGGGGTACCAGCTGGGGGGCAATTGCCCCCCCCCCCACACTTTTTGAAAGAAATATTGAAATAAATGTTGGGTAAATTCGGGTAATATTGCTGTTAAATATTCATGAAAAATTTATATATATTTTTTAAAGCAATATATTTTAATATTAACATAATATATGAGAGTTGTTTTGCAGTTACCCGGTTTATAATTATACTAACGGCTATATATCACACAGGAGAGATGAAGTACTCCCTATTTTGGTGAGGAACTCGCTGAGAAATCTAGTCACATATGAAGTGCGCCTGCCACTGCATCCGATGATCGACAGTCGACTCTTAATTTTTCGGCCAAAAATGTATTGCCCCCCAAACATAACTGGTCAGGTACGCCTATGATCCTTATGTCATTTAAGATTTCATGATTATAATGAATCTCCATGAGAGAATGTGCTGGTTATGAATCGGACCATCGGTTACGACTTACGAACTGATTACGAAGGGTAAGTACTTCATGTTGTAGCGATATAGCGAACCCATACCACTAAACAAGAGATATGCCCGAAGAAACGAAGTTGTTCACTGAACAAATATATCGATGTCACCCCCTGTTGGAAAAGCGATCACTATATAGCACGCAATGCGGTGGCTCAACATGCACATGATGATATAGTCTTACAAATAGCCAAAGTACCATCATTCAAATGACAAAATTCTCCTTTATAATTTCTTGTTGGTAGCGGTATGGGTTCGCTATATCTTGCAAGATGAAACAGGCTTAGAAAGGATATGCACGTTCTCATAATATAATAGACGCATAATTAAAATCGAACGAAACACGGCGTGTGGGGTCTGGGGACCAGTGATGGGAACCCGCAGGGGTCGACGAGATTTCTAGGGACATTATGGGATATTTAATACAGCTGGAACAACACCTTTTGTCCAGGGTGGATTCCATGTTATTGTCACGCCGGAGATACGCCAAACTGTTTGTAGTCATGCGCCAAGGCCAAGCCGGCATGGCAGGTCATTTGTTGAATATTTTTCTTTATCGCTTTTTATGCCAAAAATGCATAAATTAAAGGAAACTATTGTTTGAGATTTTCGTCAATACATCGAGTTCGAGTAATTATTAGTCATAATATATCTTCTGATGTTTGTAGGTATTCAGTTACCGATACGATTGTAGGCGTTCAGCTATGTTGCTATGCATGTCTATGAAAAATGAAATAATATTGTAATTACCATGCAAATGGTCCAAGTCTCGTATTGTGAAACTTCACTTTATTGTGTATCGCAATTCGCAATACAACATCGCGAAATACACAATAGATACCTTAGTGCTACTGTGGATATATTATAAGACTATAGTATGACTATATTTAAATTTATCCCTATTCATAATGTATAAACAAGTTAATATATTATACAAACAATAGGAAATAACATTCGTACGCGTGTACTGTGGTGCTTTCCAAAACGGACCAAGACGAGTACAAGTTCACTAGCCTCACTTAACAATTCTAGGAAATTAGTAACAAATGTAGTACTGTACTTAATATACTCAGCTAAGTAACTTCACAGTCATTTTATACTAAGCATTCAGCCATAAGCTTGCACGGCAAGTTAGTTCATTTCGTTGCTAAGAAAGGGCAGTGACCCAAGTCCGAATCAACACGATCTACGACCTTGGAAACATTGTAATCCTTAGCCCTTTCTGTAAAAAAATTATTCTTTCTGTGAGCCTTGATATTGTCATCACCTTTGTGATATATCTTCACACTATCTGCAATAATTTCATCACATTGCTTTAAAGGTGGGAGACACCATCTTAGCTTCGTTCGTCGAGCGAGTGTTTCGTTAGATTGTCCACCAGTTTGCTGTTGAGATCTCATTGTGCTGTAGTAACTTTCTACTATCGCCTCTGGTCCCCCCTTTGCCAAGACGATGTCAAGGATGATGCAAGTTGGCACCGTTGCGATGGAGTATATTTCTTTGTTAGAATAAAATGATCTGTACACGCTGAGCTCTGTTCATGTAAGCGAACTTTGCTTCTTCTTCCATTGCTGAATTCCATTTCAAACATCGCATCAAACGGTATCTTCGATTCAGATGGTATGAACTGTGTGATTACCGCATCACTAGGCTGTAGCATGGGTTTGTTTTTGTCGTCAACAAACCATTCAGGGCAAAGTCCTTTCCAAACTCCTGCCGACACTGCTTCTTTCAGACAGTGCATGTATCTGTTCGCCAGCCTTGGGTCAAAATCTACTCCCGAGTCCTTTATATGCTGCATCTGGGAAACAATCTCCATCACTTTCTCGCACTGCTCGACACCATAACAGTCATATTCACCTCCAGGGATTTGAAACTTTATTTCTTGGCCAACCCTTCGACCACAATGTAGATTTACTAGGGATTGGGCATCACAAATCTCTACTAATGACAAAAACTTGTCAGAAGTGACAGATTTGATCCTGTTCTCCATTGCTGACATCAAGTCCTTGGCAAATTGTACATGATCCTTATGCACGTCTTTATCATCTCTCATTGACCATGAATAAACTTTATCTGCGCCTGTGGCTTCCACTTTTGTAATCAACCAGCCGGGTAGAAGTGTGACGCCATTATACGTGCTGTCTGGCTTGAGGGATTTGATCACTTTCTCTAACCTTGGAAGTGACGCAGGATATTCGCTTGATGCTTTTGTCATCAATGTTTTAACGCGTGGCCACCAGAGCTTCAACTTCCATACAGGTGTGTCTAAAGACTGCACGCGGAGCATCAAATCAACTACCGGTTGCATTGTGTCAAGGAATGCTAGGAGGTCTGCAATGAAATCCGATCCCGCAATCATGTACTGATACTCTTCGTCTTCGCGTCGATTGGGATAGAGTAGATCAAACGCCTGCCAGAATGAAGCAAAACTTTTCTCAATTTTTAACCACTGTTCGTAGGATGAACTTGTGAATCGTTGAGTAGCATAGGAGACGGGTCTTCTTGCTGAAGCATCAGTCAGTTGAAGAAAAGCAAACCCTTTACCATTTGCAAGGATAGTATTAAATACATTGCAACGCTTAATGAATCTTCGAAAATGTTTACCACTTTCGGTGACCGAGTCTTTGACATCTAGTACACCTAAGTTCATTACGTGCGCAGCATCCCATGTCACAGGTAATGCAAGATGATTTTCTGGGTTATCTTCAATCCCCAAGTGCTCTAGAATTTTCTGACGAAAACTATTAGCTTGATATGGCCCATCAGCTGCAACACCACACAATCTTGGCAATAAATTCTTAGAAAAGTTATCTTCAATAGACTTCAGCAACATTTGTGCCAGATACTCGTAAGACGCTGGTTCAAATGCAGAATATACTGGAGGAGCTGCAACTGGAATTGGACAGGGAATGCCTTTTTCATCACGTGCTACAATGAGAGTGGCTTGGTTTGTTGTCCGGCTTGGTGTGCTCTTGTCAACTGTTGCCCAGTAGTGTGGTGGAAGCATTGTTGATGGAAGAGCTGTGCTTAACCACTTGGTCACTCTGCTATTGACTGTCTTTTCTAGGCAGTAAAGAATGTTATTGACATTCTTCCGACCATGTCCGATATTGCCAACATTTACAGAGCATAATGCAAGAAAGGAAATTAATGTTTCCACGTGCCAAGCAGCAGCACCAAGCTTCAAATCAACTATTACAGAACGAAATATATTCGTTGCTGCTGTTGATCTCCGTTGCTCGGCTTGCAAATTCTTCTTATATTCATCCATCGCCTTCTTATGCACGTTTGATCCGGATCCTATCAAACACAAGTGTTCGATACATGAATTCTTCCGGTGAAACCATGTTGCATTATGACCTTGAAGGAGAAGGCGAGTCGTTTCTCTCTTCATGAAGATGCCTGTTGCAAGTGTTCCACTACTGCTTGAGGATAATATACGTTGAGCTTTCAAAGGTGTCAGACTTGTAAGAGTGGGCCTAGAAGCCATGTGCAATTGGAAACAAGGCAAACAGCGCAATATCCCAGTCTCTGCATCTTCATCATAAAACCATTCTAGGAGATTTGTTGCTTCAGCAAGTTGAAGAATATTTTCTGTTGACTTTATGCGCAGAATAGCTTTAGAAGTATCGCTATCTTCACAGGCCAACTGTGTAACAGTGGAATGCTTCTTTGCCACGTCGTCTACCTTCACAGTTAGATTCTCAATGGCTTCCATAACGTTTTCTAAGGTGACCTTGGTTTCAGCTTCATCTGAGTGACGTGCACCAAACTGGAGCAGCGTTGATTGCCTTTTCACCATTGTAGAGCTTGAACTGTCAAACGGATCAGAATTCAGGATATCCGTGGACTCGTCAGGCACGACTGTTCTTTCTTCACCCTCGGTGTGATGTTCTGCGTCACTCAGCTGCTCTTTCTGCCCTGTTTTGTTGGTATTCAAAGACTGCAAGCCTTCACTTTGTGGGATAGGAGCCTGAGATGCTGTTTGCTTGACAGCTATGTCAGTAGACTGAACTGTTTTCAGCTTACCATATTTCTTTCTCAATGCTTGTACCTCGACTGAATTTGATGGAACAAATCGGCATGACTCACTCTTAGGTGGGCAGTGCCACCTTGATTTGTGGCGTTTAATGCTGGAGATGTCTAATCTGCAAATACTTGCAAACCTTTCGTCATTCTTCCCCTGAAGTGATGCTTCAAGACATTCAATGCAGAATAATTTTTGTAGTTGTTCTTTTGTGATAGAGACCTTCTTCTTTTTTGAAGGGGTGGATTTTTGAGATAAGGCCATGCTGTTTTGTTTCCAGTCCCATGGCCGTTTAGGTCTTTGTTGCTGGTTGGTTGTAGTGGACGTATTCACAGCATTATCAAAAGGTTTATCTGTTGTGCTTACAGCATTTTCTACGAGAAAAATACAATGTTCATATAGTTACTAACATACAGTATTGCAGTAACAACACGAGCGTATATAGAATATTTTCGCACATTAATTCTCTGATCGGCATAGGTTCCTCCGAAAATCATTAGATATTTGCGAAAATAGTCAACTGAAATTAAACATACTAATCTAATATAAGTCCAATGATCTTCAAAAGAACCCGCTCTGCGGAGGAGAGGCACAATTCATTTTACTAAAGTTACCCAATTTACCATCACATTTCTTGCAGATAGCCTTCTGTCCATAGCCTTCTTCGCCTTGTCCGGTCCCACAATGCAAATGGATATAGTGGCGACATGTCACGCACTGATGGGCGTCTCCCACAACTCCTTTACAGACACGACACAAACTCTCTTCGTTTACGACTTTGTCCATCAAAACGGCATCGCTAAAAAGTAAAAACTAAAAAGGCAATGTCAGCATACATGAGAAGCGAGCCGTTTATTGTCTATTTATCTGATTTGCAATTTTGCACGGAAACGCCTATAAAGCCCGTTTTCCACGAAGCGACTTTTTATTGTTAGAATTGAATAGATTTCTGATTAGTTCACAGTCGATCCGGTCAACATGCAAATCTCGCATAGTGGAAAACCGCCTTAAGTGTGTAACTGGTAACATACGCGTACGAACAGAATTTCTCAGAGGGGGATGATAAATATTTGCTCCATGTTTAGTTTTTATGACAAAAGATCTAATAAAATAGATCTAGCGTTAGTGAAAATGAATTTGTTAAGGAATTTACTTGAGTTATTTTAGACTCGTTGCCAGACTTTACTTATTTTTTCCCCAACAAGGGGGGGGGGGGGGGGGGGGGGGTGGGGTGCTCCCACGGGCCTACAGCCGGGGTCCAGTGGCATATACTGCAGCAGCTAGAAGCCTTGATCAAAATATGAATATCAAATGAATTAACACGATAAGAGTCGCAGGACAAACAATTACTTTTACTGAACTATGTCTTTATGTGAGCGCAGACAGTCGATAAGTGTTGGTGCTCAAAAGAAAGCGAGTTAGCGACGTAGCAAGAGTTACGGTCGTTCTCATTCTCAACGACTCTCGGCCTCGCTTGAGCCCTGAATCTTGATCAAGGCTTTTAAACTGGAAGAATTTAAACTGGTCAAGGAAATTCGAAATCCACGTACCTGGATAATCCAAAAATGAACATATCCCATGCAGCTTCTTTCCCGCGTCCAAACGACGAATTAAATGCGACAGAACTTCCAGTCTTTTAGTCTGGTGTCAACTGTCATAAGGCTTCGCAGGTGATTAGCTCTTAACCAATTACACTTTTAGAGCAGAATAAATTATTCTCGTCACAAGTTTTCAAATTATACGGCGTACCGCCGTACGCCAATGAGCGAGGTTACGCCAGTACGCCGCCGGCGACTGGAACTTCACGCCGGATATCTCCGGCGTATTATACATGGAATCCACCCTGGCCTTTTGTAAACAGAAAAAGTTGTCTTTGGTAATATTTTTCACTTTCGGTATGAAAGACCAAGTTCTTTGTGGATTTATTTTACTGTCTTCTTACTTTGTGCTGCTGTCTGCTACTTGTCCAGCACAATGTTCATGTACGACGAAGAAAGTCGACTGTAAAGGCAATTTATTAATAACAGATATTCCTTCTGGAATTCCCAACGATACAGAAATCCTGGAATTATCTGAATGCCAGATAAAGAATATCTCAATGGATAGCTTCAAGAATTTACCAAACCTGACAGATATCTATCTAAATAAACAAAAACATGGACTAATTCTTCAAGATGCTGCAATTTTTCAAGGTCTACGAAAGCTACTTCGGGTTTTTTTGAACGAAAATGGAATCACTTCTCTTCCTCCTGGTGGCTTATTTGCTAATCTTCCTGCATTAATCACGGTAGACCTCAGTAATAATCCTCTTGAAACATTACCTTATGATTTGTTTAAAAATTCTTCAAAGCTTGCGCACTTAAGTGTGGCAAATACGAAGTTAAATCGCGCAGTTCTTGGTGCAATAGGTGAAGGAAAGTTTGGATCAAATATTCTACGGTTGTTTTTGAAAGGAACTGCCATTGAAAACTTGAAATCTAATTTCTTCAGTGGATTACCAAAGTTAAATAACCTTCTGGTCACAAACTGTCAAATAAACTATATTCAACAAGATGTTTTAAAGGGAACAAAGGTTACGAGCATAGATGTTGGTGAAAATCCAATCAAAAGTATTGATGTGAATGCTTTCAGAGGAGACAATCCAGTGGTCACAAGCTTCAAGTGTGCAAGATGTAATTTAACATCAGAATTTACATTTGGTTTTATAAAAAACATGCCTTCATTGGGCTTTCTAGATCTGAAAGATAACAAGATAAGTCATATTCGAAAAGGACTATTCACTGGTTTAAAAAATATTTTTTCCCTTGATCTATCAAACAACACCATTGAGACAATTGAAAAAGATTCTTTTGCTGGTTTACCAAGATGCACAGGTCATTCATGTATTCAACTTCGTGATAATCCACTGAACTGTGACTGTAATCTGGCCTGGTTTTATGAATTTAGTAAGGAATGGAGTGATCGAGAATTATTGAAGTGTAAAAGTCCTGAGAAAGTTGCAGGGAAAAGCTTTACAGATCTTGATGTGTCAGATTTTTGCTGTTTGAATGGAACTAGATGTGGAAACATTTCTCCCACAGATGTTGTCACAACAATGAAAACAATGACGCCAACCAATCCTACAATGACAACAATGACGGTAACCAATGCTACAATGACAACAATGATGCCAACCAATGCTGCAAATATTGCACTGGCTGGTTCTTTTCATTATATGATAATGGTAACATATATTTTTCTTAAATTCATTTATTGTTAATTTTTTACAATGATGTCCTGTACTGGATTTAACAGAAAGTTTGTAAAAAAGTAGAATAGCCAATTTGATTTACCTTCATGCACTTGTCAAATGTTAAGCCCCAGAGGGGTGGTATTGGGCATATGTGGGGCATTTGACCATGTTTTCTTGCCCCACCGTTGGGAATTTGATCGTTATTCTTGGCCCAAGGGTGGAGCGATTTGATCTCACCAAAGGAGCGCACATCTTTCACTTGAGACGAAAGGCCTATTTTGCCTCTTTAAGGTAATCCCCATGTGGGGATATTTGATTACATTTGACAGATATTTTTGCCCGACAGTGGGGCATTTGATCGAAAATGTGCATGAAAAATCAAATGCCCCACATATGCCCGATAACACACCTCTGCGGCTTAACATTGACAGGTGCATTAGTATAAAGATAATAGTAATGAGCCTGGCCATGATTTTATAATTCTTCAAGAAACAATGATGTACTGACCTGTGCTGTCTTTAAGTGAAATATTGTAAAAAGTGGACTAGCCAATTTTATTTACCTTTAGTACAAATATAATAGTAATGAGCCTGGCCATGATTTTATAATTCTTCAAGAAACAATGATGTACTGTCCTGGCTTTAACAGAATGATTGTGAAAAGTAGAATAGCCAATTTTATTTACCTTTATTACAAAGATAAATAGTAATGACCTGGCCATGATTTTATTCTTCAAGAAAAAATAAGGAACTAAAAAATAAACATAATCAGGATCTTGTTCATGAATATCACATCATTAAAAAACACAACAATATAGTAACTCTGAATAGTGAAATAATTTTAATGAGATTTTACAGTAAGTTTTAACTAGATCATGAGGAATATAAGTGTATCAAGTTACAGAATACATTTACTAATACCGTAGTTATTTTATTAACTGTCCCTCATTTGTTGTGCTCGCTCGTGACAATTATGATATCCTCGATTGATAAAACTGATATCACCTTATCCCATTGTAAGTGACATCTCAGACTCACTCATTCAGCCATCCTGGTAACTGGATCATAATGAAAAGGCCCTAAAAGACCTTTTTATAATGATGGCAACCATTATAAATAGTATAGAATACAAAATCCAACCCCAAATTTCTTAATTAAATATTCCCCCCCCCCCCCCCAAATCTTCCAATAATAATCACAATACTTTACCAACTGCCAAAACAACAACAACCAAAAAGCATGTTTTTATTACAGTTAATGAGTTATAGTAGTAACAGTACTGCGTAATTTACCCATAATATTAGTATAGGTAATAGTATGGTTTCGAGTGCAATTTGGAAAAAACATGCACAAGTGAGTTTTTCAAAGACTATCAAAATAGCACGAGTCCGAAGGACGAGTGCTATTTGAAGTCTTTGAAAAACTCACGAGTGCATGTTTTTTCCAAATTGCACGAGAAACCATGGTATTACTTATTAATAATATACAAGAAAATGTGCGAGACAAGAACATCCGGTGATCAAGAAAACTTGATCTTCCGGTCGTGTTTTAATTGGTTTACACAAAGTCACGCGACATGCGTCTTAAAATATTTACAACAGATTTTTGCAGATTTGATTTTTCCATTTTTGCAGATTTTTGAGTTTGTTACAGATTTTTGCACTGTTGTTACAGATTTTTGCACTGCTGTTTGGGATTAAATGCACTGAAACCAACCAATCACAGTCGAGTAACATTTTCTTGTATATTATTACCACAGTAACAATCCACGTATAAGAATCACATTTTTCGAGTTAGACTAAAAATGTTCTTATATAAGTAGTATTTACTGGGATTTTAGGCTATTTAAATTCTTAAATAGGTTCTTATTTTTTTTGAGGAAAGGGTGCTTGCTGTTTATCCAACAACTAGCTCAAAATGGGTGTGGTCACTTGCTTTTGTACAATAAACACTTTAATTATAACTAATATGACCACCATAATAAAAAATAACCGGCCCTGCTCTGACTTATGTCCAGCATGCAGGAAATAAAATTTGAACTGTGTTGCAGAGTTACTGGGAAATATTTTCAAAATAATTTAACATGTCATTACCAAAAATACAAAATGTGCAAAATTTCGTGTTTTTATTTTCAATTATTTCCACTGACGTTTTTCAAATAAGAACCAGGTGTTAGAATTCTTAGGCTAAAAAGGTTCTTATAAAATGGGGGTCTAAAAGGCAAATTTTAGCCTAAGGTTCTTAATTCACAGGTTCTTATACGCAGGTTTTTACTGTATTACACAAAGTGTCCAAATAGACCTGTGAATTTTCCAAATATTGCAAAAAGTTGGGAGGTTCCGCACCCCCCAGTACCTACTCGCTACGGCCCTACACCCTATTTCATCAGTATAGTACACCAACCTTTTAGAGTTTCTGATTTTTTTCTTTTTCTAGCTACACTTCCTAGGCAACACAACACTTGTATATTACAAATCAAATGCTCCAAAAGTCAGGAATTAACCCTATATCTAGACTGGGCTTTTTTTGTCTTCTGGGTTGGGCGGAATCTGCCCGCAGGCAATATCTCCAAAACTATTAGATATATGCCTATGAAATTTTTACAAGTTGATGGCATGGTAACACTGAATATACGTTACATTTTTGTTGTCATGGGAACAAATTGTGACGTCATTGTGGCGTCATCGGTCAAAAATTCGGATTTGAAGCAGTTCAAAAAGGGTTTTTCTCAGGATTATTTCTTACTAGCTGTTCTGTTAACATACATAAGTTATTATCTCAATACATGGATTTGTCTTAATCGATATGTTCTTATTTTTATTGTTTCTATTATAATGAAAATATTTTGTCGAAATTCAGTGTTAGTACAATATTTTGTCACCATTTTTTCTGCCTATACTGACAATGTATATTTAGGAAACGTTGTGAAATGTTAGAGTCTGTCATAGCTACCCATTATTGAGATACCTGCATTTAAAATTAGAGCAGGCAGATTTATGATAATTAATACTAATTTATATTAACATAATTTGTCTTCTTGGCTTTCAGAAAAGGTATAGGTTTCGCAACAGTTATGGATATTTCCAGAGATATCAATAGAACAAAGAGGTAGCTCAATTTTGGATGTTTTCCAGCACGACTGGAAAGAGTTAAACAGGGTTTCAATAGAACTTCCATCAGGAGGTATTTGACATTATTACAGGTGGCACAATGCGGCCATAACAATATATAAAACTAGTATTCTTTGAAAATTTCCTAAAAGTAGACGGTGGTGCCGAATGCCAGTACAGCCAGCAGTTTTCCACCGGCTGCTATTGGAAACCCTGCATAAATAGATACAGTTAATGTTTATTTCTATGCAACGAAGTTAGCATTTCATTTTTATACATAACATAGAGCCCTGGTAGTTTTCAACGAGTTCCCGGGTGTGCAAGGTTAAAAGCCAGGTGTGCAAGTGTGCACTTCATGAACCAAGTGTGCAGTAGAGAATGCAACAGAATAACACATTTTATTTATTAAACATACATTACTAAAGGCTACATAGATTAGGCTCCGTCATAGTATTAAGACTACAATCGCTACATTAGACTACATGGCATGTGCAAATCCCTTTGTAAGCAGTGAAAACTGCCTTTATTTAAAATAAATGATTTAATATAAGTGAGTGGAATACTAAGAATTCCTGCAATTAAAAAAAATGTTATTATTTTACTATTTTAGTGAGTCTACATTGTGATGTGAAGAAAAGTATTTGCCCTCAGTCTCAAAAATGATCATCAGCCTATTAAAAGCCTTGGGCTGTTTCTGAGACATTAGAAAAATACTTTTCAATATGGACCTTGAAACCATTAAATACATGTAAGCAGGCTTTTAGCCAGGATTTCAAAACTGGACGTCCAAATATTTTGGTAGGCATGGCCATGAAAAAATTTGGTGGGCATGGCCGTGAGCAAGTGAGCTCATCAAACGTATTGAAAACAAGTTTTATTAAACGTTTTAGCCACTTCATGTTAGAGCATTATACATGATACTGGTATATATATGTTAATGAAGTAAATGGTTTGAACCTAGGAGTATCATTAGATGTGTGAAGTTGATCGTCCATGTTCTTGTAGTTTTGAGAAAGACTGTTGTTGGTGACTGACGTTCCGATGGCCTCAGTGGCGGTCATCTTCAGAGCCAGTATATACGTCTGTCTGGTTCATTACATTTGCCTATATATACGTCTGGTTCAGATGTATATTATTATACGCAAACCCTGACAAACAAGCTTTACTTGACGCTGAAGATGACCGCTGCTAAGGCCGTCAAAACGTCAGTCACCAACAACAGTCTTTCTCAAGACCACAACAACCTGGACGATCAACTTCACACATCTAGGTATATGTTAATTAAATCAATCTTGCAATCAATTGTCATGTCTGCATGTTCTTGACAAATTGAAAATTAGTAATGAAACCTACACAATAGCTAAAATAAACAGTAGCTTAGTAACAGAAATCAAGAAATAGAAACATTAGAAAGGAGGAAACCTGTAAGATATTGATTGAGGAAAATATTTTGCTTAGGACATCCATGGGCCATGGTCGTCCATACGAAAAGTGGCAAAAATCTGATTTTTCAAAAGTGGCCATCCATAGTACAGCTGAACGGCTACCTGGCTAAAAGCATGCAATGTAAGATACTGTACATGTACATTGTGTGTTGTGATATAAAGTGCAATAAACCTTAGTGAAAAAGCCAAGTCAAATAAAGTTAAGTCAAAGAAACATTACATATAATATTCAGTTACCGTGGGTGGAATAAAGTTAAACAAGAATCATGGGAGTTCCAATAAGTAGGAAAAGCTGTGTGACGACAGCAACCACAACATGTGCTGAAACAACCATAGCTGCATTAATAGTACCACATTTAGTTCCATTCAAACAGCAAAAATCTGACACATCAAGATTTGTAAAGCTTTTCCCTGCAACTTTCTCAGGACTTTTACACTTCAATAATTCTCGATCACTCCATTCCTTACTAAATTCATAAAACCAGGCCAGATTACAGTCACAGTTCAGTGGATTATCACGAAGTTGAATACATGAATGATCTGTGCATTTTGGTAAACCAGCAAAAGAATCTTTTTCAATTGTCTCAATGGTGTTGTTTGATAAATCAAGCAAAACAAGATTTTTTGAACCAGTGAATAGTCCTTTTCGAATATGAGTGATCTTGTTATCTTTCAGATCTAGAAAGAGCAATGAAGGCATGTTTTTTATAAAACCAAATGAAAATTCTGATGTTAAATTACATCTTGCACACTTGAAGATTGTGACCATTGGATTGTCTCTGAAAGCATTTGCATCAATACTTTTGATTGGATTTTCACCAACATCTATGCTCATAACATTTGTTCCCTTTAAAACATCTTGTTGAATATAGTTTATTTGACAGTTTGTAACCAGAAGGTTATTTAACTTTGGTAATCCACTGAAGAAACTAGACTTCAAGTTTTCAATGGCAGTTCCTTTCAAA
Source organism: Chrysogorgia sp. JL179-B06 (assembly GCA_035772405.1). NCBI lineage: Eukaryota > Metazoa > Cnidaria > Anthozoa > Scleralcyonacea > Chrysogorgiidae > Chrysogorgia > Chrysogorgia sp. JL179-B06. The sequence goes on from JAYKKM010000159.1 coordinate 4,558,309, forward strand.
AACAACCCTAGAATATTTGATCCAAACTTTCCTTCACCTATTGCTCCAAGAACTGCGCGATTCAACTTCGTATTTGCCACACTAAAGTGCGTAAGGTTTGAAGAATTTTTAAACAAATCATCAGGTAATGTTTCAAGAGGATTATTATTCAGGTGTACCGTGGATAATGTAGGAAGATTTGCAAATAAGCCACCAGGAGGAAGAGAAGTGATTCCATTTTCATCCAAATAAACCCGAAGTAGCTTTCGTAGACCTTGAAAAATTGCAGCATCTTGAAGAATTAGTCCATGTTTTTGTTTATTTAGATAGATAACTGTCAGGTTTGGTAAATTCTTGAAGCTATCCATTGAGATATTCTTTATCTGGCACTCAGATAATTCCAGGCTTTCTGTATCGTTGGGAATTCCAGAAGGAATATCTGTTATTAATAAATTGCCTTTACAGTTGACTTTCTTTGTCGTACATGAACATTGTGCTGGACAAGTAGCAGACAGCACAAAGTAAGAAGACAGTAAAATAAATCCACAAAGAACTTGGTCTTTCATACCGAAAGTGAAAAATATTACCAAAGAGCCAAAGACAACTTTGAGTTTTTCCTCCTGTTTACAAAAGGTGTTGTTCCAGCTGCTGTATTAAATAACCCACGTACCCAGATATCTTTGCTATCCATTGATACTAATCACATCCCCCTCGATCTCGTAAGAGCCTGCGAGGCTCTGGGAACGAGATTGGTGTCCACTGATCTCGAAAGTAGACTGGATCGAGCAACTATATTGTTCAGAAAATGAAGCCGGAAGTGGACCAACTGAGGATCCTATAAGGTTTTTGTTGGATTATGTGTTCATACCATCGAAAAAATAAAATAATTTTACTATAAAGAGGACCAGAAGACATTTTTCAAATTACTGGGTAAAACGATTCATGGCCTAGCTACAGATTTACTGCGACTTTGGTCCCTTAGTAATGACCGTAGTTGGCTCTAATTATTCAGTGGGAGAAGCCTAATATGAGACGTCAAATTAGCTTCAAGATTTTCATGCATTTAATGTTAACAAAGAAACTATATTGGCCGGACACTAAACCTATTTCGCGAGCGTCACAATTTGATTTACTTGCAAACTCGGAGTTTCTAGTCATCTGTCGTCAATTTACATTATACAAAAAACAAGAGAAAGCTCAATCCAGTCCTATTTTTTGAGATTAGTGGTCGTTGCGTTGGAATGCTCATGTTGATAACATTGTTAATAATAAAGCAAACAAATCATTGGGATTTGTGAAACGTAATCTGTACCCCTGTCTGTACTGAAGCGACAAAGTGCTCTGCATATGTAAATATTGTGAGGCCAAATCTTGAATACGCATCCATACAGAAAGAACCAGATAAATGCCATTGAATCAGTTCAGAGGCGGGCAGCTAGATTCAGCAAGGGGGATTATGATAGATAATCTAGTGTAACTGGAATGCTAAAGTCGATGAATCTAGACCTTTTACAATACAGGCGAAGAATTCATCGTTTGAACGTTTTTTATTCTGCTTTTTATGGACTGATTGCGTTGCCGATTCCAAATTACTTTTTATATACTAAACGAGTTACTAGGTCTAATTCTAATTATTCTTTTATACAACCTAGGGCTTCGCATGATTATTATTATTATAGTTTTTTCCCAAGAACGATAAGAGACTGGAACTCTGTACCAATAGATGTTCGGTCTACAGATTTTGAATCTTTTAGACAATATCATGGATGATTTATATTTTATAGCGCTTTTTTGACTTGAGTCACTTGACGTCCTTTATTTGTTGGTTTTCTTTCATCAAAATCGTTTACCAAAGATTTGGCTTTTTAACTTTTAACAAAGTTGCTTTACTACTGTCGCTGACAATTCACAAGGCCGTTTTCACATACCGCGGAATTTTAGAAACAATATGTTGTATCAGCCTAGACACTAGGCCTTCTATTTTGATTTTCTTTTTTTTCTAGAGAATTTGGATGCAGCGAATTTGGCGCCCAGCGCACGGAGAAGCCTATTCTAGGCTGATGTTGTATGTGGTCTTTCGATCTTGTTTATCCTCCATGCTCGATATCAAAACAACACAGCTTTGGGTACCCCACGTAAGTAATCTATTCATTTCGCTCGCCCGCAATTTCCCCCCCCCCGCCATTTTTTCCGCCCGCCATTTTCCCCAAGACACGGGACTAACCCTTTCTTTAGTTTGACTAGCTGAAACATGATATCTTATTTACCTTTCACTACTTGTATTTTTAAATTTCAAATTTGTTATCCTACTTTAACCGTTTGTAATCTAAAAACTGTTTAATAATTTGGCAAAACACAGTAAACAATTCCGCTTTCAATTATCCTTCACTTGAAATACGAGATTGTCGCGAAAAATCGGTGATTGTTTTAAAATCGACTGTCTTTGACAAGGTGACACCATAAAGTAAGAGCTTTGAGCCGATTCAGTCCAACCAAATGTTCAAATACACCCTTAATTTAATATAATGGCCTAAAGGTTGAACCCCACGTTGAAATAATGTGACATTCGTCAAAAACTATCCTTTCGATGCCGCAAGCCGCCCGCCCCAACCCGCAGAGAGCCTGCTCGCAGGCTAGATGGTTTTCAGACAAAGATTTGATTTTTCTGCTAAGCGCTTGTTTAATGAACAAGAACTTCAGGCAGCATCGTTGACAATCATGTTGTTCAGTTTGACTAGTTAAGGTTTCCATCAAGTAAAAAGAATCCGCGTATTAACGTTTCTTGAATAATTTAGCTAGTTTAATTGAGCTGTCACAGTTAGTATACCTAAAAGGTCGAAATGTGGAGAGAGCACTGTAACCAACCCCAAAACAACAAAGGTCCTAACCCTACCCCCCGCCCAATGGGATTTCTAATCCTAACCCCCGTGATACATGAAAGCTAAGTAAAAATCCTATTACTAACAAGGATCATCCTGAAGACGATTGCTTGCCGCTGACCGGGATAAATGGCGTACTCATCCTCTCTCTACGCCAGTGATGAGGTCGTGGCTCTTCAGTATACCCAAAAGGTCTAAATGTGGAGAGAAGACTGTGACCAATCCCAAGTTATATAACCAGTAGCTAATACCCCGGCCGTGTTCTCGAAAACCTCGTTAGGAGGGGGGTTAGAGTTAGGATCTTTGTTGTTTTGGGGTACGTGGATTACAGTCCTCTCCACATTTCGATCTTTTGGGTGATACTAAAGAGCCACGACCTTTTTGGAAAGTGACACTGTGACAGCTCAGCTAGTTAAATTATTCAAGAAAAAATGTTTATGACCTATAAGAAATACATTTCTTAAAGTGCCCATAATCTCAAAATGTTTTATTGTCTTGTTTGGAAGATCTTTTAAAATGATAAAGTAACTTCTTTTGAAGATTTTCGTTTCTTTGCATATCAGTAATTTGTTTGATATGCAAATGTCTGGAATTTCGTCACACATGCGCATAATGACTTATTGGAGAAATGTGTATATCTCTTTCACTCTCGAACGAAATCCTTTAAAATCAAGAAGTTTGGTGTTGTGGGAGAAACGCACACACGTGTTATTCACACTTTAGTGTTTTTATTTCATGAACGCAAAGATATATAACATTCTCTGATAACTCATTATTGCATGTGTGACGAAATTCCAGATATTTGCATATCAAACAAACTGCAGATATATCTCAAAAAGAAAGCGAAGAAGTGAAAATCTTCAAACGAAGTTGCTTTATCATTTTAAAAGTTCTTCCAAATAAGATAATAATAATTTTTGAGGTTATGGGCACTTTAAAGTGCTTATAAACCCAAAATGGGTTTTTGGTGATTCGGATAGGGCATAAAAAGTTAGTTAATAAGTTCTGGATTAGTTTTTGCGTTAAACTTTTAGTTTCGGAGATATAACGGCTCAAATATGCAAATGGCGCGGCGGAGGCTCTGGGAACGAGATTGACAACAACTAGGCTTTTGTATAGCAATCTCGTACCCAGAGCCTGCGATCCCCCTGTCCTGCGGAGGGGAAATAAGAATTGGCTCTGGGGAACTCCGATAAAACTCGTCATTTGATTGGTTGATGCTGAGCTCTCGCACCAGTTTCTTTAGGAGCTAATTGCTCGAGCGAAGTTTAAAAATAAACAGTTATTTTCAGAACTATGGCTGGTAAAGATTTATTCGATACACCTGCAACACATAATTATACACGACAGACTCAAAATACAATTGAACACATGAAATAAGTTAAAACTTAAAACTATTATTAATATTATTCTCGCTTCGTCGCCAAGCAAACATCCATCGTCTGACTCGTCTCGTAATTCTTCGCAGTTTCGCCTCAGAACTTTAAAATTATATTAGAGACTACAAGGTCGATGTAGTTTAGCCAAAGTTCTTGACAGAAAGTACAATTCCTTACCTGAGCGGCTGAGCCGATCACTGCCGACGGCGACGCGGACATATAAAACACTCTCGTCAATTCTCCGGTTGACGATTTAGCGAAAAGCTAAGAAAGACCATTTGTATCGCAACGCTTTGCCAAGAGCTTTGTAAAACATACTGGGCCATTCTTTATCGGTAAACAAATATTTTTCCTGGTCTTCCAACAAGTTAAACATCGTCGATGACAGTAGCAAATTATAGAGAACTGGGAACCAGAGGACTGGGAACAAAAACCCAATTTTGGGGACTTTTTCATCGGAGTTCCCCAGAGCCTCTGTTTTCTTGGCGCAGGCCAAAAGGAACGCAGGCTCTGGGAACGAGATTGTTTGTATAGGAGAAGACAGCTATCTTAAGAGTTTTTATTGAAAAATGCCCAAACGATGTGTCTTGACTCTTTACAATGTTACCTTGTCTACTCGAATTGTAATATATTTTTATAAGTATTGAAACATAACACGTTCCTCGGATCCAGTCTCCCGGCCTGCGCTACTTTTTTTCACAAATTGTGACTTTGAGCCCTTATATCTCCGAAACTAAAAGTTTAACGCAAAAACTAATCTAGAACTTATCAACTAACTTAATTGTTATGCTCTATCTGAATCACCAAAAAACCATTTTGGGTTATAAGCACTTTAAAGGTTCCGCAGGTTCCGCAGTTCCGCTGAATAGTCACACCCTGTATTTCTGCCTTTAAATGCGGTTTCAAAAGTGCATGGACGGGGGGACGGGTATTCTATAATGTATCGTCGAGGCGATTTAATTTAACAGAATCTTGGACAACTTTTTTGCTACTTTAAAAAACATTCCCCTTTGACTTTCCATAATATCTACGACGACACTGTAACAGCTTTGACTTTCATTATATAGATCAGTGATATTATTACTGACAGTAGACTCCAGCGCATGCAGCTCAGAGCCAAATATCGTTTGAAAAGTAGCCAAAATCTACCAAATTAGGCCAAACTACTTTTTGTTGAAAAGAAGCCAAAAAGGAGCCAAAAAAATCGAACCGTTATGTTGGAGAAAAGGGGAAAAAAGCCAAGCAGATACAAACATTTGTTAACGAAGTACTATGCTGATTTATAATATTGGTTAGTTTATCAACTTTACAATTGGCTGAATTTCATGAACCCGGTTCAATCAACCTGCATACAATCAATGTTTTTACAAAAAATCGATAACATTTTCGAAAAATTGTTGTCAACTGTTGGAGAGGTCAAAAAGGAGCCAAAAGGCCAAATATATTTTTCGAGGCCATACAAAAAATAAAGAAGCCAAAATCGAGTTATTTGGCCTCCACGAGGCCAATCTACCAACCCTGGACACACTGTATATCTTCTACAGGGGTCTCTTGATAGAAGAACATATTACATCTTGTCCCTCAATTATGAAAATTCGGTCCCAATCCCCAGAGTTCCCATTAAAAGGACGAAATATGGAGAGAGGACTGGAACGAACCCCGGGGATCGGCTGGTCCATTCTATAATGCAATTGGCTTGTCATAAAACTCAATTAATTCAGCCGAGTATAATTTATTCATCTAAATCTGAATGCTGTCTTCCAATTTTACAGAAAATTAGAAGTGATAACTTTCGCTAAATTGGATAATGCTTCTTCATACCTTTTGTAAGAGATAACCATGGATGTATGGTGGATTATTAAGCTTGTTAGCTGCTTTATGCCGACGAATGCTGACATGAACAACTCTGAAGAGCATTGAATATTTCTCAAGTTATTCAGGTCAACAAAGTAGACAAAGGCAATGGAACAAAGACCATAAAAATTATCATATCTAAACACCCAGAAATTCTGGGTGTCATGTGACCAGCCGATCCCAGGGCCATTTTCGCTGACCTACCACCGGGGCAAAATGCCCTAGGAGTTTTCTAAGGTTTAGGGTTGGGTTAGAAAACTCGTTAGGCGAGGGGTTAAGGTTATGGTTACAATTATAGAAATTAAGGCAAACTCTGTCCCAGTCTTCTCTACACATTTCGACCTAAAGAGCCACGACCCTGAAAGCAGGCTAACCCCATGTAGGTTATCAAACAACTAGAAATACGTTACGCAACAACCCCTCACACTGAATAGATTTTCAATGGACAATATCTCTGAGAGCTTTGCGTTGTCTGAATTTAATTGTTTCATAAGACATTTCTAAATAACTAATTATCCCAAACTTTTAAATTTTAATTTGGGTGCAGTACCTTCACTGAACAGCTTCAGGCCTCTCTTTACCATATTTTGGTCACCATGGTCAAAATTTGGAAAATGATATTAGTTCCTATAGACAATTCATTATTTCATGTACTTTTTACGCAACTCGGAAATTTTGAGTAGTTTTCGTTTAAATATTGATATTCTGCCATCACGTTGCTATGGAAACGTGATGTGTTTTTTACCAAGAAAAGGCTTCCAAATTGTTCAAAAAACGCGTATGGACTTAAGGTCGGGTGACAGGTGCGATTTTTTTCTCGCGCCGGCAATGCAACGGGTCAACTTTCATTGCGTTGCCCGCGCGAGCGAAGTGGTTACACGAGCAATGATAGCTTAGAATGATCATTGCGTTTCCTACTGAAACAATGCCTGGGCAATTTGATATTTTCTGCAATCGTTGCCGAAAGTTCAAACATTTCAACTTTCCGCAACGATTGCCGAACGCATCGGGTTACAATTGCGTTACCGCGCCAATCAACACACCTACCCCTTTTTAAATGATCTGCACATCCGACCTATGGACTAATAGCGGCTGCTGACGCGCCATTTGTAAGCTCAAGGTCTACCTCGGTCTGTTCATGCCTGTTTCGTAAAATACATGTAAAGCGCTTTGAGACAATGTGATAAAGCGCTATATAAGAATTAATGGTTAATGGCCAGATATGCGACACGTGCAATTTCATCACTCGCGCCGGCAACGCAATGAAATTTGACCCGTTGCGTTGCCGGCGCGAGAAAAAAATCGCACGTGTCACCCGACCTTTATAGTACGTATTCCATATAAGGACCAAGGTCATATCGGACGGATCGGGATTGGGATTGGGATTGGGATCGGGATTGTACCAGCCCACTGGATGTGGGATTGTTAACACGTCACTGAGCGCATGCGTCTAACAACCAATTTCTAATCACACATGCTTAGTCTAATCTAGCATCCCATGTAGGGGAATGGATGAATGTATTGCCCTCGTATCAGCATCCTTGTTAATTGGATTGTAACCGACCCCAAAACAATTAACACCTACGTACACCTTACTTACCAATTGTGGAAGGTTAGCTGCAGGTCTTGCTACAGGGTTTTGCACGCCAGTATTATTGTTACTTGGAATTCAGGTCAAGATAACGCAAGCTGATCTTGATCTGACCACCACACCCTGTTGTCGACCTGCACCGGCCTATCACACCAAAAGCTTTGGTGGAAGTTAATTATTGCAATTTGCACCTTAATCATTTCTTTGTATAAAGGGAGGGTTGGTGGGATGTTCAATTCCACATGTTCTCGTTGCTGCCCTCTAAGCGGCCGTGTCATGCTCTGGCTACGGTCACTCGCTAATGGTCGACGTTATCCAACATGGCTTGTCATATGATACTCCGATGTTCCTCGCGCTTGCGCAGTTCCCTTGTTGTTAACCTTAGTTATTACATAACCTCATCAAAAATCCTAATTAACCCCCGGCTGGATCTTCGTAACATCCCAGCTAGCCGCCACCTTGTTATAGTGTACAGCCTGAATATACACCTGTTATTCAGTCTGTGAAATTGTCGACCCTCCGCTGAGCTACTCAGATCTGAGTAGTAGATTTTGATTGTTCAAATCACAACCCTTGACTTATTCCAGTTACAATTGGTTCTCTGGGAATTCTTGTGAGATCAAATAATCCAAATAAACAATTATGAATCACATGAGTATTAAACCACTCAAAATCTACTACTCAGATCTAAGTAGCTCAGCAGGGGGTCGACAAGCTATCAGACTGAATTACAGGTGTATATTCAGGCTGTACACAGGCAGGCAACGTATTTTCTCGTTAGGGCAACGTATTTGCTCGTCAGGGCATGCAACGTATATTATATGCTCGTTAGGGCAACGTATTTGCTCATCAGGGCAACGTATTTTCTCGTTAGGGCAACGTATTTGCTCGTCAGGGCAACGTATTTGCTAGTTAGGACAACGTATTTGCTCGTTAGGGCAACGTATTTGCTCGTCAGGGGAACGTATTTTCTCGTTTGGGCAACGTATTTGCTCGTCAGGTCAACGTATTTGCTCGTTAGGGCAACGTATTTGCTCGCGTCAGGGCAACGTATTTGCTCGTCAGGGGAGCATATATGCTCGTTAGGGCAAAGTATTTGCTCATCAGGGCAACGTATTTTCTCGTTAGAGCAACGTATTTTCTCGTCAGGTCAACGTATTTGCTCGTTAGGGCAACGTATTTGCTCGTCAGGGCAACGTATTTGCTCATGAGGGCAATGTATTTTCTCGTTTGGGCAACGTATTTGCTCGTCAGGGTAACGTATTTTCTCGTCAGGGCAATGTATTTGCTCGTCAGGGCATGTATTTGCTTGTTTTCCAGACTGGAACACCCTATGCACTCGTACGTTAGCGTACGTAGAAGTTGAATGTGGTTACCAACTCTTTCTAGTCGGGCTGAAAAATATCAGAAATTGAACCACCTCATTGTTCAATCGATAAACAGGTTATCAGCTGTTCAATAGCACTTTCAGGAGATTACGTCAGTATCCATGTTTGTCCGCATTTATCCGCATACTTCTTGCGGCCATAACAAAAGAAATAGCTCATTTGCATTCATTTGTATTCATTCGCGTTACAAGTGTTGCCCTGAAAATATACAAAGCGTGACCGCATAAATAGTTGTCCGCAAAGGAAATCTGTGTATATGGCATAAACAAGCAAGTAAATTTGTATACACATGTAACTATGCAACTTGTCAGTTGGGACAAAAGGACACCAAGAAAGAACCTAATTCCGCTTCAACGTGGTTAATTTACGCTAAATTATGCAGATCTCCTAACTATACGAATACAGAGAAAATATGGGCATCAAAGATCATTGCAACCAGTCGTTATATCAGTCACGAAAGCAGGGATTAAAAGGAAATCTATATCCCACACGCAATTTGTTTGTATACCAAAATCAGATCATACGAAAGATCGAAAATATTTCATTTACCTAGATAAATTTAGAGATTTTGCAAATTTTATTTTGAGTATGAATTGGAATTCTGACTGCAATTGTGTGTGATTTGTGTGTGATTCAAAGTTTAGGAGATCTTCTTTACCCCAAGGAGGTCAGAGATTCGTATTACCTTTACGAATTGCAGGAAACACGAAAATAGCCCGATAGATACAAGAGGAGGGGTAGATGAAGAGGACAGCATGTTTGGTTTTTAATGATAACGGCCGTGTATAATATTAATGCACTATTTTGCGTTCTTTTCCTGTTCATCTCCCTTTTTTTGCCGAATCATCAACATTTACTCCTTAGTTTTCTTTGCCTTTTCGCGCGGATTATTTTTCGCTCAGTTTTAATTTCGCGCACCTTGGCTCTGCGCGAATTCTAATAACGTGCGAATATTAATATAAGTAAGGTACCTCTTTTGAAATTAAGAATACTGAATACTGAATAAGCTTTGATAATTCTATTGTACAAATATGCCATTATATGCCAAATATGCCATATACACATTTCTAATAAATTAGCATAAATTTTCAAGCATTGTGAAATAAAAACTCTAAACAGAGAAAAACACAACTGGGCTGAATACAATGTGTAGTATAGTAAATGTTTGAAAGCAAAAATTTACCTTATTATATTGACAACATGTCTAGCAAGTATCACTGAAATTGACGGCACCGAAAAAGATGGCGACTGTACGTTTTACCAGAATGCTTTGCGACCTTAAATCACCTGTAATAACAGCTAAACATTGTTTACCTTGTAAACATGAATTAAATACGTAAAAGCCTCCATTTTACCAAACTTAATCTTTTTGAATATTTCTACGAGATTCAATGTTTACTGCGCGCAAGGAATTATGGTTAAATGTACCAGTCGCCATCTTTTTCGGTCAATTGAAAACAAGGACATTTATTTGCAGGAGTAATAGCGGAGCGCGTTAATGCTATTTATAGAACCAAAACTCAGACAAACAAACCAAAATTGAATCTCAAGGGATTCCTAACGACTCTTTATTATTGTTTGGAATTCAAGAATTTATAGCATACTGACGTCATTAGACCGCGCTTCGCTATTTGCAAAACCCTGCATCAGCATAAATAACGGAAAAGACCAGACATCCTTATTCATTTTATTTCCAAACAAATATCAATAACTATGCAGTATGTTATACCTCTTCTGAAAGGGCATTGAATAATGTATATAATAATTTTATTGTACTTGCACAAAAACACGATAACATTTTGAATAAACTAGCATAAATTATCAAATGTTCTGAAGTAATAAACCGAAATTTTACAAAAACAGAACTGGCCTGTACCGTGCCAAAACACAATGTGTTATCGAGCAAATATTTGAAACAAAAATATTACCTTATTATATTGGTAACATGTCCAGCAAATATCACAAAAAGATCCATAGGAATGAGCGCCATCACAACTTCAATTAAATGTCTAATGGGCATCCATGCCCTTGGTTACCGGGCTAGCGCGGTAAGCGAGATAATTTCTAGCCTGCGGCAGACGTTCCACCCGAAAAACCGGAGAGATGATTTCTGATGATTTTAGATGATTTCTGGCTCACGTTTATATGGGAAAAATTGATGTGCCAAACAATAGACGGCGTCGGCATCCTTTGAAAATTCATCTCGGTGAGAGGGCCAGCTCGGCTGTGAGTGTTTATAAGAAAAATGTTTCATCCCGCTTACCGAGATTCGCCTCTTTCAAGCGAGATCTCGCTAACCCAGCGGAATTTATAACAGCAATAGCCCGGTTATAAACAAGACATCCTTGATTGGCATAGGAGAACTGTTGTAAACAAAAAAGTAAATCTAAAGAGATAAACGGATCATTATTTTTGCTCAAGTTAGTAGTATAGAACATGCAGGGAGTACGGAAACAGTCGTGAATTTCATACAACGTTTCAACGTCAACTCACGCCCTACCAGACCCAACTCACAACATTAATTGCAGCGTTACTAAAAAAATGCACTTTTCAAAAAAACACGCCTCAGAACACTGGATTTTACAGTCTATAAACAAACTCAACGTTGATTTTGTCGGATAAGTGCATGTGACTTTTGTCATTTTCGCACGCAGCTCAACAAAAACCTCAGCGACAGCAAAACCGCGGGAAACCACCGCAAATGAGAAACAACTAGAAACAAGACCACTATAGTTGATGATATTGACAAACCCAATATCAGATTCTAGTGCGATCTGAGTTTGATTGACAACCGTTAATTACAAACAAGTCATCAGGGGATGGTCCGTGAACCAGCTCAGTCAATGCTCTAGCAGTATATCTATGGGATGTATTGGGCCCCCACAGCTTGGCCAAGATCCCGCACAGACTCTAGGAAATGCGGCAGGTGCTCCACAACCGACACTATCGCTTTCTTTATTATGGAAATTAGTCTATTTGTTGATTACCATGCAAACTTTCAGACTTTTTAGAGTAGTGGTTGTACACATGTTTGGACGTTGTGATACCACCCGATAACAAACCCAAGAAAGGTAACGTCTCTTTTCCACAGCTAGTTATCTTTTTGCAGCTCATCGTCCAGCGCTTTAAGCCCGTTTTCTATTTCACCATTTCTCTCGCCGCTAGCGAAATATTTCTATCATGACATGAAAACGGGAAAAAATTATGTCATCGGCGAAGTGTTTCTCTAGCGGCGAGCGAAATGGTGAAGTGGAAAACGTTAAGGGTTTTCGATAGCGTCCGACCAACCCTGCAATTCCATTCTATTCTGTTTGCCATTTCCATTCTGTTCAATTCATATTCAGAGTGGATCTTGGTGCCTCAGTGTAATCTCCAGTCTTGCGTATCTATAGTTCTTTAGCTTGCTCACAATGGAAAGTGTATACTTCCTCTTTGCCAACACCATTAAGATAGTCGTCCGTGATCGTCCTCATGCCACTTTTACTTAGACAATAGAAAGTAACAAGCATACTAATGTTTTCTCTGTATGGTTTGGAGATTGACAGTAATTGCTACGTGATCACAATGGACTGGTTGACAATCCAAAGTGCCGCGCGCTAAAAGCTAGATTGACTAATTGACTAGTCCTGTTTTTGATGTCCTGGCCACTTGTTGGTGCCTTTAAAGGTCTCTGTAACGTACATAAGCCCGGTGTCAACAGTCTTTTGCAGTCTATCGTTATAAAGTCAGGATCGTGTGTGTACCTCCACTCTTGGTACTCTTTGTTTTATTCAAAAGTATAGGGCATATACAAGGACGATCCTGCAGTCGAATTTACATTTGTACCGCTTTTCTAATAATAATAATAATGTGTCTAGCACTGTCATTCCAACTATTAACATATTAAACGGAGTCTCAATTTACAATACAGCTCATCTAATATTGATCGATTGGAGGCGGACTATTGTTCACAAGGTTGACTAGTCCATAAGACAACACGAATACCCTACACAATGACATTAGCGGTTGTCTCTTTCTTGGTACAATCACCTGCAAAGCGAAGTAGTCTTTGCAGAACTTTTGCATGGTCATAAACTGATCTTTTTCGTCAAACCCAAACAACCGTTTCACCTCAGAGTAGAACTTATACGTTTGGACACCTTGAGAGTACATAGTGTTTGGCTCACTCTCGATTGTGATCCTGTTCAATATTTGGATAAACGTATTCGAGTAATATTGGTGAACAACAATGGATTTTCTAATTGATGTTCTAATTCACAAATGTTCCATCCTTGTCCCACTCGACAGACTTCATTGACGTTATGTGTTCATATGAGAGAGATCGCCCACTTGCAATGACGTTATTATCAGCCAGCTCTTGATTGTCGATCGTTTTGTACTCCAGCTCAAGCTGTTTTTCAATGAATAACAGACACTGCCTCACCATTAGACCATTATATCTGTGGGAGTCAGAAAGCACGAACACTAGAAAAACGTCTTGCTCAACCAAGAGCATAGGTGGGTCACAAAATGAAAAGCATTCGAAGCGTTAAGCATAAGCTTGGAAGCTATGAAATAAACAAGGTGTCTCTGTCTTAGTTTGACGACAAACACTACGTCTTGGGAAACGGTATCGACTCCTATATACATGTATTCGGCCACATGTACACCTGCATCTGTCGCATTTTCTAGAGTCTGTACGGAGTCTTGGCCAAGCTGTGGGGACCCAACACACCCCCTATATATCCTCTGGCCTGGAGCATTGACTGAGCTGGTTCACGGACCACCCACTAAGAACTTGTTTGTAATTTACGGTTGTCACGCAAACTCAGATCGCACTAGAATCTGAGATTGGGTTTGTCAATAGCACTAACTGTGGTGGTCTTCTCTACAGCTTGTTTCTGGAGTTTGCGGCGGTCGCTGAGGATCTGTTGAGCTGCGTGCGTTGGTTTATTGTTGTGTTGGTTTATAGGGTAAAATCCAGTATTCTGAGAGGGATTTCCTAAAGCGTGTTTTTTTGAAAAGTGTATTTTTTGAATAACGCTGCATTAATGTTGTCAGCTGGGTCTGGTAGGGCGTGGGGTTAAAACGTCTTATGAAAAAAAAAACGACGTTAAAACGTCGTATGAAATTCACGACCTGTTCCTTTAAATCAAGCATGCAGGCGAATGCGCAGTCTTCTCAACACTGCTCAGCAGTAAGTCAGCGCCGAGAGTCAAGATAGACCCAGTGAGTAGGTATGCTGCAGGCATAGACCACTTAGTCAGCATTTTTTAATTTATTCATGCAGAGCTCTGACCCCTATATTTTAGTTTCCAGGGAACCCAGTTGAACCTGTGCGCGCGCATGTTCACCGGAAGAAAATGTCATAATGTCATAAGCGGAATTTCTTTTTCATTGGTTCAAGTGAACATATTTCATGTGGATAGGAAAACCGTAACAAGTGGAATCTTGTTAGACATTGGTTAAAACGACGGGTTTGCTTATGAAACGGAAGATAATTAACTATAGCATTCCTTCAAAATTTCTTTAACGATGTCTTTTAACTTGTCCATGGATGATGGTGTGATTTAAGGGAAACGTTTGAAATGTTACTCTAAAAAGATCGTATCCAACATTTGTATATTGGTACATTCATGAACGTACAATAAGCCGACGGGGCTTGAGTTGTTAAAGTATACATAGACTAGAAAATATTGTTTTGTACGGAGAATAGAGAAAGTCTTCAAAGTTAGCCTCTTACAATGTTTTAAACGTTTTCAAGTTTAACGTTGAAATAAAGAACACGTTTGATGTGATATTTATTTTGCCACGCTAAAGAGTAATAATAATCTTAAGTCACAGTAAAATGACGAAGTGTGAAACGTATAATGTTGTCAGTGAAATAAATCAATTAACTCATTCTGGTGACTTTTGAAATGGGATGTTAAAGGCAGTACGACTGTTTGGTGTCCATCGAAGGAAGATCTGGTTGTGTATTGACCGAAGCAGAGTTCACCGAAGCGTTTGTGAATAATTTACACGGCCTTGTCATTGAAAATCAATTAACGCGGACAATTCACTTGCACCGCGAAATGAATGATAAGAAACGTAAGATTTCGTGTTTATTACAAACTAGTAGAATAGAATACTGTCTTAACGTATCTCCCTTTACGAAATGACTTCAGTGAGATGAAGTATTATCAAGACGAACTCTGGCCTTAGTTTCTAATCGTCTGGTGTTATTTTCTCCTGGTTGTTTGTGAGAAGATCAATTGTAAATTGCATTCATAATCAACGAGAGATTTAAAATGTTTTCTACTGACATTTGTGAATGTAGTGCGGGAAAACGTGTGTTGGTAGAAAATTATCAATGTTCACAACATTAAATATATTGGTCGAGTTTTATTAGACAAAAGGATTATTATGTTTTGGGTGACATTACATCTAGAGACAAAGGTATCCATACATTAAACTTTGCCCTTTTCTTTTCGTGTTGATTGGTTGCGGAGGAAATAGGTCTTGACCCAAACCGTAATAGCTAAGGGTGATCAAAACGATTATTAAATATTCACATAGTCATAGCGTAATAAAAAAACCTCATAATAAAAACACTTCGTAATAAAAACAAAGTGTGAAACGTAATTGTGTCGATGAAAATCGACTAACTAGTTTTCCCCCTTCAAGCAACGTTTAATTCAATAAACATTCGACTTGTCTTGTGTAAATGGTAAGTGTTTTCGTCGTTCACATCGTTGGGATAATTGTAAATAATCTGCAAAATCAATTTGTCTATCAATGGACTAAAGCATACATGTCGAGATTGGAGAATATTGTTCAGCATGAAAATATATATGGAACTTTTTCAAAATCATTTCCTGAGTGTGTCCATGATGTAACAATCTAAAACAATGTTGAGATAAAATGTTAAAATATTAACCGATTTAGTTTGATACACGACATGTTTGTATTACGCAAATATAATGTAAACGTTGACAGGAAATTAATTAGATGTTTGTTATATTTGTTCATGCGATTTTCCTGTTTTGCATGTGTAAAATGTTTTGCTCATTCGCGTTTTGTTCAATTGTTTGCATTTTTGCACAAGTTTTTCTCATGTTTAACTTAATATTACACATTTTTGCCAATTTATTCCTCAATTTTGCTCGTTTTTGTTCATGTTTCAGTCAAATTTACTGGTTTTTGTTGACGTTTTACACTTTTTTTTGCTCATTTTCGCTCAAGTTGACACATTTGTCAGTTACTCATTTTGCCTTAATTTTGCTCATTTTCCCATCAATTTTAAACATTTGGAACTAATTTCTGCTCATCTTGCCACATCATCATTGCTCACTTATGTGCATTTTGGTTATTCCCACTCATTTTACTGTGTACATGTGTAGCTATATCACTTGGCATTTCTACGCGTTTTCGCTCATACTTCATGTTTCGATTGAACATGGACAGCTCGAAACATAAATAATGCGTTAATTCTGAAAGTTATGTCAATTTGTCACAAATTTAACTGTATGTGAATTTATCTTGTATCTAAACTTTCATTCAGTTTTCTCACATTTTCGCGAAAAAGAATAGGAATCAGAACAATGATCAACAGATTTAAAAGTCATAATTCATGATTTTAGAGATGTTAGGAATTATAATTTGCTCACTCGCGTTTTGTTCAATTGTTTGCATTTCTCATGTTTAACTTAATATTACACATTTTTGCTAATTATTCGCGCTACTGTAGTGGCACTGTTATTAGTCATTATTTTTGGGGTTCCACAAATCTGCAAAATTGTTCAATAAGTTATCGTCAGGCTTTTTCGAACCGTGAGGTATGTTGCAGGTCAATAGCCAATAGTTATTTATTTTCGACAGTTTGGTTTTGGTCGAGATGTTCTCTGACTCACAAAACCTACAAACATCTCGCCCAAAGGTAAAGCTGGTCCAAAAGAAAGAACTCACAGAACCGTGGACGAAACGTCAACATGCTCACAGTTTCACAGAGCCTAAGCGAATCAAAGCGATTTCGGACTTTCCTTTTATTGTCAATGAATCGCTGTCGGAAAAGCATTTGCGAGACCTACAAACCCGCAAACCATTGCAAAGTCTCCAAGATGAGAGAAACACAGATGACAGATCAATAATGAAGGCGGAAATATGGACAGCTTCCGAAGGACAGGGAAATAATTTATGCTGTGTTGACATTTATCTCGTGTAACTCCGTAATATTTATCATTATGAAACGTATTTTTGTCCGATTTAAATCAATTCTATATCGAAATGATCACTTGAATCTGGCGAATCGAACGCTGTAGGTTTCGTCTACCTAAAATGTGAAGATCAGATGTTATATGAGAAAATGCGTAAGCGATTAAAGTACCCAAAATTCGTTTTTAAATTGAAAGGACATGGCTTCAAGATCTATTCGACGTTTGCCCGGTGATTCAATGCTTTTATGCCCATTAAACCGATGTAATTTCGTAACAGAGATGTTTCGTATACCTTGCCGTTGATTTTTATATAAGTTTTGATACGTGAAGGCCTTCAATCGAACAGATATTAAAAAATAGAATTGCCATGTTTAGTGTTTACATTAAGACTTTCGTCTGCGTTGTCAGGCGTTCTGCATTGGGGGCAGGGCTAGCCTGCGTGCATCAGACGGCTGATTTCAATCATCAATCTCAGTTCTAGCCCAACTCTATACGTAACTACATTGCTTCTTAAAGTTTCCCACTTCTTTAAACGAGCGCTGCACAATGCCTTCAATACCTGATTACAGAAAATAAGTAGCCCGAGTAAGCATCTGGACAGGCGTCTTGTTTATTCCTTAATTTGCTCATGTTTTTTCTCACTTTTTTCTCATTTTCCCATGTCAACACTTTGAATTAGTGTACAATGACATATTTATTTGGTTTTTCGTTTTTATGTTTAATTGCACTTGGCTAAATGCACTATCCGTGACGGAGGTAATTATGTGCACGCATGCTTGGACCAGAATAAACGTGTTTTGGCGAAAGAGAAGAGTGAAGCACATAGTCTGAAAATGATTAAGTGATTGAAGGTGAATAACCGATTTAGAATTCTCACAATGTAGTTCAAACGTTATTATACTTTTATAAAAGTGTTTGCATTTAATTGTTGCAATGTTGGATGCAGATTGCAGTTCCAAGTAACAGTTTTTAATCAAAATGTGCGTAAATTTGAAATGTTGATTAATAAAATATTTTACGAATTTACGATTTTTTGGTGTTTTGTATGCTATCACAAAGTGTACTTACTATATTATAGAATACAATCAAGAGAGAAAGTCTAAAAAAGAGGATGCATTTTGAACATATGCTTTTTCAACAAAGTAAAATTTACAAAATACGAATTTCGAAAAGTGTAATATTATAACAGAAACGTTTGATCAAACGTTCAGCAAGTTGAGAGTGATAATATGTTTGCGAAATATTATAGAGTGCGAAAATGTGATTCTTTTTTCGCTGGTACACATGTATGTGCACGTTTTTGCTCATTTAGTTGGTGAGTTTTTCATCACATTTACTCTCCTTTTTAAAGTTGCAATAATATTTAACGTCGGAATGTGTATCACTTTTTTCGCTGGTTCTTGAATGATTAAACAACATCGTCGGTATTATTGACATGGATGGTTTCAATATTTGCAAAAAGTTTCATTGCAAAGAACTAGTGGTCTTTTACGAATTGGAGAGGATGAAGCTTCTTCATTTTTTCTTCGACGTTGGAAAAACGTGCATGGGCGATTTGTCGGAGAAAGACTGGTTTATCTGCAAATGGGTGCAAACCAATATTCACCATTTACATTGAGTGTTTGGAGAACATAATCGAACAGTTATAATCGAACATAAATAAGAGGAATGAAAATTCGAGAGACATGTGGGAATCACAATAAGGTGAACGCATTTTAATCACTGTTCAAAGTAGAAGTTGAAGCTTTTGGAAGATGGTTAGAAGAAACAACCGAGATAGCTTACACGCAATCATGCAAGATTACAAAACGTTTTTTTTACGCGAACCAAAAGCTAAAAAAAATGGTACAATGAAATTCCTGGATTGACTTGTACTTTGATATGCAGCGTGAAAAAATGTTTGCAATGTTTCTCTGTAGACAAATTTAAAACTAGAACATCAAAAAACAACTAACAACATTAAAATACATTTTTTTTATTTACGCTGTCATAACAACAATTTGGAGGGCCCTTCCAATTGGTGAAATGCCGGGATTACTATGCTATACTTTTCGTGTTCCGCAGTCTCTATTATTGTCGTGTATCCATAACAAAATGGATGGCATCTTGTTCGGTCCATGCAGATGTGAGGTTGGGATATAAATACTCTTCATGTTGGAACGCGTAAAAGTCATCTTGTTTGAAATCCAGTTGCCGAATGAGAGCTGCTTGCTCCTGCTCTTCATTAAACACGAACATTTCCTCCAAGAACTCCAACTCCTCATGAGTATTACAATCCTCGATTACTAATTTCAAATCCATTTTCTACAGGTGAATCAGTATAGAGTTGGATAAAAAGACGTATCGATACCACAATTAAAAGCAAACTTACCATGAACTTGTTTGCTATGACGGCCACAACGTATCAATAGGTGTCTGTGTTCAACAATGAAATACGTATGAGCGGAGATGCGTATAAATGTCAAGTGAAAAAGAGACACATGCGCAGTAAATGCCAAACATTCGCATAAATTGCAATGAATGTGAAAAGATGTATAAATGAGTTACAAATGTATAAAAAATCATTCACAGGTTGTGACATATGGTGTGTTGTATGCATGGTTCAGAATAAAAACCTGCATGTTATAACAATCGGCTAAACTGGGATGGAACACATACAATTGGTGCGATTGAAATAGACAAATTACATGCGTCAGACGGGACTTTCGGTCCCTTCAGGGACTAAAAAAGTCCCTGAACAAGGACACTTTTTATGTTGATGCAGTAACAGAGTGCACCAGTTGTACATCATGCCGCGAAAGCGAAAGGACTGTCCAATTTGCGGTAAAAAAAGTCTACTTAAATTGTCCAACCATTTGGCCGACTTTCATCATCTCTCATCCAAAGACAGACAACCTTATCTCATTCGAGCCACATCTACTCCATTAGTATCTCTAGAAACACTTCTGGAAGGTGTGTTTTATAGACTTGAACGGACACAGAAACAAGAGACACCCCCTCTTCTCACT
Organism: Chrysogorgia sp. JL179-B06; assembly: GCA_035772405.1. Taxonomy (NCBI): domain Eukaryota; kingdom Metazoa; phylum Cnidaria; class Anthozoa; order Scleralcyonacea; family Chrysogorgiidae; genus Chrysogorgia; species Chrysogorgia sp. JL179-B06. Next base: position 4,578,561 of record JAYKKM010000159.1, read on the forward strand.
AAATTAATAAACTGCACCAATGGCAATATGGGCATCCTCAGACGTTCGGATATAACTGATGACAAGAAAAAAAAGTTATACAATGCAAATTATATCAAAGATCAAATTGCTTCCTCGCCAGGAGACGCAGGGCAACAGGTTTATATTAAGGAAAAAAACGTTGGGACAAATTCAAAAACATTGGCTAAAAGTTGGGAACGTTTTTAGACCATATATTTAAATATTCAAGTCATCAAATAAAATGTTTTCTTTTTTATCAAATCATTGTTTTTGATACCTTCCTTTTTCTTAAGTAACGTGTGCATAGGTTAAGATCAGTACCAAAAAAAACCATTTTATCGTCACTTGGTATAAGCACATTTCACAATGTCTTTTTATCTATCTTATCAATCTTATCTATTTCCTGTCAACGTTTACCTTTACGCAATACAAACAACGTGTAAAACTAAATCGACATGATTTAAACTTCCCCTGAAGTTTTTCACCGTCAAAATTTATAAGCTCGTAGACCGGTGGTCATCGGGATGCTGTTTCGCTTTAATAATATTAAATCAGGTAACATATCAATTGTATATCTGTCCTCACTGCCTGTAAGGTTAAATCAAGCAACCAAACATTCTAGGGTTTTCAAAAAGATTTTTTATTAATTCAAAAGTAAATTACACAGTTGGTTGGTAATACTTTAACTTACATGCACACGTTACATAGTCCATTAAGCGATTAAAACTGTCTCATAGTTCTTTCTGTTTCAGAATACATCTTGGCCCATATAGACGATGATAAACAAAGTCTCGAAATAATGCCTGCATGATGCATTTGATGGTTTGGGGTATTTTAAAATCTTGCAAACTTCCACGATACTGCGCCAAATATGTTCACGATCGATCATTGAAATCGCTCGCGCTGCATGGGTCAACCAACGTTAATCATGCTCATCCATGCTCCAACAATGTTCTCTCAGATCGCCTTCCGTTTCAATCTTTACTCATTCCCGCTCCAGTTAAGAAAACATTTTATTTGATGACTTGAATATTTAAATATATGGTCTAAAAACGTTCCCAACTTTTAGCCAATGTTTTTGAATTTGTCCCAACGTTTTTTTCCTTAATATAAACCTGTTGCCCTGCGTCTCCTGGCGAGGAAGCAATTTGATCTTTGATATAATTTGCATTGTATAACTTTTTTTTCTTGTCATCAGTTATATCCGAACGTCTGAGGATGCCCATATTGCCATTGGTGCAGTTTATTAATTTAGTGAGAAGAGGGGGTGTCTCTTGTTTCTGTGTCCGTTCAAGTCTATAAAACACACCTTCCAGAAGTGTTTCTAGAGATACTAATGGAGTAGATGTGGCTCGAATGAGATAAGGTTGTCTGTCTTTGGATGAGAGATGATGAAAGTCGGCCAAATGGTTGGACAATTTAAGTAGACTTTTTTACCGCAAATTGGACAGTCCTTTCGCTTTCGCGGCATGATGTAGAACTGGTGCACTCTGTTACTGCATCAACATAAAAAGTGTCCCTGTTCAGGGACTTTTTTAGTCCCTGAAGGGACCGAAAGTCCCGTCTGACGCATGTAATTTGTCTATTTCAATCGCACCAATTGTATTTGTTCCATCCCAGTTTAGCCGATTGTTATAACATGCAGGTTTTTATTCTGAACCATGCATACAACACACCATATGTCACAACCTGTGAATGATTTTTTATACATTTGTAACTCATTTATACATCTTTTCACATTCATTGCAATTTATGCGAATGTTTGGCATTTACTGCGCATGTGTCTCTTTTTCACTTGACATTTATACGCATCTCCGCTCATACGTATTTCATTGTTGAACACAGACACCTATTGATACGTTGTGGCCGTCATAGCAAACAAGTTCATGGTAAGTTTGCTTTTAATTGTGGTATCGATACGTCTTTTTATCCAACTCTATACTGATTCACCTGTAGAAAATGGATTTGAAATTAGTAATCGAGGATTGTAATACTCATGAGGAGTTGGAGTTCTTGGAGGAAATGTTCGTGTTTAATGAAGAGCAGGAGCAAGCAGCTCTCATTCGGCAACTGGATTTCAAACAAGATGACTTTTACGCGTTCCAACATGAAGAGTATTTATATCCCAACCTCACATCTGCATGGACCGAACAAGATGCCATCCATTTTGTTATGGATACACGACAATAATAGAGACTGCGGAACACGAAAAGTATAGCATAGTAATCCCGGCATTTCACCAATTGGAAGGGCCCTCCAAATTGTTGTTATGACAGCGTAAATAAAAAAAATGTATTTTAATGTTGTTAGTTGTTTTTTGATGTTCTAGTTTTAAATTTGTCTACAGAGAAACATTGCAAACATTTTTTCACGCTGCATATCAAAGTACAAGTCAATCCAGGAATTTCATTGTACCATTTTTTTTAGCTTTTGGTTCGCGTAAAAAAAACGTTTTGTAATCTTGCATGATTGCGTGTAAGCTATCTCGGTTGTTTCTTCTAACCATCTTCCAAAAGCTTCAACTTCTACTTTGAACAGTGATTAAAATGCGTTCACCTTATTGTGATTCCCACATGTCTCTCGAATTTTCATTCCTCTTATTTATGTTCGATTATAACTGTTCGATTATGTTCTCCAAACACTCAATGTAAATGGTGAATATTGGTTTGCACCCATTTGCAGATAAACCAGTCTTTCTCCGACAAATCGCCCATGCACGTTTTTCCAACGTCGAAGAAAAAATGAAGAAGCTTCATCCTCTCCAATTCGTAAAAGACCACTAGTTCTTTGCAATGAAACTTTTTGCAAATATTGAAACCATCCATGTCAATAATACCGACGATGTTGTTTAATCATTCAAGAACCAGCGAAAAAAGTGATACACATTCCGACGTTAAATATTATTGCAACTTTAAAAAGGAGAGTAAATGTGATGAAAAACTCACCAACTAAATGAGCAAAAACGTGCACATACATGTGTACCAGCGAAAAAAGAATCACATTTTCGCACTCTATAATATTTCGCAAACATATTATCACTCTCAACTTGCTGAACGTTTGATCAAACGTTTCTGTTATAATATTACACTTTTCGAAATTCGTATTTTGTAAATTTTACTTTGTTGAAAAAGCATATGTTCAAAATGCATCCTCTTTTTTAGACTTTCTCTCTTGATTGTATTGTATAATATAGTAAGTACACTTTGTGATAGCATACAAAACACCAAAAAATCGTAAATTCGTATAATATTTTATTAATCAACCTTTCAAATTTACGCACATTTTGATTAAAAACTGTTACTTGGAACTGCAATCTGCATCCAACATTGCAACAATTAAATGCAAACACTTTTATAAAAGTATAATAACGTTTGAACTACATTGTGAGAATTCTAAATCGGTTATTCACCTTCAATCACTTAATCATTTTCAGACTATGTGCTTCACTCTTCTCTTTCGCCAAAACACGTTTATTCTGGTCCAAGCATGCGTGCACATAATTACCTCCGTCACGGATAGTGCATTTAGCCAAGTGCAATTAAACATAAAAACGAAAAACCAAATAAATATGTCATTGTACACTAATTCAAAGTGTTGACATGGGAAAATGAGAAAAAAGTGAGAAAAAACATGAGCAAATTAAGGAATAAACAAGACGCCTGTCCAGATGCTTACTCGGGCTACTTATTTCTGTAATCAGGTATTGAAGGCATTGTGCAGCGCTCGTTTAAAGAAGTGGGAAACTTTAAGAAGCAATGTAGTTACGTATAGAGTTGGGCTAGAACTGAGATTGATGATTGAAATCAGCCGTCTGATGCACGCAGGCTAGCCCTGCCCCCAATGCAGAACGCCTGACAACGCAGACGAAAGTCTTAATGTAAACACTAAACATGGCAATTCTATTTTTTAATATCTGTTCGATTGAAGGCCTTCACGTATCAAAACTTATATAAAAATCAACGGCAAGGTATACGAAACATCTCTGTTACGAAATTACATCGGTTTAATGGGCATAAAAGCATTGAATCACCGGGCAAACGTCGAATAGATCTTGAAGCCATGTCCTTTCAATTTAAAAACGAATTTTGGGTACTTTAATCGCTTACGCATTTTCTCATATAACATCTGATCTTCACATTTTAGGTAGACGAAACCTACAGCGTTCGATTCGCCAGATTCAAGTGATCATTTCGATATAGAATTGATTTAAATCGGACAAAAATACGTTTCATAATGATAAATATTACGGAGTTACACGAGATAAATGTCAACACAGCATAAATTATTTCCCTGTCCTTCGGAAGCTGTCCATATTTCCGCCTTCATTATTGATCTGTCATCTGTGTTTCTCTCATCTTGGAGACTTTGCAATGGTTTGCGGGTTTGTAGGTCTCGCAAATGCTTTTCCGACAGCGATTCATTGACAATAAAAGGAAAGTCCGAAATCGCTTTGATTCGCTTAGGCTCTGTGAAACTGTGAGCATGTTGACGTTTCGTCCACGGTTCTGTGAGTTCTTTCTTTTGGACCAGCTTTACCTTTGGGCGAGATGTTTGTAGGTTTTGTGAGTCAGAGAACATCTCGACCAAAACCAAACTGTCGAAAATAAATAACTATTGGCTATTGACCTGCAACATACCTCACGGTTCGAAAAAGCCTGACGATAACTTATTGAACAATTTTGCAGATTTGTGGAACCCCAAAAATAATGACTAATAACAGTGCCACTACAGTAGCGCGAATAATTAGCAAAAATGTGTAATATTAAGTTAAACATGAGAAATGCAAACAATTGAACAAAACGCGAGTGAGCAAATTATAATTCCTAACATCTCTAAAATCATGAATTATGACTTTTAAATCTGTTGATCATTGTTCTGATTCCTATTCTTTTTCGCGAAAATGTGAGAAAACTGAATGAAAGTTTAGATACAAGATAAATTCACATACAGTTAAATTTGTGACAAATTGACATAACTTTCAGAATTAACGCATTATTTATGTTTCGAGCTGTCCATGTTCAATCGAAACATGAAGTATGAGCGAAAACGCGTAGAAATGCCAAGTGATATAGCTACACATGTACACAGTAAAATGAGTGGGAATAACCAAAATGCACATAAGTGAGCAATGATGATGTGGCAAGATGAGCAGAAATTAGTTCCAAATGTTTAAAATTGATGGGAAAATGAGCAAAATTAAGGCAAAATGAGTAACTGACAAATGTGTCAACTTGAGCGTAAAATGAGCAAAAAAAAGTGTAAAACGTCAACAAAAACCAGTAAATTTGACTGAAACATGAACAAAAACGAGCAAAATTGAGGAATAAATTGGCAAAAATGTGTAATATTAAGTTAAACATGAGAAAAACTTGTGCAAAAATGCAAACAATTGAAACAAAACGCGAATGAGCAAAACATTTTACACATGCAAAACAGGAAAATCGCATGAACAAATATAACAAACATCTAATTAATTTCCTGTCAACGTTTACATTATATTTGCGTAATACAAACATGTCGTGTATCAAACTAAATCGGTTAATATTTTAACATTTTATCTCAACATTGTTTTAGATTGTTACATCATGGACACACTCAGGAAATGATTTTGAAAAAGTTCCATATATATTTTCATGCTGAACAATATTCTCCAATCTCGACATGTATGCTTTAGTCCATTGATAGACAAATTGATTTTGCAGATTATTTACAATTATCCCAACGATGTGAACGACGAAAACACTTACCATTTACACAAGACAAGTCGAATGTTTATTGAATTAAACGTTGCTTGAAGGGGGAAAACTAGTTAGTCGATTTTCATCGACACAATTACGTTTCACACTTTGTTTTTATTACGAAGTGTTTTTATTATGAGGTTTTTTATTACGCTATGACTATGTGAATATTTAATAATCGTTTTGATCACCCTTAGCTATTACGGTTTGGGTCAAGACCTATTTCCTCCGCAACCAATCAACACGAAAAGAAAAGGGCAAAGTTTAATGTATGGATACCTTTGTCTCTAGATGTAATGTCACCCAAAACATAATAATCCTTTTGTCTAATAAAACTCGACCAATATATTTAATGTTGTGAACATTGATAATTTTCTACCAACACACGTTTTCCCGCACTACATTCACAAATGTCAGTAGAAAACATTTTAAATCTCTCGTTGATTATGAATGCAATTTACAATTGATCTTCTCACAAACAACCAGGAGAAAATAACACCAGACGATTAGAAACTAAGGCCAGAGTTCGTCTTGATAATACTTCATCTCACTGAAGTCATTTCGTAAAGGGAGATACGTTAAGACAGTATTCTATTCTACTAGTTTGTAATAAACACGAAATCTTACGTTTCTTATCATTCATTTCGCGGTGCAAGTGAATTGTCCGCGTTAATTGATTTTCAATGACAAGGCCGTGTAAATTATTCACAAACGCTTCGGTGAACTCTGCTTCGGTCAATACACAACCAGATCTTCCTTCGATGGACACCAAACAGTCGTACTGCCTTTAACATCCCATTTCAAAAGTCACCAGAATGAGTTAATTGATTTATTTCACTGACAACATTATACGTTTCACACTTCGTCATTTTACTGTGACTTAAGATTATTATTACTCTTTAGCGTGGCAAAATAAATATCACATCAAACGTGTTCTTTATTTCAACGTTAAACTTGAAAACGTTAAAACATTGTAAGAGGCTAACTTTGAAGACTTTCTCTATTCTCCGTACAAAACAATATTTTCTAGTCTATGTATACTTTAACAACTCAAGCCCCGTCGGCTTATTGTACGTTCATGAATGTACCAATATACAAATGTTGGATACGATCTTTTTAGAGTAACATTTCAAACGTTTCCCTTAAATCACACCATCATCCATGGACAAGTTAAAAGACATCGTTAAAGAAATTTTGAAGGAATGCTATAGTTAATTATCTTCCGTTTCATAAGCAAACCCGTCGTTTTAACCAATGTCTAACAAGATTCCACTTGTTACGGTTTTCCTATCCACATGAAATATGTTCACTTGAACCAATGAAAAAGAAATTCCGCTTATGACATTATGACATTTTCTTCCGGTGAACATGCGCGCGCACAGGTTCAACTGGGTTCCCTGGAAACTAAAATATAGGGGTCAGAGCTCTGCATGAATAAATTAAAAAATGCTGACTAAGTGGTCTATGCCTGCAGCATACCTACTCCAGTGGAAGGTGGGGTTATGGTCTTTCACGGCCCCTAAATGCCCTAGAAGCTTCATTCTATGTTTAGGACTTGATTTGCATGATGGTTATCGTTTCAGGCCCCTTATTTGACCCTGCGGCCCTGGGGCAGTTGCCCCACCCCCTCTTGGCAGGGCTACAGTAACACATGTTAATTATCTCTCAGTATATATATCTATGCATTTTGTCGACTCTTTGTCAATAAATCTCAATGCAAGTTATGATATACGATAACACGGCAGAGACAATCGAGGCACCAAGTTTTGTGATTGGTTGATTAAAAGAATAAAACAATAGAATCAACCACAAAGAAACCAATGTCCTAACCCTAACCACTTTTGTTCCATGTAGCCTATCACAAAACCCGTTCATTTTAGGTACGTATTTACCGAAAGAAACATTTAGCGAAACGTGTAAAGGTTGTTTAACGGGGTCGTTAGTTTGATACGAGTTTTACGCTTTCAGTCCAGAAATACTGACAGCGTCATATTCCTCAATACTCTCCCAAAATATGTCTAGATATGTTCTACGGACAAAAAGCGATGTTTGAGATACAAACGAGCAAATCTAATGAGACAAATGCGATTTATGGACACGCACGCGCAGTAGGTGCTTCGACTTAGAAAAAAATTGTAAACACTATGCCCGCCATCACTTAGTGATTTCATAGGAGTTAACAAGAAAAATCGTCGTAGCTCTTAGCCTCTCGCTAAAATGCAAAATGATCAATCTTAGATACTAACGAGTACTAACCAGATCTGATCTGGTTAGTACTCGTTATTATCTAAGATCAAAGACAAAATTTAGAATCGCTCGATGCATATTACTTCGGTATCGCAATATTTATATACGAAGAAAGTGTAAAGGGAAATATACTGTGAAATAGCACAAATACCTCAAGTGAAGCTGAATAAATTTCATTTTCCCAACAAAATCCGCGACATATACAACATGTTCAATCTGCCTTGGCTTACCATGCAAGATCGCGATGTGACTGTTTAGTGAAATTTGCGCGCAATTCAGCAGCATCTGAAATGTGACACCGCGTGCAAAATCGACCACCAGACAAGTATAATTATTAATTAAACGTTATGGAAATTCGGTTCTTTTTCGGCGAATTTGGCTCCATTTGGCTTCCAAAAATCGAAGTCTTCGAAGGAATGCTTTGTGACAATTCCTTCTAGTTCCCAGGACACATATCATACAACCTTGCGCGGTCTTTTTGATCATGTGACAACTTCATGAACTTCATCAACAACTTCATGAACAGCGCAAAAATTCAAATCGCTGTAACCAGAACCGTACGTTATTCATTTCAGAGCTGTTTGGCTCCTCCCACTGGTGTCCATACTTTGTGTAACTTTCTTTCGCGCTGTAAATCTGCTCATAAAATGTACATAACCAAAACTGTAACATATCACATATCTTCATCGGAATAATTCTCCATTTCTCAGTCCATTTCGTCTTCTTCACTGCTCGATATTCCTCCACAATATCATTGACTCCGAGAAGCTCCAAAACATCGTCACAATCATATCATTACAAGCCATTGTCTCAACAACTTGCGATGCATTTGAAACTTCAAAATGCAACCAATCACAGAGTTAAATTCCAAATCTGTTTTCAGAATTGGGACACTTAAATATTGATCGAGATTCAAAATAATATACGACGAAGCGGCCGCATGATTGCCGACTAATTTCTAAGTACATAAACCATTTTTACGAAGGGTATGCACGTTCTCGTAATATAATAGACACGTGTGTTATTTATTTAGACTCGGTAATTCCAAATCTGTTTTCAGAATTGAAATCGAGTAAATATTGGCCGAGATAACGTTCAAAATCTACGTAGCTACGACGAAACGGTCTTTCGCGATTTGTTATCTACACGTATAGACTACAAATACACGGCGTACGCGGTCTGGGCCCTGAGGACCATGGATGGGGAAAAAACTCTATGGGAGGGGGTAGAAAGGCGAGCGAGGGGTTAATGCGGAACGTCATAAAATTTACGAATGTTTACATAAAAATTTGTTTTGGTGTCTCTATTTGGACACGCGAGTTCAGATCTATTGTTCAATACACGATGAATAGATCACATGATGGATTTAACATGATAGATCACTCATTTTAACATATTAAACTATATATATATATTGATTTATTTATTTGAACACTGTTGTTTCATAACGTATTAAAAAACGTCTTCAGTTGACAGATGAAAGGTTGATGAAGCCCGTAAAGATAATCTAAACTGTATACATCCTATAGAAATATTAAAATATTTTTCCATATTTTTAATTTTATAAAAAGAAATAAATTATAAATAAACGTCGGCATGTCACTCGATCATAGTGATTCTTCCATAAAGACATTTAGACAAATTAATTTTGAAAATACTTAATGGTTGTAGAGTTTTGAAGTCATGTGGAAGCGACGGAATTCCACATCTGTATATACCTATATATAATACATTCTGTGCTATATAATATATTCTGTCCTAGGAGCTCTGGTCATCGCTAAAACGGATAAATTTATATTACTGTTCCTAAGTCTAGACATCTGAGCACAACGTTTTAAAAATACTCGTTGTTTGAGCCATTAAGTTGGTCATGAAACGTAAGACGAACAGCCAGCAAGGCCGAGCACTGACAGTTTATTATACAATGCATGTCAAACTGAAGAATGAACACATTCATAGTGTGGTTTAACTCCCATTTTATACAATTCAATGTAAATATATCTTCACTTGTTTTATCAGCTGTATGTATACTTAAGTGCAGCATGAATATATTAAAAATACTACTCTAAGAAACTTTCTTTCATAAAAGACAACTTTACAGGAGTTCGATAACTGTGGTTTATTTTTAACATTATTTTAAGTTTCTGTATTTTTCATTCTTTTAATTCAAATTCATTTCGTACAGGAAAACAAGATGGCGTTTCCTAGATGGAGTAACTGCGCATGCGTAATATATTATTTGCATGAAAATAGCGATATTGGCACTTAATAATAACGTAAGTAAACTAAGCTATAGTGAGGCATTTGTTTTCTCAAGTGAAACTGGACTGAAAAGCATCTCGCTGCTATCTTGAGGTGAACATCTGGTGAACAAGTCGCTTTATTAGTCTTATTGTATCAATATATTGGACGTTCTATATTTGTCGAACAGAAGTTGTCTTAAACAAGAAATGCCTTCTCTTTTAAACAACATATAGCGTCTACTTTTCTGGTGTCTTGACGTCAACATCTGGTGAACAAGCTGCTTTATTAGTCTCCATATATGACTATATTGGACGTTCTATATTTGTTGAACAGAAGTTGTCTTAAACAAGAAATGCCTTCTCTTTTAAGCAACACAGCGTCTACTTTTCTGGTATCTTTCACTTCTCTTCAAATCATTATTGGATCATTAGCAAATGGTTTTGTCATCATCACCTTTTTAGCTTCAAGAGAATTGAGAAGACGACCTTCTGATCTGCTTATTCTTAATCTAGCTGTAGCTGATCTAACACTTCTAATAACATTTCAACCTTGGCTTACTCATGTCCTAAATAAAAAAGGAATGGAATATGGAAATCATGCTCATGTTTATGAACCACTAAATGGATTCGTTAATTTATCGTGTCAACATGCAATATTGCTCATCGCCTTTGACCGTTTTATTGCAATATTTCGACCTTTACGATACAAGACTTTTGTAACGAGAAAAGTCATCTATATTTCGATAATAGTTTCATGGGTGTTAGCAGCGCTGATTGGGATCATTAATTTGTTTGCTTATTTATTTCAATTCTATCGTGAATTTCTTGCTTTTTGGATATCGTTTCAGTTGGTTCTCATGCTCATTATAATTCTCATCTACACTATCATCTTTTCAATGGCAGTGAGACAGAGCAGGAAACTATTAAACCAGAGGAGGATTCTCCAAACAGAAAACGAAAATATTCACCTTGGTTTGGTGTTCAAAATAACGTTAAATGCATTCATTTTGGTGTGCCTGTTTTACGCAACTTTTCTACCGGTAGTAATCTATATTGGACAGTCGTCTTTGGTGCTGGGTATTGATAATGAAGAGCAGATGGTGACGAGATGTTGGATTTATTCTTTTAGTTCTCTTAATAGTTGCATTAATCCTTTTATTTATACATTACGGACAAAGCGTTTTAAGAAAGTTTGTTATCGTTTATGGTGTAACATGACGTATCATGCAAGTGACATCAACTGAAATTGAAGATGTAACAGTAAAACAATAATAAAAATAGGTCCGCAAAGCGAACATGCGGACACCGCCATGTGTAGCACAGGGAGCCCAACTCTGACGCCTGTTGTGTGTTTCTCTATTTTATTCTATATTATGGAAATTCTGATGTTTTATATTTAATATTGAAAGAAAGCGATGCTTATGATACCGCGGCGCTTATGTGAATAGTGCACGGCTGCACGCGCGGTAATTTGAAACTCGAAACAGCTCTCACCGGTCCACGTGAATACGCGTGACGATCACTGAAAGCTGAGACGACAATTGCACGCGCAGTAATTTGAAACTCGAAACAGCTGTCACTGGGTGCCACGTGAATACTCGTGCCCCGCTGTGTGATAAAACATTACCGCCATAGCGCCGCAGTATCATAAGCATCGCTTTCTTTCAATATTAAATATGAAACATCAGAATTTCCATAATATAGAATAAAATAAAGAAACAGAGAAACACATCACAGGAGTCAGAGTTGGGCTCCCTGTGTGTGTACGTGTATAGATAAATGAGTTTTGCATACCATATTTTGCATTCCGACATGAACTCAGTGAAGCCAACTGTGTCATGTTGAAAGGAGAGCGAGTGATAGTACCAACAACAATGAAAAAGGAAATGAAACAAATAATACACGACTGCCATCTTGGAATCTAGAATTGCAAGTGTAGAGCAAGAGAAGCTGTATATTGGACCGGAATAAATGTGGAAGATAAGTAAATATGTAGTATATGCCAAAAACAAAGAAATTACCAACAGAGCCTCTGATGTCACACACTCCTTCTACTAAGCCTTGGGAGAAAGTAGCAACTGTCCTATTCAAGTTTCAGAAGAACGACTTTATAGTTGTGGTAGAATACTACTCAAACTACCCAGAGATAGCAAAGCTGGAAAATACAAGTCACCCTGAAGCTAAAGTCCACACAAGTTGCACAACGCACCACAATACAGCAGCAAGAGTTCAAAGAATTTGCACAAAAACCGGAATTCGTTCATCACATCTAGCCATCAAACGGTATGGCAGAAAGAGCTGTTTTAATAAATGAGGAGGTTAGGGGACGAGGCAAATGTAGTGAGAAATTAAGATTAGTAAAATTAGGGCAGTCTTTAGTTATGACAAGCTTTTCATTATAGTTGAATTTTTTAGTAGCTTTTGTGGAACCAAGAAAATACACAGTCAAACTCATTAAATTGGTCACTTTTGGGTTTGTAGAAGTAATAAAAACAAATACAAATAATGGGTATTAGTTTTCTTTGGGCCATGAGAACATGTCCTTATTTAAAATGCATATAGGGGTTGTTATCCATTGCCTGAATAAATTACTATAGTTGTCAGATCAGATTATTACTATATGTTGAGTTCAACAGTTTTTTTATTATTTATTAATTACACTATTTGGGTAAGTAATGCAAAAACAATTTTTCTTAACAGTAAAACAATAATAAAAACTAGAAGTTCCTATGACAACGACGATGGATGAAAAATAATATAAATTTTAGGATTAGAAATATGTATATACAACGCCCATTTACGCTTAATCAGTATTTTTAGTGTTTATGCTAATCTTATGAGACAGTAAATTGCTCTCAAATCCTTGAGAAACAACTCACGATGAGATTTTGAAACTAAGATCTTTAAGTCATGTTTATATAAGATCCAGGAACACCGGGACGCCCCGGGATCTCGCCTTGTATATAGGGTGATAATCTAGCCGCGGTAAGGATCCATTTCTCACGAAAGGTTTATATATATATATATATTTAACAAATGGATTACATTTTTCCGTGCGTGTGTACATTAATAGTTGCACAGATGACGTCATAGCAAAAAGTAGGGCACGAGCCGCCGGGGCGACTGCCGTGACTTTTGTTCTTTACACGTTATGACGTCTTCTGTGCATCTATTACAGTACACACGCACGGGAAAATGTAATCTGTTTGTTTTGTACATCAAATACTAAATTTTCCGAACTTTAACATTCTTAAATCGTCAAGTGGGCAGGGCTTTTGAAGAGAGGGAAATTACGGTGTTTAATTACGTCATTAGTGATCTATACAAATAACGTGACCTGATTGTTTAATGAAAGAAACACAACAGTTCTGATTGGCTAATACTTCAAGCTGCCACGTCACGACTCTGTTACATCAACTGTGTATCTATACTGTAATAACGCATAGTTTTTAGCCAATCAAATTGCTAGAAATACTAAAGTTGTTGTATAAATATATATATTTATATATATATATATATATATATATATATATATATATATATATATATATATATATATATATATATATATATATATATATATATATAGACAACCGAAGAAATTGGTTGTTTTAACCAATCTGTTTTTACATGTATGTTTACGAAATTCAGTATATAAATCATGAATCCCAGACCTCTATCGGACTTGACCGTGTAGCTCAGTTGGTAGAGCGTTGAACTAGCAAATCAAAGGTCGTGGTTCGAAACCCAAGCACGGAAAGCAGATTTTCTGCTTACGCGGTTTGGACTCATTCACTCGAGAACATCTCATCAGATATATGTATATATATATATATATATATATATATATATATATATATATATATATATATATATATATATATATATATATATATATATAATATATATATATATATATATATATATATAATATATATATATATATATATATATATATATATATATATATATATATATATATATATATATATGGGCAGTGGCTAGACTTTTCTTGGAGATGGTCTAAAATGGATAAGTAAGACAACTCCTTCCCTCCACTAGTCTGAGGGTTCACCTTGGGCATGGTGATAGCACCCTCAAGCCTCCCAAACCTAGGGTTATACAGGAAGCGGATCGATTCTGACCTGGGACCTCTTCTGCTTCAAAGGATAGGTTCAGGCTACGCATGTCTGTTCTTGTTCTTGTGCCCCTTTATAGCGGATGACCTGGGCGTCTCGAGCAACGAACATCTTAACGCATGTCACCTGAGCGAAGACCATCCTGGGTGCTCCTTAAGATTGAGGTTAGATCAAGCCAATTAAAGTATTATCAATTTGATCTGAGGCCAAGTAGGCATTTGACATGTACGTTTTCTTGGAGGAGAGAGTGGGTCATCTTCCACACAAGCATGGTCCACTACAATCAAATTCATTTGTGTAGGTGGTTTAGTAACATCTACTTGAAAGTCACATCGGAGTGTTCCAACTTCGTTGTGCAGAAATTCCTGTGGCGATGAAGAGATAGCGACGGGGACAGGTGGAGGATGCCACTGGAGGTCCTTAATTTCAACTTTATACACATGTGGCTGATTTGGTGATGGCCGTTTTGTGTAACATTATGGGAAATAGTAACAGTGTCCTCCATCAGTAACAAAGCAGCCCTATTTATATGATGACACTGCTTTCCTCAAATGAGGAGGGAGCTGGAAAAGGCGCTCTAATAATTGTTTGCTCAACCCAATCCTGTTATTATAGCTGCAGATGACTGGACATCCAACTTATGCAGTCGAAAACACAACACTATAAATAAAAAGGTACGTAGGTACAGGAAAACTAACATGATGATAGTATGCTGGAATGTTCGAACATTGCAAGACAACAAGACGTCTCCCGAACGCAAGACTGCTATCGTAGCACGCTTCTTGCTAGAAAAGTCTATCAAAATCGCTGCTCTTAGTGAGACACACTTACCTGAAACTGGACAACTTGAGGAGGTATGCTTTGTGATTAGATCAGACATGGTAAAGTCTCTGGACTCACTGCCAATCCCAATAAATGATCGTCTCATGACATATGACGAATGAAGAGGAAAACAAGGAGAAGTTCTATGCTGACTTGAGATCTGTTTTGAAGAGGATTAACCATCATGATAAGGTATTTCTCATGGGTGATTTTAATACTCGTGTGGGTAGTGGCTATATATCTCGCTTGGCCAAATGTTCTCGGTCGTCATGGTGTAGGTAACATGAATTCCAATGACCTTCTTCCCTATCACTCTGCAGTGAATTTGGCCTTTGTATCACAAATTCAATCTTTCAGCAGGCAAATTCACGCAAAACCAGTTGGAAACATCCACGCTCTGGACACTACCACCTCATTGATTATATGATCGTTCGCTCACGTGTCACTCGTTCCTTTCGTGAGGCTGAGTGCTGGTCAGATCACAGTTTAATTCGGTCTAAGATATCAATGAAAATTGTTCCTCATCAAACTAAACAACAAATCTTTACCTTGTAAGATCAACACTTCCAAACTTAAGATTAATGGAACTTCCACATCTCTGTCAAACAACTGTGATGAAAAATTACAGTCTGTTGAAATTACTGACAATATTGAAACTTCCTGGAAGTCTTTCAGAGATGCCCTATATGAGTCATCATCTCAGGTATTGAGATTGGTGGCAGAAAAAAGCAACAGCTCTCCAAGAATCTGCTGATAAGCATGACATGAATCTTTCTTTCAACATTTAAAAGGTGTTTTTGAACCGAAAGGAGATGGTATCTCTCCTATTGAGTCTATACTGACGGAAATCTCCTTACCGATCGTGAAGACATACTCAAACGCTGGGCACAGCACTTCGAGAATGTTTTGAATAGACCATCTATACGATTGACAATTCTGTTATTGATAACATCCCTCAAAGGCCTGTCTTAGATGAACTCTCTGCAAATCCATCTATCTCGGAAGTCAAGTCTGCTATCAAGCAACTCGATCTTTAATGGTAAAGCACCTGGAGAGGATGGCATCTCCGCAGAAATTTTCAAATGTGGCAGCAATCTTTTGATCAGTAAGTTAACAGATGTGATAAAATTTGATATGGAGTCAAGGGTCAGTCCCTCAACAGTTCAAAGACGCAACATCACCCATCTCTACAAACATAAGGGAAGAAAGTGTGAGTGTGATAATCATAGGGGTATATCTCTCTTATCGATTGCCGGAAAGATACTAGCTCGTGTCATTCTAAATATCGTATCAACAGCAAACTAGTGAGCTCTGTCTACCTGGTACTGTGGATATGATCTTTAGCCTGCGTCAACTTCAGGAGAAAGCTCGAGAACATGACAAGGAACTATACAGTATATGTAGTGTTTGTTGACCTGACGAAAGCTTTTGATACGGTTTCAAAGGGTGGACTATATATGGAAGATTCTTAAGAAGGCTGCATGGCATTCCTGATGAGATGCTGAATGTGATCATCTCTCTTCATGAAGGGATGAAGGCACGCGTTCGTTCAAACGGTGAATTGTCTGATGAATTTGACGTCAGTAATGGAACAAAACAAGGCTGTGTACTTTCCCTTGTCCTCTTTGCAATATATTTCGCTTTCATGTTAGATATAGCGCGAAAGGGTATTGACTTCTGAGGGTATTGACATCCAATTTAGAACATTAGGTGGAATAGACAACCAACAACGATTCAAAGGAAAATCTTTTGTGAAAGAGCAACTTATCCGTGATCTTTTGTTTGCTGACGACTGTGCTCTTGCATCTCATTCCATTGAAGATATCCAGACCATCATGGACAGCTTCTCGACTGCAGCCAAAGCTTTTGGTCTCACAATTAGTATAACAAAAACTGAGCTACTTTTTCAACCTAGGCCAAACCATCCACCAGAATCCATTCCTAAGGTGTTTGCTGATGGAAAAGCATTAAAGACAGTCCAATCTTTCATTTATTTGGGCTCAACTGTCACCAGTGATGCAAAAATGGATAAAGAAGTGGAGACCCGTATAGGTAAGGCAAGTTCTGCTTTCGAAAGCCTCTACAACAGATTATGGAGCTCTCATGATGTATCTAGAACGAAGGTTGACATTTATACAAGGCTGTTGTGGACCCTTTACAGGAAACACATCGCTCAGCTTGATAGCTTCCACATGCGCTGTCTCAGGCAACTATGTAAAATATGCAAGACAAAATAAGCAACGCGGAGGTTCTTTCTAGGTTGTTCGTATGGAAGAATACCTAAACAGCTTTTTTACAGTCAAATTTTGAATGCGCCGCGTCCCGTAGGTCGTCCTCTCCTGCGCTACAAGGACAAAGTCAAGAATAACCTTAAGCGTTTGGACATCAATCATAGTAGATGGGAACATCTTGCATTGGATAGGAAGACATGGAGAACGGAGTGTTTTTTAAAAACAAAGGTTTTTGAACGTACCAGAGTTGAACATCGTGATGCTTTACGCGTAAATACTAAACAACAACGTGAGGTGAATCCTGTTGGTAATGAGAATATCTGCGCTGAATATAGTTTTGCTGCTCGATCTAAGGCAGGACTTAGCCAGCATATTCGTATAACTATACTTTCAATTTACTAAACACTCATATACGTGTTCACGACGGGAGAAACCATTCATTCATTCATATATGTATATATATACTGTATATATATATATATATATATATATATACGGCTGCCGCGCGAAGAAAGGGGTGATGACTCATGGGGCCTCCCGTTGTACAATGACGTAACGCGTACTATAAAAGAAGGACTTTAGTTCCACTATTGCCTGATGATCGCATTTGCGTGAAACTCGGAGTAGCGACACAAGACGTCTTAAGTTCATTATATATTATATATACTGTATATATATATATATATATATATATATATATATATATATATATATATATATATATATATATATATATATATATATATATGACCAAAATATCGAAAGGGTTTAAATGCAGATTGCCAGGAATTCGGATTTGATCTGTCACGTATTTGTTGAACTCTATTGAAGTATTGGCGACGTAGACTTGGAATCTCTTCGCGTCATTATTAACGTAGCCCAGAACAATCTTGCTATCCGTTTCCAGAAGAATTCCACGATATTCTCATAGGAAAGCTCGTTCTTTAGGAATGCACTCATTTTAGCTGAGACGATTGCCGCTGCTAGTTCCAGCCTAGGGATTGTTACTTGCTTGAGAGGTGTCACTCTTGCTTTTCCAATAACAAAGGCAGAATGCGCGTTGCCTTGCACGTTAACTGGTCTATGGTATGAGCACTGTCCATAACCCTTTTCGCTGGCGTCCAAGTGACGTAGCTCTATTGTTTCGATGATGTGGAAACAATGATGTGGAAACATCGTGGAATCTGGAGTTGATCTAACTGAACAACTTCTTTCCGCCATTTTTACCCTAAGCCGGTCGCAGATCATCAGGAATTGGGCTGTCCCACTCTAACCTGTCTTTGCACAATTGTTGGAGGATCTGTTTAATGTTTTCCCCTTTAGCGTTACTGGTGCCACGGTAGCCACTGGGATCATAGATACCACCATATAATACCACGGAGGGTGAGGGGTCGATCACGCAGCTCTATTCGAAACTGGAAGCAGTCGTCGTTAGCCACGCACCACGTTAATCAACAAATCACAGGGTTTGTTATGAAATCAAATAAAACTTGGCCTGTGAGTGGATAATATGTGCGTGGGCTGCTCGAGTTTTTACTTTAATCATACATGAAAACGCGCAGGTTTATCCCTCGCAAGCAAGGGTGACAATCTCACCGCGGCAGGAATCCATTTCTCATGAAAAGTTTGTATAAGCGGAGCATGGTAGGACCAACTCCTTATAAGGAAGTAAAAAGTCGTTTTGGGTGATCCGTTTGAATCGGACAATATTTCGGCATTGGTAAACAAAGCGAAGCGGTCAATAGCGATTTGTAATCTGACGAACTACATAAGCAGATTTTTACGAAAGGTATACACATTTGCGTAATATAATATAGGCACGTACAGCATGTTGTGTGTTTAGACTCGGTAATTCTAAATCTGTTTTCAGAATTGGGACACTTAAATATTGATCGGGATAACGTTCAAAATAATATACGACGAAGCGGTGGCATGATTGCCGACTAATTTCTAAGTATACATAAACCGTTTTTACGAAGGGTATGCACGTTCTCGTAATATAATAGGTACGTGTGTTATGTATTTAGACTCTGTAATTCCAAATCTGTTTTCAGAATTGAAATCTAGTAAATGTTGGCCGAGATACCGTTCAAAATCTACGCAGCTACGACGAACGGTCTTTCGTGATTTATTATCTACATATAGACTACAAATACACGGCGTACGCGGTCTGGGCCCTGAGGATCATGGATGGGGAAAAAACTCTATGGGAGGGGGTAGAAAGGCGGGCGAGGGGTTAATGCGGAACGTATTTATAGTTAGATTTTGACGTCTTCCGACAAGAAAGAAGTGCGTGTTTTGATGCAAAGTACCTTAACGTATATAGAAGCTAAATGTGGTTCAACTCGCAGGAGAAAGGTAGCAGAGGAAATCTGCATGTAAACCAGTCTCGGTATTTTGGTCACATATAATATATATAATTCAATCACGATAAAAACTTTTAAAAAAACTTTATTTTCAACGTTTCGGGGTCCAGCCACTTTGTCAAGAAACAAAATTATTTTGTTATCACGATGTTTCTTGGGGCTGGACCCCGAAACGTTGAAAATAAAGTTTTAAAAAAAGTTTTTATCGTGATTGAATTATCTAATGTTTTTGAACTTTGAGACGGGCAGGTTCCTGACAGAGTTATATATATATATATATATATCCGCGCAAGAGATCATCAGACTAAAGGTTTTAATATCAAGCGATCAAGCGATCATCAGACTAAATGTTTTAATATGCGAATATAACGATATAAGTATGAATGTTTACCTAAAAATTGCATAAAATTTACGAATGTTTACATAAAAATTTGTTTTGGTGTCTCTATTTGGACACGCAAGTTCGGATCTATTGTTCAATACACGATGAATGGATCACATGATGGATTTAACATGATAGATCACTAATTTTAACATATTAAACTATATATATATATATATATATATATATATATATATATATATATATATATATATATATATATATATATATATATATATATATATATATATATATATATATATATATATATATATTGATTTATTTGAATACTGTTGTTTCATAACTTATTAAAAAAACATCTTCAGTTGACAGATGAAGCCCGTAAAGATAATTTAAACTGTATACATCCAATAGAAATATTAATATATTTTTCCATATTTTCAGTTTTATAAAAAGAAATAAATTATAAATAAACATCGGCATGTCACTCGATCATGATTCTTCCATAAAGACAAATTAATTTTGAAAATACTTAATGATTGTAGTGTTTTGAAGCCATATGAAAGCTAATTCCACATTGTATACCTCTATATAGGAAACATCCTTTATAACATTCTGTCCTAGGAGCTCTAGTCATCGCTAAAACTGCTAAATTTATATTATAATGTTCCTAAGTCTAGACATGTAATGGATGTAATCTGAGCAGAACGTTTTAAAAATAGTCGTTGTTTGAGCCATTAAGTTCGTCATGAAACGTAAGACGACCAGCCACCAAGGGAACACTGACAGTTTATTATACAATGCATGTCAAACTGAAGAAAGAAAACATTCATAGTGTGCTTTAGCTCACGTTTTATACATTCAATGTAAACATATCATCATTTGATTTAACAGCTGTATATACTTAAGTCTTAGTGCAGCATGAATATATTACAAATACTCTACGCTAAGACACTTTCTTTTATAAAAGACAACTTTACAGAGGCAGACTACTTTACAGGAGTTCGATAACTGTAGTTATTTTTAACATTATTTTAAGTTTCTGTATTTTTCATTCTTTTGATTCCAATTCATTTCGTACAGGAAAACAAGATGGAGTTTCCTAGATGGAGCGATCACTGCGCATGCGTAATATATTATTTGCATGAAAATAGCGATATCGGCACTTAGTAATAACGTATAAGTAAACCAAGCTATGGTGAGGCATTTGTTTTCTCAAGTGAAAGTGGACTGAAAAGCATCTCGCTCCTATCTTGACGTGAACATCTGGTGAACAAGTCGCTTTATTCGTCTTATTGTAATCAATATATTGGACGTTCTATATTTGTCGAACAGAAGTCGCCTTAAACAGGAAATGCTTTCTCTTTTAAACAACATATAGCGTCTACTTTTCTGGTATCTTGACGTGAACATCTGGTGAACAAGCTGTTTTATTAGTCTCCATATATGAATATATTGGACGTTCTATATTTGTCGAACAGAACAAGAAATGCCTTCTCTTTTAAGCAACACAGCGTCTACTTTCCTGGTATCTTTCACTTCTCTTCAAATCATTATTGGATCATTAGCAAATGGTTTTGTCATCATCACCTTTTTAGCTTCAAGAGTATTGAGAAGACGACCTTCTGATATCCTTATTCTTAATCTAGCTCTAGCTGATCTAACACTTCTAACAACATTTCAACCTTGGCTTACTCATGTCCTAAATAAAAAAGGAATGGAATATGGAAATGCTCATGTTTATGAATCACTAAATGGATTCGTTAATTTATCGTGTCAACATGCAATATTGCTCATCGCCTTTGACCGTTTTATTGCGATATTTCTACCTTTACAATACAAGACTTTTGTAACGAGAAAGGTCATCTATATTTCCATAATAGTTTCATGGATGTTAGCAGCGCTGATTGGGATCATTAATTTGTTTGCTTATTTATTTCAATTCTATCGTGAATTTCTTGTTTTTTGGATATCGTTGCAGTTGGTTCTCATGCTCATTATAATTCTCATCTACACTATCATCTTTTCAATGGCAGTGAGACAGAGCAGGAAATTATTAAACCAGAGGAGGATTCTCCAAACAGAAAACGAAAATATTCACTTTGGTTTGGTGTTCAAAATAACGTTAAATACATTCATTTTGGTGTGCCTCTTTTACGCAACTTTTCTACCGGTAGTAATCTATATTGGACAGTCGTCTTTGGTGCAGGGTATTGATAATGAAGAGCAGATGGTGTCAAGATGTTGGATTTATTCTTTTAGTTCTCTTAATAGTTGCATTAATCCTTTTATTTATACATTACGGACAAAGCGTTTTAAGAAAGCTTGTTGTCGTTTATGGTGTAACATGACGTATCATGCAAGTGACATCAACTGAAATTGAAGATGAACAGAACGTCATGAAAGTTGGTAAAACAGTAAAACAATAATAAAAATAGGTCCGCAAAGTGAACATGCCGACACCGCCATGTGTACGTGTATAGCTAAATGAGTTTTGCATACCATATTTTCGTCCTGTTGAAAGGAGAGCGAGTGATAGTACCCACAACAATGAGAAAGGAAATGAAACATACACGACTGCCATCTTGGAATCTAGAATTGCAAGTGCAGAGCAAGAGAAGCGGTATATTGGCCCGGAATAAATGCGAAAGATAAGTAAATATGTAGTATATGCCAAAAACAAAGAAATTACCAACAGAAACTCTGAAGTCACACACTCCTTCTACTAAAGCCTTGGGAGAAAGTAGCAACTGACCTATTCAAGTTTCAGAAGAACGACTTTATAGTTGTGGTCGATTACTACTCAAACTACCCTGAGATAGCAAAGCTGGAAAATACAAGTCACCCTGAAGCTAAAGTCCACACAAGTTGCACAACGGACCACAATACAGCAGCAAGAGTTCAAAGAATTTACAGAAAAACTGGAATTCCTTCATCACATCTAGCCATCAAACGGTATGGCAGAAAGAGCTGTATTGATAAATAAGGAGGTTAGGGGACGAGGCAAATGTAGTGAGAAATTAAGATTAGTAAAATTAGGGCAGTCTTTAGTTATGACAAGCTCTTCATCATAGTTGAATTTTTTAGTAGCTTTTGTGGAACCAAGAAAATACACAGTCAAACTCATTAAAATTGGTCACTTTTGGGTTTGTAGAAGTAATAAAAACAAATACAAATAGTGGGTATTAGTTTTGTTTGGGCCATGAGAACATGTCATTTATTTAAAATAATTTTACTCTACGCGCACGCTGTGATTGGTCAGCTTGTCGGTCTCGATCAGGCTACGGAGACCGGAATGACGTCAGTAAGTAATGAGAATTTGCATTAAATCAAAATCAAAAGCGGTATATATCGTTATTATCCAAAGTCTAAGAAATTGTTTCTGAATTATTTTATAAAAATAATAGAATACGTTTGCTTGAGTCTCTATAACGTGATCGAAACCCTCGTGAAGTAATAAAAATACTCGAGAAGTTGGAAAAGCACTCGGCTCGGCGGCTCGTGCTTTTCTCCCTACATTTCTCTCGTGTTTTTATTACGTCACTCGGGTTTCGATAACATTAAGGCAAACGTTTCTATTATTTAAATTTAAAATGCATAGGGGTTGTTATCCATTGCCTATAACACTGATTACTCAATTTACAACTGCGCAAATATGGAGCAAATTTATTCAAATGTCACATTTACTATAGGATTTAATCCCACATTTACTACGGTAAATGCCGCATTTGCTTCATATTTGCTCAAAAGTGAGCAAATGCGGCATTTAGCAAGTTTAGTCCTATGGTAAATGTAATATTTCAATAAATTTCTCCATATTTGCGAATATTTTAAATTTGAGTAAATCCATTTTTTCGTGCAGTGTAAATAAATCAGTATAGTTGTCAGATCAGATTAACTACCGTATATGTTGAGTTCAACAGTTTTTTTATTATTTATTAATTACACTATTTGGGTAAGTAATGCAAAAACAATTTTTCTTAACAGTAAAACAATAATAAAAATTAGAAGTTCCTATGACAACGACGATGGATGAAAAAGAATATAAATTTTAGGATTAGAAATATGTATGTATACAACGCCCATTTACGCTTAATCAGTATTTTTAGTGTTTATGCTAATCTTATGGGACAGTAAATTGCTCTCAAATCCTTGAGAAACAACTCATGATGAGATTTTGAAACTAAGATCTAAAAGACCTGTTTATATAAGATCCTGGAACACCGGGACGCCCCGGGATCTCGCCTTGTATATAGGGTGATAATCTCGCCGCGGTAAGGATCCATTTCTCACGAAAGGTTTATATATATATATATATTATATGGATCTATGTATATATATATATATATATATACATATATATATATATATATATATATATATATATATATATATATATATATATATATATATATATATATATATATATATATATATATATATATATATATATATATATATATATATATACACTGTAAAAACAGATTGGTTAAAACAACGAATTTCTTCGGTTGTCTCAGACTTATCAATTGACCATTTTTTTATGGGTTGAAACAGCCAAATTTATTGGTTGAAACAACCAAACTAAGGTTTTAACCATTCAAATTGGTCAAATTCAAATTGAGTCTGAGAGAACCTATCAAATTGGTTGTTTCAACCAATCTGTTTTTACAGTGTATATATATATATGGATATATATAATATATGGATATATATATATGGATAATATTTGGCATTTCACTCGATCAAACTACATGTTGTTTATTATATATGGATATATATATTATATGGATATATTATATTTTAAATGGATCCTTGCTCTAGGCAACGGCTTCCGTAACTCAGTGCTCAGAGCACTGCATGCACTAGCATCGCAGGGTCGCGGGTTCTATTCCAGCCGGAAGGCCTTGAAGTTGCATTTTTCGCAACTGGTCCCGGTTTGGTATATAGCAAAGTGACGAAATACTGACGTTTCGAGCAGAGCCCTTCATCAGACTAATACGAGATGCAATAAAATAAATAGGGCTTATATATATGCCAAAAGGGTGTCACAACTAGAAAGTAGCCAATCAAATGCACGGGAGATAAACAAACTAATAATTGATGAGATGCGAAAAGTTAAATCATTTGCTATTTTTACACAGTTGATCAGCAAACAGACTGAGGGGGAGGGAGAAATGACAGGTCCAATATCCAAGGGGATTAGGCGATAATATATTAGCAGTAAGAAACAAAAACTTCAAAAGGAATGAAAGTGCATAAGCTAATAATAAAAAGTTCCAAGCAAACTAAAATAACAAAAAACTTGTAGGAAATTAAATAAAAGAAAAACGTTCGTTAAGACCAAGAGGATGTGTGGTGCCAAGTTTAAAAATGAGACGCTTCTCTTGCCGTTTGCGGTTATCGTTACCACCTGAGATGGGAAGGATGGCGCACACTTTCATGTCTGAAACCAAATGGTTGGAGCTGTTGAAATGGCGGGCTACAAGTTTGTCAACATCATTGTTCCTTTCACGGAACGAAGATATTCAGCAAACCTGTCTGAAAGGCGTCGCCCAGTTCATCGATTTTTAAATTTTAGGGCATTTATCGCAAGAAATGCAAGAAATGATGTTGCTGGACGTGCATGAAAAAATATAACGGATTGTGTGGTCGAATTTTGGGGCAGTAATAACTGTAGTGGGATTGAGAAAAGGGCATGTGTTGCAGCGGGAACGGCCGCAAGAAAATGTTCCCGCTGAGAATTGAGAGTAAGGGATGGATTGCTTAGTGTGGTTGGGATGAGGATGTTTATCTCCCGTGCATTTGATTGGCTACTTTCTACTTGTGACACCCTTTTGGCATATATATATAAGCCCTATTTATTCTATTTCATCTCGTCTTACTCTGATGAAGGGCTCCGCTCGAAACGTCAGTATTTCGTCACTAAATTCTTGGCAGTTTACCAGCTTTTCACTTTGCTATATATATATATATATATATATATATATATATATATATATATATATATATATATATATATATATATATATATATATATATATAATATATATATATATATATATATATATATAGCCAGGAATTCGGATTAGATCTGTCACGTATTTGTTGAACTCTACTGGCGACGTATATATAGACTTAGAATCTCTTCACGTCATTATTAACGTAGCCCAGAACAATCTTGCTATCCGTCTATAGAATAATCACACGATATTCTCGTAGGAAAGCTCGTTCTTCAGGAATGCACTCATTTTAGCTGAGACGGTTGCCGCTGCTGGTTCCAGCCTAGGGTCGTTACTTGCTTGAGAGGTGTCACCCTTGCTTTTCCAATGCAAAGGCACAATGCCTTGCTCGTTAACTTGTCTAAGGTATGAGCACTATCCATAACACTTTTCGCTGGCGTCCGAGAAGTGCAATGTAGCTCTATTGTTTCAACTTTGCCAAGTGATGTGAGTTTGATAGATCGTGGAATCTGCATGGAGTTGATCTAACTGACAACTTCTTTCCACCATTTTTCCTAAGCCGGTCGCAGATCATCAGCAATTGGGCTGTCCCACTCTAACCTGTCTTTGCACAATTGTTGGAGGACAACTCCCAAAAACCATCAACTACCAATCAGGGGAGGTCTTTCATGTTCTTCTAAGCTAATCGGCCAATCATGGATAGCTTTCTATTGACGCTGACGACAGCAAAGAGCCGAAAACAGCTTGGAAAGATGAAAAAGATATATTTCCAGATGGATTTAATCACAAAAATATGCCGTTTAACTTTATGTTGGATTGCTGCAGATGTAAAGTGATGTTGTGAGTTTGCCTAGCCTTCATATTCTACAACACAGAATCTTTTTTGTGGTTTTCTCTCACTGTCGAAGTGTTGTTCGGTGAATTTTTGTTGGCTACAAGAACAAAATGAATGGTTTCTTCGTGAATATCCTACCCGACAAGAGGTAAATTAAACATTTTACACCTTTTCCATGTTCTCTTGGTGGACTATGTCTATAAAAATGTTGTCTTTTTGGCTTTTATTGAATGATTTTCTCTCACTGTCGAAGTGTTGTTCGGTGATTTTTTGTTGGCTACAGGAACAAAATAAATGGTTTCTTCGTAAATATCCTGCCCGACGAAAACTAAAATAAACATTTGATTTTACACCATTTCCATGTTCTCTTGGTAGACTATGTCTATAAAAGTGTTGTCTTTTTTGGGTTTTATTGAATGGTTTTCTCTCACTGTCGAAGTGTTGTTCGGTGATTTTTTGTTGGCTACAGGAACAAAATAAATGGTTTCTTCGTAAATATCCTGCCCGACGAAAACTAAAATAAACATTTGATTTTACACCATTTCCATGTTCTCTTGGTAGACTATGTCTATACAAGTGTTGTCTTTTTTGGGTTTTATTGAAATTTTCAATAAGGTAAACTTCGCCTTCATAAATTATACGGAAATTCTCGTTCGCTTTAGCGTTTAGCGTTGCTTTGTCCACTTTAAATACTTATAATTTCCTATATATTTTCGGCCTATTTCAAAATCTTGTGAAAATTAACAGGGAAGATGCTATATTGTATTTATAGTTATTGTGCATACTATATGTTGAATGTTAATGTTTAAAAACAATGATGGGCCGGCATGATTTGCTTTTTGTGTGACACGACCTCAAAATTCCCGTGTTTGGATAACCTGATCCAAACACGGGTATTAGCCAATCAGAACACGCGTAGCACACTTGTTATTTTATAAATGTCTATGACGTAGTCTGTGTCTATTGTCTCTCCCGTTCGGTCCGTGGACGAGCGCTAGTTCCAGTTTCCCAGCCGCAAACATCTGCCGCGTATGGATCTGCAGGTTACGATGATCGCTGCGGTATTGCAAACAGGATAACTTGAGATATTTATAAGTATTTATAAAGCAGAATTTATAGCAGTCCACTTTAACACTTGTTGGATTTTGATCCTGGACCATTGTCTTAATCTGGTTCCAAAGATACTCGAATTGATTGAGATCAAGTGACTGTGCAGTCCAATCCATGATTGTGATTTACCGTCATCATTAAACCATTCCCTAACTAGCCTGCAGGTGTGACATTTGGCGTTATCCTGCTGAAATATCCAGCCACTGGTGATTGACAGCAAGTGAATGGTTGGGATAAGTGCATTTTCGAGAATATTGATGTAACCTTCTCCATTCAGCCTTCCCTCTTTATCTTGGTGAGAAAGCCAACACCTTTTGCATTAATGCATTCCAACAACCATGATCCCACCACCTCCATGTTTCAAGGTTCGTTGGACGCAATCTTCCATAAATGCCTCCCCTGTCATCCTCCGACATACACTCTGCTTCAATCCTTGTGGGTTCGTGCAAACTCCAGGCGAGCCTTCTTGTGTCGCTAAGTTAGGCGTAGCTTCTTTCTCTGTTTGCAGTCAATGAGTCCAGCCTCTCTTAGCAGGTGGAAGTTGATACACTCACACCATGCTCAAACTGCATCTCTGCTTTTATCTCTGAGCAGTTTTATAGCGATCAGACTTGCTTTTTTGACCTTTGTCCAATTAAAAAAGTTGTATTTGAGCAGTTCTTTTTGACTGCCAGTGTAGTACTGTGAGTAGGTTATATTAATTAGGGGGTGGTAGTACATTAGAGTTAGTATTTGGGATAGTATTTGAGTTGGTATTATTATTAATATTAAGGTTAGTATTAGGGTTAATATTAGGTTTAGTATTAGGGTTAGTATTAGGGTTGGTATTAGGGTTGTATTAGGGTTGTATTAGGTTTAGTATTAGGGTTAGTATTAGGGTTAGTATTAGGGTTAGTATTAGGGTTAGTATTAGGGTTAATATTAGGGTTAGTATTAGGGTTGTATTAGGTTTAGTATTAGGGTTAGTATTAGGGTTAGTATTAGGGTTAGTATTAGGGTTAATATTAGGGTTAATATTAGGGTTAGTATTAGGGTTGTATTAGGGTTAGTATATTAGGGTTAATATTAGGGTTGTATTAGGGTTAGTATTAGGGTTGTATTAAGGTTAGTATTAGGGTTAGTATTAGGGTTAGTATAACTTGACTCAAACTAATATGACAATTTGTTTTACTCATCGAGATTTTCCCGACTATTTCAGTACTACATCGAGTTCTGTTCACATTTATTTTATGACCATATATTGTATTTAAAAAGAAAATAAATATAAACAAAAATTATTAAATTCAGGTATTTAGATCAATGTAGCTGTCATGGTTACGCTAGTAACCGAGGGTTGTACAAGTGGGTAAGTATGAAATTAGGATTATGGGTAGTAATTACAAATGGAAGAAAGGTAAAGATAATGGTCAGAACCAAGGTGTCAGTGTGGGTTGGTATCAGAATTAGGGTTGTAAAATACAATTGCCAATATAATGGGTATACTAGAAATACGTGTACGCAACAACCCCTCGCCCGCTTGAGGCTTCAATATTGCCAAACTGAACAGATTTTCAAACTGCTTATTTTTTTGGTGCAATTTGTGTGTAGTGTACTGAACAGAACACAAGTGGGAAAGTCTGCCAACATTAAATTGTCTCGCAGGCAATTGTGTAACTATTGATTATTGAAAATAATGATTAATTTTAATAATTATTAATTTAAATAATAATTTTATTAATTATATATTACATAATTAAAGTTAATTATGTCAGTTATGCTTTTAATAATAAATTTCAACATGCATGTTTACAGTAACAGTGGCATACTCATAATTTTACTCAAAGTACAACTGTATTCACGAGTCTGCATAACCTTGTACATACATGTACCCTACTGTAATAATGTGATCTGCATGTTCCTTGTTGCCTAATTGTCAGTATAAGCAGATACATGTACCCTACTGTAATAATGTAATCTGCATGTTCCTTGTCTAATTGTCAGTATAAGCAGATACATGTACCCTACTGTGATAATGTAATCTGCATGTTCCTTATTGTCTAATTGTTAGTAGCAGATACCAAAAGAAACAATACATAAATTTATCCTAGACCAAATTGATAAGCCTGCATGATAAACCTTTTATTCTTTTAGAGGACTTCTGTTTCTTAACTTTTATTAATATTATATAATTATGCACATTCATGTACCAGTATTTCAATGGTATTCAAGTACCAGTAACACAATTTAAAAAAATGAAATGACAAAAGCCCATAATATACAACAAAGAACGATATTGCTTAATCTAATTATTTCACCAATATATATATATATATATATATATATTAATTCAGGATGAAATTCCTTTCAGCTGCTTCTTGTCAGTGAGATGATACCAGTTTAATCCCTAATGTGTTCCCCTGACACATGCAGTGAGTGTTAACCTACCCAATTATACAGTATCTATATACAGTATATATCCTACAAAAGCTGTGTAAATATATACATTGCAAGCCTAGGACTGGCATTGTCTAGGCCTAATACAGGACAAAGACACTAAGCCATTGGCCAGACCAGCATGCCATCAGATGAGCGTATAAACACTGATTGTTATAACCAGTGTGGTGCATATTTAGACTATTAAAGTCAGTAAAATGTAAGCTAGGCCCAAGGTGGCGTCCAGCCAGGTTGGTCCTGGTTAGTCCTATAGACTTGCAGTATAAACACAGCTATAATCTGTACTTTTTTACAAGGCTAATTATGAAGTATTGCAATTATTCCATTGTGGATGAGGTTGCAAAGTGACCGAGTGAAACAATGGTGATGGATAATTTAAATAAAAGTATAAAATCTGCCATTCAAAATTTGTATTAACATTATTATAATAAAGCACATAATTTATTGGTATATCGTGTGTAAGGACTATTCAATTTCGAGAGAAAGCCCTTCAAAGAGTGATTTCGTGATGTCTGATTGGCGCTTTCTCGATATATCAACAAACCGAAATTCAAATAATCGCTTATCCTAACCCCAGAGGAGGTGCGAAGGTCGTCCCGGCATGCATTGCGCTTTGTTTTCTTCGTATTTGCTCTGGCGTAAAGTTGGCAGACAAAATATATAGTTTTTCAGTGGTGCTTTTTTGTTTCAAAACCTGTGTTTTAAAAGGTAAGCTTTCTATATGATGTTTTTAGTTTAATCCAACAGATGTTACTCTGATTTTTTTTGTCGTAGCATACTTGTTTCGGATCAATAAACAATTTTTTTGTTGATGCCTTCACGGGTCACAAAATTTTGCTGTAAAGTGATAAGCGAATATATGTACTTATTTAACGAAATACGAACGCAAACACAACACTGGATATGTTGCTCCATGAACTTAATTACAGTTAGACGTTGAAAAACCACTATTTTTCAATTTGCGAGAAAATCGTACTCGCATAACGCATCTCTGTTCCGCCATAAAAAGTATGCTTTGGAACTTGAATTTTGTGCAGATTATAGTTTAAGCCTTTTACTCTGTCGTCAGTAACTTTTTAGATATCCGAGAAGAACATTTGCGATGAAATATCGGTTTCTTCACGAGGACTATTTCTTGTTGGTGGTTATATTGCATTTAGTTGCCTTGAATTATTCAAATATATTTACCGTAATATTTGATAAAATCCTTAAAAATTTTTTCTTGTTGCTCCACAATTTAAATGAGAAAGAGGTCTGTGAAATTCCGCATCTTCTCAATTATACTTCGCCATTCGTCAGATTGACAGCAAAACGTGCCTATGACGTACATGTTGTTTTGGTTTACGTTTCCCCGCTCTCTTACTTTTATTTGGCGCTCGAAATTCTTTGCCGGTTGTCAGAACTACTACATAAGTATTTCGTCTATTGGTATTTGATCCTTTCAGGAAACATACCAAAACGAAATGTTGAAGAGACTAAGGACAAATTATGTTGTGCCATTGTAAGCTCAAACGTTTCTTCAACAATGATTGAGTTGAGTTCATCCTCTCCGCCCATTGTCCGTGTTTAATAATAATAATCCAAGTTGTTTTGTACATGCCTCCTTTAAGATTTATTTACTTCTTTACTCCATAGTAGCCCATATGACATTGACATACCATTTGTTGTTGTAAAATACAGAGAATTTAATGGAATTGGTATCTTTTATGTTTTCAGGTTCATGCTCAATTTTTATTTCCACAGAAAGTTTCCTCAGAGGCTTTCTCCATGAAAAAAGAGCCTTTTGGTAAAATGTTTTAGGCCGGGTCTCAAGCACAGGCTGGGGAATTCAGAATAATAAAGTTGCATAGCAGAATTGCCTCTATTGCTTGATTTGTACTTCTGAGATCTTTTAAATTAAATAATTAATACATTTTTAAAGCTGTGTATTACATTTGAAATAAAATTACAATGATATTACAGCCACAAGTCTACATAACAAGTTGGGGCCCGGGGAGAACATGCCCCCAGTTCATACGCCTGTGGAAATTTAATTTCTAAGTAGTCAGACAATTTTCCTAACCCTTTGACAAAGGCAAGAAACTGTAGGTTATACCAACAGTGATTTTTCAAAACAGTTAAGTGCTATTAAGAGTCCAAAATTTTGTTGTTGATACACACAATACTAGAGATGTACAATGATGTACAATTTGAGGTTTATTGTCAATGCCTTTATATATGGAGCTTTTCCAAAAGGTCTCCATTGCCATCTACAACAAAGGTCTAGATGTTTGGAGTGGTCTAATAATAAACTGCTGAAATAATCATATTAAATACCTGTATGAACTCACTCTGAAAATTCCATACAAAAATGTCAAATATATCCCATATTACAATTTACAAAGAAAGCATGATTTTATAAAGTTTGATTTTAATAGTCTATTGAATGGTCCATAGTCTATTGAATAGTTAATATTGAAATTTTATTAAATTGAGAGGGGGCTTATAAAGGAAATAACTTTGAAATCTAAAAACAAGCACATGTAAAATCAAGAATGTTAATACTCGACTATAAAAGCTATAAAAATCGTTATTGATATATCTCAATACTAACATTAAGTCGTATAAATAATAAAAAGTAAGGATAACTATATAAGATTTTTAAACTTGGTTAGTTTGAGCACCAAAAAGCTATCTCTGTCAGATGACTCAGATGTACTGTTACAAATATTACTACAATTATATTCGGCCAATACATTCAGTTTAACTACAGTTGCTGGTTCCTGCAAAAAGATAATCCATTTCGAATCCGTTCACATTGCGAATCGGCAGAAACAGGGCAATATATTTACAAATATCAAGCTTAGAAATCTGATGTGGGTATAGCGGTATCTTTAAAATAGTATACATGACAAACCAGACGGAATATTAAACGTTAAAGTGTTGCTTGGGAATACAATGAATATAAAGAAGTTCGTGTGAGCCAAAAACTGCAGTGTTCTTGCCATGAACAGTCTTATACCACGACCGGTTTTCAAACCGCCATTTTAAAACCATGTTCGCTTCCCGAAGGTTCGTTGAACAATGAAGAATTTCCGGCGGGGAATCGATAATATGTATCAAGCGCAATGCATTTTGGGAAGACCTTCGTACCTCCTCTGTCCTAACCCTAACCCAAATTGACTTGGGTTGATGTCAGGCGGTGTGCGCACTACGCTCCGCGGAATTATGGGTAAAAACACAAAATTTCTCATTTCCATATGATACGCCGAATATAGAACAGCTCCATAGGGTAACTTTATTACCTTTCTTGCGGGAGGTCACACGAAAAGCAAACCTTGAAGAGTTTAAAGGACAAACTGCTGCAGTGGATGCTTCGTGTTTGTTGCATAGAGCGCTATCAATAAGCATGAGTCGAAATGGCGACGAAAGAAGGTATATATTTCAGTGTACAATGGGTTATTTGTTTATATTGATGTTCAGAAAATTATTTTGAAAAGAAAAAACGTTTAATTTTAGATTATTTGATCTTCTTAATTCATACGTCGATCTTCTTGAAAGAAACGAAATCAAACCGTATGTAGTATTTGATGGATTAAGATTGCCAGCGAAAGAACTTGAACGTGTAAAAAAGGTGAGTATCGTCTAAGTCGACGCAACTTTTTAATAATTATGTAAATTACTTCGCATATCGATTTTAATCTCATTTGTACTTTATGACTGCTTGAATGCAACAGCACACACGTGGTGGTCAACGTTTAGTGTTAATATAACAATATTTATCCCACGTTTTTGCTTTTATATAAATATCAATGTATAGACGCCGAGAGGAAATCCGAGCAAAAGCAACTGAGCTTCGAAAAGAAGGTGAAGTAGCGAACAAACTATTGGCCGGAGCAACTCGCATAACATACGCCATAACAACTGAATTTATCAGAGTCACTATAGTCTAGTGAAATACTCTAGCTACTAAAACTCTTCGGTGTTAACATTTACTGTAGATGTAATATAAAATTGTGAAGACTTTATTTTATAAATAATGCTCAAATTTATATGCCTGTATGTTTGTTATTGTTTTAGTTGTGTCGTGATAGAAGTATCGATTATATTGTTGCCCCGTATGAAGCAGATGCACAAATTGCATATCTTATGAAAAACGGACAAGTATAGATGTTGCCATCAGTGAAGATTCTGACCTACTTGCGTTTGGATGCCAAAAGGTAAGAGGGGTTCTATTTCCCAGACAAGATGAAGTCTGTACTCAGGTTAGCCTTTAGCATAATGTCAGCATTAGCTATGATATATGTTCACAAAGGGTCGTAGGAAGCTCAAACTGTAAAATTGGGCCAAAACTAAGCCAGTTCCTAAGGTATCAGCAATAAGCCTATAAATTGGGGAATGGGTTATACCCCCCACCCACCTAATTTCAACCAGTTTCTAATTGTTTACATTTATTATAATAACAACAAAAAAGGTTATATGTACAACAATATTCACGTATTCTTCATATTGCAGGTTTTGTTCAAAATGGAAATGATGGAATGTGTGATTACCATACAGTCAGTTGCAAGAGTGCAAGTTCGGAATGTCGGTGAAGAAACTGATGGTTACAGTGGAGAGCATACACTACCCTTTAAAGTGATGGGAACATGTTTTTGGACTAGTTGGCAAGATGCACTTGAAGAGGCATGAGCACAACCGACCTGTCTTTGCCAAACTTGTTGAGGAGCCAGAAAATGTGAAGCGACAGCAATGCAATTGCTGTTTATCTCATGGCTTCAGATAATTACAATAAAGTAGGATATATTGCAAGAGAACTAACAAATCATTTGAAGGAATTGAAGCCCATTATGAAATCTTTGGATGTTTCAGTAAAGAACATTTAGTACTATGGGTTATTATCTTACTTTAGAAATTACAAAGCACGGAATGTGGCATAACGATGTTTTTGTAGCTAGCAAGAAAGTGAAGTAAAATGGTTACAACCTTCTGTATCTCTATAATCTGTCAGTGCTAAACACCACAAAGCTATGTACATTTAACTTTATTAAAGCAATAAAGCATTTAATTTTCTAGGTATAACATGCAGGATATGGAGAATAATACCGTACATGGATGTGTAGAAATATGAAATTTATTTTGAGTATTCAACACGAAAAATAAATTTCGTATTTCCAAGCGTCCATGTTGTGTTTATTATATAAAAAATGTCCTATTTGCCTTCTTTCGCCTTGCAAAATATCAGTAAACTCTAATGCTGATTCAGCGATAATTGTCAGGTGAGATTCTCAAAAATAATTGCACAAGTGCGATTATCATTTTTATTAGTGGTGGAAAAATAAAACACTGCATTTTATATAATAAAAATAGTAAAACCATGTTTATAAATTGTAGAAATCTAAAAACCATTGTTATTGGCCACTTGTTTCTGTGAGCATCTTCCCAGTAAAGACATATTATATACTGGACAATAGCAGAATATTCGGAAGTTGTCTATTTTGAACAGGATGACTTTTCTGAACTGATATTATCTTTTCCAAACAAACATCTCTTACGAGAAGCTTCTGATTCTGTTGGCAGGCGGTTTTCCGGGGGTATTGCCTTCAGGAACACACGATCTCTTTCCTGCTACTGACACATCTTCCTATAAAATTCAATAACTTTTGGATAGAAATTCACTGTCAAAACGTGGGGCGCGTTGGGGCGCGTTCAGTCTCAGTCTTTCATCACATATTCTTATAACTATTTCAGCACAATTGGAATAAAAAATGTCCTCCATGAACTCAACATAGCAAGAACAAATAGTGATATAAAATGACTCGTCAAACGTCAGAATAGCATGCTACACGTGTACACGATGTTTTATACTCGCTTTCGCCAAACACAATAAACAAAATACAATAATGAACACTATAACTATATTAAACTTTATTAAAAGTTGAATTAAAAGAATAAATATCAAAGAAACATAACGAGAATATACGTCCAAACTTACCATATTTTCATTAAAATGCCGCCATCTTCTCTCGAAGCAGGAAATACAACTACCCATAATTCCGCGGAGCGTAGTGCGCACACCGCCTGGGTTGATGTTATAATAATTTTAAATTTCGGTTGCCATGACGACATGCCAAAAGTGAAATGTTCCGACCACAATATATTTTGAAGTACTAACTCTAAGAACTCATTCTACATATCTAATGAAAGCTTGATTAACAGCCTCTGACATACCTACAAAAATATTTTTGTAACTGATAGCTTACAGCTTGAAAAAAGCGACGACGCTTGGATTGGATTGACAAATGACAAACTCCGAGTATTAATATTTTAGATATTCAGACGACGATATCTCTTGAACTACTAACTCTAGAAAATCATGCTATACATCAAATAAAAGCCTGAATAACATACTCGGACATGTTTGCCAAACTATCTTTGTAACTGACTAACAGGTTTAAATTTAAAAAAAACGAAAATGGGTTTACCTTTAGTTTTGACGCCACGTATAAAACTTGATTTACGAACTTGATTTACGAACTTGACATCTTCCGACGACGATATATTGCATTTTCACTGCCTTTTCACGATCTTTTTGAACTCAAATCTTCATTCACCGTATAACCCGACAAAACAAGTACTTTTCTTTTACGGTTTCAATTTAAATATTAATTCAAATGCAGATATTTATTATTTACCATATCTAGTTACCAGGGCTAAATTTCCCGATGCCGCGCATGGGCCGTTGATCTTGAATATATATAAAATTAAAGTGGATGCAATTTCAGATTCGCTTGCATTTCCCGTGATAAGGGACTAAACGCCGGTCGATATTAGCACCCTCGCCCTCAGGGGGCGAGGGGATAACATTACAGAAGTAATGGGATTAGCAGACTCGGTCACTTGTTTTCTCCAGCATCAGTTTTTTGAAAGAGCATCACGAACAATAATTCCCTGGGAAGAGTTATACCTATTATGCAGTACCATACAAGCTAATGTCGAGTTGCAGACTGTTTCCTGGGTGTTGTCATATTTTCCAAACAAAACTCTCTATCCGCTCTTTACTGAGCTGACAAAAAGCACCTCCTGTTACCATCCTTGCCCTACTTAGCCTGCAGTTAAAGTACTGAATGGATAGCATTTGTGTAGGGCTTCATCAACCATGGATTCAAAGGGATCGTGCAGAGTCTCCAAGAACCAGTGGTGGCACATTGGCACCATTCACATCCTGTCCAATACATGGGATAAGGTTGTTTTCTGTTATCTCCTTCCAAAGCTGGGTCGATTGTAATATGATTGAATCATGCGAGTTACCTGCATGAAACCTTTTTGATTGCTTTGTTGAACATAGGTTGTTTAAGACGAAGCAAGCGTTTAATATGTTTTGTTATCCACGGCACACCTAATCTACCACTTGCAGTTTTTTTGGGTATGTGTTTATGAATCAGTTCGCCGAGCTCTGTACAAAAAGAAGACCAGATGCGTTCCACAGTCCATTTGGAGCTGAGTTCAACTAATTCGCTGTTATAAGTTTTAAGTTCGGCTTTAATGGCATTGATATTGCCTTTCTTAAATAGGTATATAGTTCTTGGTTTTTTCTTGTTGTTTTTTGCCTTTGTGAAAATAGTTGTAACTACTGCCTGATGGTCACTCATTCCCTCACAAACTTTAATGTTTTCAACCAGTTGTGGATTAGTTGTAAAAACCAGGTCAAGGATGTTATCATTTCGAGTTGCCATATTATTACATTGCTCTAGGGAATACTCTTGAGTAATGTTAAGCATTATTTGGTTCACCTCAATGCCATACTGGGGAGTTGATTTTATTGACTGATTAGACCAGTTAATATCCGGTAGATTAAAATCCCCAGAGAGTAGAATATTTGGCAATGCGTTTGAAGAAGAAATTTTACTGATGGATGATCCGAGACTTATTAGAAGGTCTATATCACGATTTGGTGGTCTGTAATAAGATCCAATAAATAGCGATTTACTACCCATTAATTGAAGCTTTACCCAGATTACTTCGCAATCTTCGTCAAGTTGTTGTTCTGGTGTTGTAACCAAATTGTTCTTGATTGCAATAAGTACTCCACCGCCATTTGAATTTCTATATAGACTTCATAATTAGGGGGGAAAATTTCTGATGATTTTATTGATTCGTCCAGGTGAGTCTCTATTGCACAGACAATGTGAGGTTCGTGCAGTTCAAGGAGTTCAAGTATGTCATTTTGTTTGCGACTACTTTTTAAGCTCCTACAGTTCACGGTGAGTATTTTCAACTTGTTAAAGGGTCGTTGGTGTGGCATGGCTGACTGAGTACTTGTTATTTCTTCTGGTACAGTAGTTGACTCCTCACTAAGAGCTGAGAACGAGTTTGTAAGGTTTAAATCGATGGAACTATCAAAGAAAGAGTCAGAAAAGTTTGGTAAGTTACATCCCGGTTCATTACAAATCCAAGTCACTGATGAATTTGCTAGAAGTGTATATTCCAATCGGCTTCGCTAATTGAACAACATTTGATGTGAAGCCATGTGTCACAACAGTCACATTGGATTCCCTTTTGATTTTTCTTCACAGGCTTACTGCAATTTCCACAGGGGTATTTCCAGTTAGGACACGGATTAATCTGTATATCGCCACCAAGCAATAAAAGTGACAGCAACACCCGTGTGTGTAGCGCCGGTCTGCGTCTCCATGTATGCTGGAGATTTAAGTTGGTTACGGCTCGACGACGACTATATCATTAATCGCTTCCAATCCTACTGCAATCGGTTTCCTGTTTACGAAGCACATGTTTAAACCAAAATCAGGTACTCCAGAGACAATCTCGGGGATTTCCAATGATTTCTGATTAAATATAACTGCTAGAATAAATATTGAAAGCGGAGCTGTAAAACGCATGACCACCATCTCTGACTGTTAACTCTTCTGTTAACTATTCACTCTTCTGTTAACGACTCTCGCTGTAAAGTATGCCTGATTTGGTGAAGTATGAACCGAAATGTGTTGCTCTGGATACTGTGAATGGCTTCTTAAATCGCCTATCAGAATAGGATGTCCATACAAAGTTGAA
This sequence comes from Chrysogorgia sp. JL179-B06, assembly GCA_035772405.1. Lineage (NCBI taxonomy): Eukaryota > Metazoa > Cnidaria > Anthozoa > Scleralcyonacea > Chrysogorgiidae > Chrysogorgia > Chrysogorgia sp. JL179-B06. The sequence goes on from JAYKKM010000159.1 coordinate 4,618,082, forward strand.
CCATCCAAGATTTCCATCCAATCGGCGGCATGAACGAACACAGATAGGCGTTTATGCCACGATATAATGAGGATTAAAACCACGAGAGAAACACGAAGTAGCATATTACTAATACATATAACATTACATTGATTATCATCGATTGCTTTTTTCTTGATCTTTTAAGGATATTTTGCAAGAAAAGAGCTTTTCGCCATGTGCGGTTCGACATTTGAACCGGGCCTATAAGTAAGAATAAACGTGTGGTGCTGGTAAGGCGCTATAGCTTATTTATGTAATGAATAAATAAAAAGCATATAATGCCATAAATAAAACAAATTTAACCACGAAAGGGTCAAGGCTTCCTGTGGTAATAGAGTGGTTTCACTTATTCCACAGTTGGCGAGTAAATAGCTGTATTGAAAAGAGTGTTTGACGTATTCCTTCCTCCACGAGTAAATGTCGTTATTGAAAATAAATTACATTTAATTATTCGATCTTTTGAACGTCAGAACTGTGAAGTTGCCCTCCAGTATATATACAGTAGCTGCTTTGACGTCAGGAGTGAATCTACACAGGACGCAACGTTTCAACAAAGTTATAGGAACAAAAGTACAAGTTTTTAGAGTATGAATTCGAGTTCTCCATGCATACGACCACATTGTTTCTATAAATCAATGCATTAACGGAATAAATATTTTGCGTAACCCGCAGACTAAGCAGAGCATGCTGACTGTTTAGCATGGCGTATATGTAATTCCGCATTTTCCACGTTTCTTTCTACAGTTCTAGAAATACGTTTTTATTTTTTAAAATCATAGCACACGTTTCCAAAATGTTATTTAAAAAAATTATTATACGTATGTAACATGACTCAAAAATTAATCTCACATAGAAATTGACCATACTACTTTAACATACTGACCGAAAGTCGAGTAGGTGGCAGCATATTAAGTAGTGGGGCATTTGCCATAGTGCAGGCTTTGTTTTTCTAAATTATTGTTTTCATAAATTTTACTAAATTTATGAGATGTCATGTGACGGTAAATCATAATATATGCACCAAACGCTGTTATCAATTAAACAGTCATGACTTGGTAAGAAGCATCAACGTATTGTGCATGGTCAGAGTGCAATTATATCTGGCAGCATAAACAATGTCTAACATTACAAACAGAGAATATCTTCTCAGTTCAGCTGAAGCAACTTTTCTTGTGATATTTACTTCAATGCAAATTGTCGTTGGATCAATAGCAAATGCAGTTGAAATTGTCTTTTTTTGGTCGAAGCGGCATCAACACCAAACTTCATCGGATAAATTAACATTGAACTTAGCGTTGTCTGACTTCGTGGCTTTGACAACATACGTGCCATGGCGGGCATACATCTTACATTTACGAGAGGTCACCAACGATTATCGATATTATACTTCGTTATTTGTTGTGTGTATATTTTGTACAGGGAATGCAGTTTTACTCATTGCTATGGACAGATTTATTGCCGTTATACGTCCTTTAAGGTACAACGTTTTCATTACTAACAAAGTAGTATGGATTTCTACAGTTCTATCGTGGATTTCAGCATTTTTACTTGGAGTTGGACATTGGTTAAGTTATATATTGAAATTTCATCGAAAATACGAATTATTTTTATCTGCCTTGTCTTTTGGTCAGCTCATCATCATCTCTGTTATCTACACAATTGTCTTTCGATCAGCAAGAAAGCAAGCTCTAAATGTTGGTAAACATTTAAAAGTAAATCTTTAAAAGCATCTCAACAAAATAGTCATCTACGCATTTGGAAAACTGTTCTAACTACATTCTCTATCGTCTGTATGTTTTATGGAACATTTCTGCCCTATTCTGTTTATCGAATTGTGTCGTCGGTTGACAAATCTTTGTCCAATAATACAAAGATAATAACATGGCGGTGGATAATGGCTTTTACTTTCCTTAACTCTTGTATCAATCCTTTTATTTATTTCATTGGAATGACAAAATTTAGGAAAAGTTTGAAACGTTCTATTGCCAACGAAATAGAGAATTTGAATATTCTGTAAATACCGGAATATTAAGATGCATAGTTTGTTCAGATATTGGAACACTTACGATTCATTCAAAATAAACATGTTAAAAGGGTATTTTTTTAAACGATGTAATATGAAAGATAATAAGAGCGGCAGTGTCTCATGAAATAGAAGTAAAAGTTAAACTACAGAAATAACATTAATAGATTACTAACTCGTCTAAAGTGAATGCCCTTCGTCACATTGAAATATGAATTGAAGTAAACATGTGAGAGCCTGTTTAGGTACTGACTAATCAAATTTGCGACGATAAGAAAATAAAGCTGTTCAAATATTATTTAAAATATATTAAAAAGGATTATTGAAATGTGATTGAAATATAAAGCACGGCTGCCAAGTAGTTTTAATTAATAAACATTTTAATCAATGTAAAGAAGCCACGCTTGTATAAATAAATGTTGTTATAAGTTGACAGACGTTTTTCCAGTCTTGTGTTAGTCTGAGTTACAGTGATGCTCGTAAACATTAAGATTATTAGAAGAAAGAAGATACTACATGATGACGTAGGCCTTCTTTTCACGAGCGAGGCAGGCAGCATAAGCACAAATACAGGGCCTATATGCATGAGGTGAAAACGAACCGTATGTTGTGTTATCTTGCGTTGCGTTACCAGTCGTCAATCTTTGTGCAGATTCTTACACTAGAACGAGTATTTTGATTGGCCATATGTCTAGTAATTAGATATCCAAAACTCCTTTGTGCTTGCGTCAGTGCTTGCGCTTTCGTCGAGCCTCTTTTCACTGTGAAATCAGGAATCTTGTGCTTGCGCTTATGCTTGTTCTTGCGTCGCCCTTGAAGACCAGGCGTAATGTCCTTATGGCTATATATCTGGAAGATACGATAATTTAATGTCATATTTGTATGAAGTAATTTATCGTTTCCGTGCACGGCACAATTATAACATTGGTGAATCTGTTGGCAAACGTCCAAATCCAGTTATCGGATGGTGGTTAGCACCGTGCCATGAACATCTTAACTTTCTCCTGATAACGAAGCCAGTTTTTATTATTATTAAAACTTTATTTCAGTAGGGAGTCCAATTCACAAAAAGTGCTCTTTCTTGGAACCGTATACATAAGTGTGTAGCAAGTAGGGGGGGGGGGGGAGGGTGTGGCTGCAGTGGCATAATAATTCTTGAAATAATAATTGAGAAACGCCTACAATAATATAAAACGACTCCAAATTTGTGTGTGACTATCGCTTTAGAATAAGACAAAACAGGTGGCGGACTATAATTTACACAATAACATGTGTTATTTGATCACAACATCGTCACGAGAACTGTGCATAGTAGTCTTCTCGATACCCGCTTGAGACACTCGCGCGACAGCTCTGAATGGGAAGAGACTCGAGGAGTTTAAGAATGTCCTAAGTTGCGCGTTTGAATCTATAGCCGAAAGATACCCCGAGACAAGACAGAATGAAGAAGATCGAAGAGAAGCTGAGGGGTAGCTGAGGGGTAGCATGTCCGATACACGTAGAAAACTATCTATTACTCGTCAACACAGGGAGACATTTTGTGTAGTTTGAGAGAGTCGTGCACGAACAAAACATTTAAGACCCTCGTGAAGCTAACTCAAATCTCGAGAAGTCGCGCCTATTTTGTAATCGATCTTAGCAAGCTTGTGACTAAGTATCGTGTTCTACTATCTTGTGAGCTACCAATTAGATTTTTCAGCGTTAACCTAAGTGTGATAAAACGTATTTGTGAACTTAACCCTAGTTGTTGGCAATAGCAACGTCATGCTACGCTAATTCTAGAAACATATTGTTTTCAAAACACGTGGCACGACCAGTCGCTATGACCGCGGCTTATGATTGTTGGTGTTGTAATTCACCACTAAAATAAATATTTGTGAACTCGTATGTGTGACTCAATGTCAAACGTACGCTTTTTAAAATTCGACTCAATGTCTCGTCTCGATGTCTCCAAAAGTGTCTTCCGCGGAATAATCTAATTTGCATAACATAGCGATGTGTCTTACGGCGGAATAATCTAATTTGCGTACTAGCAGGTGGAAACAATGTCTTGCGTGAAATTTGTTGTTATTTCGACTCGATGTCTCCAAAAGTGTCTTCCGCGGAATAATCTAATTTGCATAACAGGTGGCAACAATGTCTTGCTGTAATAACTTAATTTGAGACCATTCTCAACAAGACTCGTAATTACCACTAGACTCACGAGTTTAGTGTTTTTTTTACCGCGTGTCACCGAAACTGTCTCAATGGCGTCAGCTGGGTCTGGCGTGACACTAAGTCGATCGCGAAACATTGTGAAACGTGACACAGAATTTTTCGTGCACTCAGGCTACTAAGGGTCATGTGGCTTAGTGTTTTTTCACGTGTGAATCGATTCACACACAAGTAGTATAGCACATGGGGGTACGGGAACATTTTCGTAATTTGTGCGATGGCCCAAGACCAACCCCCCGTTGAGCTGTGGGTTTAGTGCGATGACACACTATGAGCGCATCAAACTTGCGAGACCGTCCATCGAAACAGTAAATGAAGCGACATCGATAACATTAGCTGGCGACCTCAAGTGGTGCGTTTCCAAATTTACGAAATGGTGTAAACCAGCTACGCTCCAACAGCTGAGTTTGGTCTCTTGAGACGGCTCTCGAGTCGTGGGTCTCTCTTCTCTGACGTTGAATGTGTGAAGCTGCACTATTACGCTCAGCTGGGTTTGGCGGAACGAGGGGGGGGTTGGTCTTGGGCCATCGCACAAATTACGAAAATGGTCCCGTATTACGAAAATGGTGCCAGACCCCCATGTGCTATACTACTAGTGATAGGTCAATAAAGTTTTTTAAAAGAAGTGTTCCTTGCTGATATTTGTAAATTATTTGGAACTACTTTTTGGTGAAGGCTGGCTTTCTGATAGACTATATATATATATATATATATATATATATATATATATATATATATATATATATATAATATATATATATATATATATATATTTTCGCTTACCTCAAAACTGGTCTGCTACAACTTGTTTCATCTGTAAAAAGAATCTTCAGGCAGTTCTTTTTACAGATGAAACAAGTTGTAGCAGACCAGTTTTGAGGTAAGCGAAAATCTATTAATTGCTCTAACTATATGTTGTTGAGCACTCTTTGCATTTCGTAGACCAAAACCTACACGTATATATATATATATATATATATATATATATATATATATATATATATATATATATATATATATATATATATATATATATATATATATATATATATATATATATATATTATATATATATATATATATATATATATATATATATATATATATATATATATATATATATATATATATATATATATATATATATATATATATCCCTGGTCCCGGTTTGGTCTTAAAATGTATGTATTCCAACACTCGAAATTTTCCTTCATCATAAATCCTTTCAACATGTAGTTTGATCGAGTGAAATGCCCAATATTACCTATATATATATATATATATATATATATATATATATATATATATATATATATATATATATTATATATATATATATATATATATATATATATATATATAGACTATATATAAATACTATATATATTCTCTCTCTCTCTCTATATATATATATATATTTGTATATTAAAAGCAAATAATAATAAACATAAAAGTTAAAATAATGTATTTGGATCCAAGTACATAGACATGATATGTCATCCATGGGTAGTGGTTTGGGAGGAGGTGTAATTGCAGTGAGGGGGCTGAGTGTCAAGCCCACAGGCCCAGCCTTGGATTAAGATTAGAATTTATGATTAAGATTTAGGGTGGGGTTAGAATTATGGTTAGAATTAATGTTATAATATAAAAGGTCTTAGAAATGAGATATGAATATATGATGCTAATAATACCTAATAGTTCTAAAAAACAAAATAAACGTGAAGATATACAAATAAATACAATACTCTATTACAATATCAAAATAACAAACGTGTTGTCATGGTAACTAATAGTAAATGTTAAAGAAAAAAATAATAAAGAGACCAAAGACTGCTTTAAATGCTTCTGTTGTTTGAACAAGATAGATAATATTAGTTAGGATAGATAATAGTACACTCTAGATAGTAATAGATGGAGAAAAAGAAGGAACAGCTTATGCAAAACCCGGGTGCTTAAACAAAAGAAGCTAAAACGTCAACATTTGCGAAGGTAGCTGTAGACGCCTTACCCAATGTTTTCCAGCGGGAAAACGGTGTCATGAATCGTCAGGTTCCAAGCATGACAGGGAAGCATGTTTCTAACCTACTAGCAGGTGCTGGAACGACATGCTCGCTTATGAAAAGGAAATGCGGCGAGGAGAGAAAGAGTGCATGGTTAACAGGAGATAATATAGTCGTCGGATACGATTTAAAAGAAAAGATAAAAATAATGACTGGTAAAAACAAAATGTTTATAAAACCCGCAAGAGTAGAAAGTAAGTGATAGAAAATAATGTAATGTGAAAAAATGTGTAACCTTAACTTGGTGAAAGGGATAAAATTGTCGTAAAACGCCGAGTGGTAAATACTAACATGCAGTACATGTAGACAGGGACGAATATGTTTATGTAAAATTATGTAAAATTATCCATAAAAACCCATACAAAAGGTAAAGTGTACACAAAATATGTTAATAGACATGGTAAAACTATAGGTAACTTGAAAATAATGTGAATGAGAGTAAAAATTTGAAAACTTACCAGATCTATAGCGTAAATGAAAAGCCCGCACAAGTCAGGTTTGAAAGTCCGTAAGCCGGAACTGGAAAGACGCGGTTGTCATGGTAATTTGTGGGGAAGGGAAGAGACTGGGTTGGAATCGATGTGATTTTATATAATCAATCAACAGGAATTGTAGGAAAGAATGGTGTGGGAATCATCATTATAATAGGGGTTATAATTAATGATATAACATCTTCCCTTACAGGGTGATGGTGACAATCATTGATAATGTCTAGGAGATCACAAGGATACTTATCCTTTCCATGAGGGTTGTCAAATATTTGTATATTAAAAGCAAATAATAATAAACATAAAAGTTAAAATCATGTATTTGGATCCAAGTACATAGACATGATATGTCATCCATGGGTAGTGGTTGGGGAGGAGGTGTAATTGCAGTGAGGGGGCTGAGTGTCAGGCCCACAGGCCCAGCCTTGGAAACAATATGATGTTAAAGACTATTGTTAGAATTAAAGTTAAATTTAAGATTATAATTTATGATTAAGATTTAGGGTGGGGTTAGAATTATGGTTAGAATTAATGTTATAATATAAAAGGTCTTAGAAATAAGATATGAATATATGATGCTAATAATACCTAATAGTTCTATAAAACAAAATAAACGTGAAGATATACAAATAAATACAATACTCTATTACAATATCAAAATAACAAACGTGTTGTCATGGTAACTGATAGTAAATGTTAAAGAAAAAAATAATAAAGAGACCAAAGACTGCTTCAAATGCTTCTGTTGTTTGAACAAGATAGATAATATTAGATAGGATTGATAATAGTACACTCTAGATAGTAATAGATGGAGAAAAAGAAGGAACAGCGTATGCAAAACCCGGGTGCTTAAACAAAAGAATAGTCTTATTTATGTATTTATTCATTATAAAGGTATTAAATACACACAAATATTATTATTATTATAAATTAATATTAATTATTGAACAATTAAAAGTGGCACATGATGTAAAAGTTGGTTACTCTTAACCATAAAACACGCTTACTACCGGGAAAAGTAAACGTATAACAGCCTCAATCTCATTTTTCTGATTTACCCATAAAACTCTTTAACATGTCCTTCACAAAAGAAAGCGTGTGATGGTGTTGTTCTTGCTGCTGCTGTATCATCATCTGATGCTGATGTTGCATCTGCTGCATGCACTGCTGCTGTTGTTGCTGCATGGCCATAAAAAACTGCTGTTGTTGTCCAAAAGCTTCTTTTTGGTGTTCCCGATCTTCGTTTTGAAGCTGAATCTCTTTTTCTCTTAATTCAGACTCTTTTTCTGCTTTCTGCTTTCTGTTTTCTGCTTTTGATGCTCTCTTCCACAAGAGTTAGGAGCTCGGTCGTCGTCTTTTTCCTTGGTATTGCTCTGTCATCTTTCCCAGCTTTTCGTTTCAGAGTTTCTCCCAGATTTTCTGTCGCTTTCTTCCTCATATCCTCCGCTTGAGTTTTTTCTTCTTCAACTTTTTTCTTCTCCTTTGCACTGTCATTTTCCCACGAGAGCACTGCTTCATCCATTCTTTCCTTGATGTCAGTAAGGCCTTTGGTAAACTCGTCGTACTCAACATCAACACCGCTCGCTTTGGCCTCCCGTGCTTCCTTTTTTCGAAAGTTTTCTATCATTTTTGAAAACTTCTCACGAACAGAACGTTGGGTGACTTTAAAAACTGGTTCTCTTATCTGCATCAAGTTATTAACGATAGTTTTCCAAGCACTCCCCCGTTCTTTGGAGGACGGTTTGTAGGTATAGGGTTCCACAAGCAACAGTTCTCTTATGAACAGCTTTTCGTGGACCCGTTTCCATGTAAAAACCTCCCGCGTTTGTGTCGAAGAGGCAGCGGCTTCACTCTCCATATTGCGCTGTCCACTTCGTCCTCAAGAGTACGAGATTTCAAAGGAACTTCGTTGTCAACAAGCAGCCAGACAACGAAGTTTTGTACCGGAAGTGCGCAGAACGATTCGCAATGGTAAACTCGTCTTCGTTGCTCGTCTTCGTCCTCAAATCTAAAGGTCTCTAATATAGTCGTCGGATACGATTTAAAAGAAAAGATAAAAATAATGACTGGTAAAAACAAAATGTTTATAAAACCCGCAAGAGTAGAAAGTAAGTGATAGAAAATAATGTAATGTGAAAAAATGTGTAACCTTAACTTGGTGAAAGGGATAAAATTGTCGGAAAACGCCGAGTGGTAAATACTAACATGCAGTACATGTAGACAGGGACGTTCTATGTTTATGTAAAATTATGTAAAATTATCCATAAAAACCCATACAAAAGGTAAAGTGTACACAAAATATGTTAATAGACATGGTAAAACTATAGGTAACTTGAAAATAATGTGAATGAGAGTAAAAATTTGAAAACTTACCAGATCTATAGCGTAAATGAAAAGCCCGCACAAGTCAGGTTTGAAAGTCCGTAAGCCGGAACTGGAAAGACGCGGTTGTCATGGTAATTTGTGGGGAAGGGAAGAGACTGGGTTGGAATCGATGTGATTTTATATAATCAATCAACAGGAATTGTAGGAAAGAATGGTGTGGGAATCATCATTATAATAGTGGTTATAATTAATGATATAACATTTTCCCTTACAGGGTGATGGTGACAATCATTGATAATGTCTAGGAGATCACAAGGATACTTATCCTTTCCATGAGGGTTGTCAAATATTTGTATATTAAAAGCAAATAATAATAAACATAAAAGTTAAAATCATGTATTTGGATCCAAGTACATAGACATGATATGTAATCCATGGGTAGTGGTTGGGGAGGAGGTGTAATTGCAGTGAGGGGGCTGAGTGTCAGGCCCACAGGCCCAGCCTTGGAAACAATATGATGTTAAAGACTATTGTTAGAATTAAAGTTAAATTTAAGATTAGAATTTATGATTAAGATTTAGGGTGGGGTTAGAATTATCATTAGAATTAATGTTATAATATAAAAGGTCTTAGAAATAAGATATGAATATATGATGCTAATAATACCTAATAGTTCTATAAAACAAAATAAACGTGAAGATATACAAATAAATACAATACTCTATTACAATATCAAAATAACAAACGTGTTGTCATGGTAACTGATAGTAAATGTTAAAGAAAAAAATAATAAAGAGACCAAAGACTGCTTCAAATGCTTCTGTTGTTTGAACAAGATAGATAATATTAGTTAGGATAGATAATAGTACACTCTAGATAGTAATAGATGGAGAAAAAGAAGGAACAGCATATGCAAAACCCGGGTGCTTAAACAAAAGAAGCTAAAACGTCAACATTTGCGAAGGTAGCTGTAGACGCCTTACCCAATGTTTTCCAGCGGAAAAACGGTGTCATGAATCGTCAGGTTCCAAGCATGACAGGGAAGCATGTTTCTAACCTACTAGCAGGTCCTGGGACGACATGCTCGCTTATGAAAAGGAAATGCGGTGAGGAGAGAAAGAGAAAGAGTGCATGGTTAACAGGAGATAATATAGTCGTCGGATACGATTTAAAAGAAAAGATAAAAATAATGACTGGTAAAAACAAAATGTTTATAAAACCCGCAAGAGTAGAAAGTAAGTGATAGAAAATAATGTAATGTGAAAAAATGTGTAACCTTAACTTGGTGAAAGGGATAAAATTGTCGTAAAACGCCGAGTGGTAAATACTAACATGCATATACATGTAGACAGGGACGCAATATGTTTATGTAAAATTATGTAAAATTATCCATAAAAACCCATACAAAAGGTAAAGTGTACACAAAATATGTTAATAGACATGGTAAAACTATAGGTAACTTGAAAATAATGTGAATGAGAGTAAAAATTTGAAAACTTACCAGATCTATAGCGTCTACAAGGCTGTTGTACTCACCACCCTCCTATACGGTGCTGAATTATGGACCCTCTACAGGAAACACATCGCTCAGCTTGATAGCTTCCACATGCGCTGTCTCAGGCAACTATGTAAAATATGTTGGGAAGACAAAAAAAGCAACGCGGAGGTTCTTTCTAGGTGTAACATCTTCGGCATAGAGTCGTTTCTTATCTTAGCACAGTTAAGATGGTGCGGCCATGTTGTTCGTATGGAAGAATCCCTAAACAGCTTTTTTACGGCCAAATTTTGAATGTGCCGCGTCCCGTAGGTCGTCCTCTCCTGCGCTACAAGGACAAGGTCAAGAATAACCTTAAGCGTTTGGACATCAATCATAGAAGATGGGAACATCTTGCATTGGATAGGAAGGCATGGAGAACGGAATGTTTTTCAAAAACAAAGGTTTTTGAACGTACCAGAGTTGAACATCGTGATGCTTTACGTGTAAATACTAAACAACAACGTGAGGTGAATCCTGTTGGTAATGAGAATATCTGCGCTGAATGTGGTTTTGCTGCTCGATCTAAGGCAGGGCTTAGCCAGCATATTCGTATAACTACTTCAATTTACTAATCACTCATACGTCGTTGACGACAGGAGAAACCATTCATTCATTCATTCATTTATTATATATATATATATATATATATATATATATATATATATTATATATATATATATATATATGAAATGAAGAGAATGACAAAGAGCAAGAAAACTTCTCACCAGTCCAGATAATTTTTAAAATATTTCGAACATTCGTTCTTCTTCAGTTAAAATATATTTTAACTGAAGAAGAACGAATGTTCGAAATATTTTAAAAATTTATCTGGACTGGTGAGAAGTTTTCTTGCTCTTTGTCATTCTCTTCAATTCATATATAATATCATCCAAGAGCATAACCTGCATCCATGTTTGTGGATCCTTCTGCTAGGAGCATCATCGTTTTGGTCTGCCTGTTCTTTTTTAAATTCAACATATATATATATATATATATATATATATATATATATATATATATATATATATATGACCAAAATATCGAGAATGGTTTAAATGCAGATTGCCAGGAATTCGGATTTGATCTGTCACGTATTTGTTGAACTCTATTGGCGACGTAGACTTGGAATCTCTTCGCGTCATTATTAATGTAGTCAAGAAGAATTTTGCTATCCGTCTCCAGAAGAATTCCACGATATTCTCATAGGAAAGCTCGTTCTTCAGGAATGCACTCATTTTATAGCTGAGACGATTACCGCTGCTAGTTCCAGCCTAGGGATTGTTACTTGCTTGAGAGGTGTCACCCTTGCTTTTCCAATAACAAAGGTAGAATGCGCGTTGCCTTGCCCGTTAACTTGTCTAAGGTATGAGCACTGTCCATAACCCTTTTCGCTGACGTCCGAGAAGCGGTGCGTAGCTCTATTGTTTCGACTTGGGTTTGAAACATCGTGGAATCTCGGGTTGATCTAACTGAACAACTTCGTTCCACAATTTTTCTTAAGCCGGTCGCAGATCATCAGGAATTGGGCTGTCCCTAACCTGTCTTTTCACAATTGTTGGAGGATCTGTTTAATGTTTTCCCTTGAGCGTTACTGGTACCACGTAGCCATTGGGATCATAGATATATACCACCATAATACCACGGAGGGTGAGACGTCGATCACTCAGTTCTATTCGAAACTGGAAGCAGTCGTTAGCCACGCACCAGGTTAATCAACAAATCACAGGGTTTGTTATGAAATCAAATAAAACTTGGACTTTGAGTGGATAATATGTGCGTGGGCTGCTCGAGTTTTTACTTTAATCATCCATGAAAACGCGCAGGTTTATCCATCGCAAGCGAGGGTGACAATCTCACCGCGGCAGGAATCCATTTCTCATGAAAAGTTTGTATAAGCGGAGCATGGTAGGACCAACTCCTCATAAGGAAGTAAAAAGTCGTTTTGGGTGATAATTATAAGTGACAATATTTGCGAAGCGGTCAAATGTCGATTTGTAATCTAACGAACTACATAAGCAGATTTTTACGAAAGGTATACACATTTGCGTAATATAATAGGCACGTATGTTGTGTATTTAGACTCGGTAATTCCAAATATGTTTTCAGAATTGGGACACTTAAATATTGATCGGGATAACGTTCAAAATAATATACGACGAAGCGGCCGTATGATTGCCGATTAATTTCTAAGTATAAACCGTTTTTACGAAGGGTATGCACGTTCTCGTAATATAATAGACACGTGTGTTATTTATTTAGACTCGGTAATTCCAAATCTGTTTTCAGAATTGAAATGTAGTAAATATTGGCCGAGATAACGTTCAAAATCTACGTAGCTACGACGAAACGGTCTTTCGCGATTTGTTATCTATAAACGTATAGACTACAAATACACGGCGTACGCCGTCTGGGCCCTGAGGACCATGGATGGGGAAAAAAAAGAGGGGGTAGAAAGGTGGGGGAGTGGTTAATGCGGATCGTATTTATAGTTAGATTTTTGACGTCTTCCGACGTCATCTGATATTGCGCGACAAGAAAGAAGTGCGTGTTTTGATGCAAAGTGCTTTAATTAACGTATATAGAAGCTAAATGTGGTTCAACTCGCAGGAGAAAGGTAGCAGAGCAAATCTGCATGTAAACCAATCTCGGTATTTTGGTCATATATATATATATATAATTCAATCACGATAAAAACTTTTAAAAAAACTTTATTTTCAACGTTTCGGGGTCCAGCCACTTTGTCAAGAAACAAAATGATTTTGTTATCACGATGTTTCTTGACAAAGGGGCTGGACCCCAAACGTTGAAAATAAAGTTTTAAAAAAAGTTTTTATCGTGATTGAATTATCTAATGTTTTTGAACTTTGAGACGGGCAGGTTCCTGACAGAATTATATATATATATATATATATATCCGCGCAAGAGATCATCAGACTAAAGGTTTTAATATCAAGCGATCAAGCGATCATCAGACTAAAGGTTTTAATATGCGAATATAACGATATAAGTATGAATGTTTACCTAAAAATTGCATACAATTTACGTATGTTTACATAAACATTTGTTTTGGTCTCTCTATTCGGACACGCGAGTTCGGATCTATTGTTCAATACACGATGAATGGATCACATGATGGATTTAACATGATAGATCACTCATTTTAACATTATAAACTATATATATATATATATATATATATATATTGATTTATTTGAATACTGTTGTTTCATAACTTATTAAAAAAACGTCTTCAGTTGACAGATGAAGCCCGTAAAGATAATCTAAACTGTATAATGCATCCTATAGAAATATTAAAATATTTTTCCATATTTTCATTTTTATAAAAATAAATAAATTATAAATAAACGTCGGCATGTCACTCGATCATGATTCTTCCATAAAGACAAATTAATTTTGAAAATACTTAATGATTGTTGTGTTTTAAAGTCATGTGAAAGCTAATTCCACATTGTATACAGGAAACATCCTTTATAACATTCTAGGAGCTCTAGTCATCGCTAAAACTGCTAAATTTATATTATAATGTTCCTAAGTCTAGACATGTAATGGATGTGATCTGAGCAGAATGTTTTAAAAATAGTCGTTGTTTGAGCCATTAAGTTCGTTATGAAACATAAGACGAACAGCCACCAAGGGAACACTGACAGTTTATTATACAATGCATGTCAAACTGAAGAAAGAAAACATTCATAGTGTGCTTTAGCTCACGTTTTATACATTCAATGTAAATATATCATCATTTGTTTTAACAGCTGTATATACTGAAGTCTTAGTGCAGCATGAATATATTACAAATACTGCGCTAAGACACTTTCTTTTATAAAAGACAACTTTACAGAGGCAGATTACTTTACAGGAGTTCGATAACTGTAGTTATTTTTAACAATATTTTAAGTTTATGTATTTTTCATTCTTTTAATTCCAATTCATTTCGTACAGGAAAACAAGATGGAGTTTCCTAGATGGAGTCACTGCGCATGCGTAATATATTATTTGCATGAAAATAGATATGAAAATATCGGCACTTAGTAATAACCTAAGTAAACTAAGCTATAGTGAGGCATTTGTTTTCTCACGTGAAACTATAGACTGAAAAGAATCTCGCTGCTATCTTGAGGTGAACATCTTGTGAACAAGTCGCTTTATTAGTCTTATTGTAATCAATATATTGGACGTTCTGTATTTGTCGAACAGAAGTCGTCGTCTTAAACAGGAAATGCTTTCTCTTTTAAACAACATATAGCGTCTACTTTTCTGGTGTCTTGACGTGAACATCTGGTGAACAAGCTGTTTTATTAGTCTCCATATATGAATATATTGGACGTTCTATATTTGTCGAACAGAACAAGAAATGCCTTCTCTTTTAAGCAACACAGCCTCTACTTTCCTGGTATCTTTCACTTCTCTTCAAATCATTATTGGATCATTAGCAAATGGTTTTGTCATCATCACCTTTTTAGCTTCAAGAGAGCTAAGAAGACGACCTTCTGATATCCTTATTCTTAATCTAGCTCTAGCTGATCTAACACTTCTAACAACATTTCAACCTTGGCTTACTCATGTCCTAAATAAAAAAGGAATGGAATATGGAAATGCTCATGTTTATGAATCATTAAATGGATTCGTTAATTTATCGTGTCAACATGCAATATTGCTCATCGCCTTTGACCGTTTTATTGCAATATTTCGATCTTTACAATACAAGACTTTTGTAACGAGAAAAGTCATCTATATTTCGATGATAGTTTCATGGGTGTTAGCAGCGCTGATTGGGATCATTAATTTGTTTGCTTATTTATCTCGATTCTATCATGAATTTCTTGCTTTTTGGATATCGTTTCAGTTGGTTCTCATGCTCATTATAATTCTCATCTACACTATCATCTTTTCAATGGCACTGAGACAGAGCAGGAAACTATTAAACCAGAGGAGGATTCTCCAAACAGAAAACGAAAATATTCACCTTGGGTTGGTGTTCAAAATAACGTTAAATACATTCATTTTGGTGTGTGCCTCTTTTACGCAACTTTTCTACCGGTAGTAATCTACATTGGACAGTCGTCTTTGGTGCAGGGTATTGATAATGAAGAGCAGATGGTGACGAGATGTTGGATTTATTCCTTTAGTTCTCTTAATAGTTGCATTAATCCTTTTATTTATACATTACGGACAAAGCGTTTTAAGAAAGCTTGTTGTCGTTTATGGTGTAACATGACGTATCATGCAAGTGACATCAACTGAAATTGAAGATGAACAGAACATCATGAAAGTTGGTAAAACAGTAAAACAATAATAAAAATAAGTCCGCAAAGCAAACACGCATGCACCGCCATTTGTATAGGTATATAGATAAATGAGTTTTGCATACCATATTTTGCATTCCGACATGAACTCAGTGAAGCCAACTGTGTCCTGTTGAAAGGAGAGCGAGTGATAACAACAATGAAAAAGGAAATGAAACATACACGACTGCCATCTTGGAATCTAGAATTGCAAGTGCAGAGCAAGAGAAGCGGTATATTGGCCCGGAATAAATGCGAAAGATAAGTAAATATGTAGTATATGCCAAAAACAAAGAAATTACCAACAGAAACTCTGAAGTCACACACTCCTTCTACTCAAGCCTTGGGAGAAAGTAGCAACTGACCTATTCAAGTTTCAGAAGAACGACTTTATAGTTGTGGTCGATTACTACTCAAACTACCCTGAGATAGCAAAGCTGGAAAATACAAGTCACCCTGAAGCTAAAGTCCACACAAGTTGCACAACGGACCACAATACAGCAGCAAGAGTTCAAAGAATTTACACAAAAACTGGAATTCCTTCATCACATCTAGCCATCAAACGGTATGGCAGAAAGAGCTGTTTTGATAAATGAGGAGGTTAGGGAACGAGGTAAATGTAGTGAGAAATGAAGATTAGCAAAATTAGGGCAGTCTTTAGTTATGACAAGCTTTTCATCATAGTTGAATTTTTTAGTAGCTTTTGTGGAACCAAGAAAATACACAGTCAAACTCATTAAAATTGGTAACTTTTGGGTTTGTCGAAGTAATAAAAACAAATACAAATAATGGGTATTAGTTTTCTTTGGGCCATGAGAACATGTCATTTTATAAAATAATTTTACTCTATGCGCACGCTGTGATTGGTCAGCTTGTCGGTCTCGATCAGGCTACGCAGACCGGAATGACGTCAGTAAGTAATGAGAATTTGCATTAAATCAAAATCAAAAGCGTTATATATCGTTATTATCCAAAGTTTAAGAAATTGTTTCTGAATTATTTTATAAAAATAATAGAATACGTTTGCTTGGGTCTCTATAACGTGATCGAAACCCTCGTGAAGTAATAAAAACACTCGAGAAATTGGGAAAGCACTCGCCTCGGCGGCTCGTGCTTTTCTCCCTACATTTCACTCGTGTTTTTATTACGTTACTCGGGTTTCGATAACATTAAAGCAAACGTATTCTATTATTTAAATTTCAAATGCATAGGGGTTGTTATCCATTGCCTATAACACTGCATGAAAAAATGGATTTACTCAAATTTACAACTGCGCAAATATGGAGAAAATTTATTCAAATGTCACATTTACCGTAGGATTTAATCCCACATTTACTATGGTAAATGCCGCATTTGCTTCATATTTTCTCAAAAGTGAGCAAATGCGGCATTTAGCAAGTTTAGTCCTATGGTAAATGTAATATTTCAATAAATTTTCTCCATGTTTGCGAATATTGTAAATTTGAGTAAATCCATTTTTTCGTGCAGTGTAAATAAATCAGTATAGTTGTCAGATCAGATTAACTATATGTTGAGTTCAACAGTTTTTTTATTATTTATTAATTACACTATTTGGGTAAGTAATGCAAAAACAATTTTTCTTAAAAGTAAAACAATAATAAAAACTAGAAGTTCCTATGACAACGACGATGGATGAAAAAGAATATAAATTTTAGGATTATAAATATGTATATACAACGCCCATTTACGCTTAATCAGTATTTTTAGTGTTTATGCTAATCTTATGAGACAGTAAATTGCTCTCAAATCCTTGAGAAACAACTCATGATGAGATTTTGAAACTAAGATCTAAAAGACCTGTTTATATAAGATCCTGGAACACCAGGACGCCCCGGGATCTCGCCTTGTATATAGGGTGATAACCTCGCCGCGGTAAGGATCCATTTCTCACGAAAGGTTTATATATATATATATATTATATGGATCTATGTATATATATATATATATATATATATATATATTATATATATATATATATATATATATATATATATATATATATATATATATATATATATATATATATATATAACAACTGACTCTTCTATACCTCATATTGTTCCATATAAAATATATTAAGACGTTTTCACCATTCGTCTTCTTCAGTTAACAATACAAAAATATAAACTAAAATGGTTCCTTATATACAAATTATTAAACTAATTAACATAACTAAAAAAATTAAATATGGTAAATGCTATGGTGAAAATAAGAATTCCTAAGATTCGTATTGAATTCGGTGTTGTGATCTGAATTCTTGCCTTTTGTTAAGACCATCAGGATTAAGTGTCCGTAATTGAGTAGCCCAATAGGCTTCTCTCGCTAACAGTTTATTATCTACATCGATGTCATCTCTTATCATCTCAATACATATGACGTTAAATTCCCGAAGGTCATGCGGTGTTTGATTAAAATGGTGGCCGTTTCACAAGATTTTTTCTTAGTTTTCATGGCAGACTTATGATTTCGAAATCTAACCTTAAATTGTGTGGAAGTGGAACCCACATATTGTAGATTACATTTGGTGCACGAAATAAGATATACCACATTTCTAGAAGTACAACTCAAATTTTCCTTAATTCTGTAGGTTTGCCCAGTAGCGGTCAGATTCCACTAAAACATTCTTACACACGTCACACTTCCCCTTACATCTAGCACCAAAATTATAATTCGGGACTGGTTAATCGGCAGTTTCAAAAAGCATTGGGAATTAATAGAAAGCAAATTCTTCAATCCAGAACTAAGGAAAAAAGGAAAGTCTACCCTTTAGTCTTAGATTACAATCCCAAACTCCCTAATGTCTCCAACGTCATTAATAAGCATTTCGCTCTCCTTTCGCAATCGCATATATTAAGCAATATTTTTACTGCCAAATCTATTATTCCGGCTTATAGGAGAACCAAAAACCTTAAAGATATTTTAGCGCCATCCAAACTTAAACCTAGTCCGGTATTAGAAAGTCAACAAGTAACTGCGCCTGCAGGATGTTTTAGATGTAAGGGGAAGTGTGACGTGTGTAAGAATTTTTTAGTGGAATCTGACCGCTTTAAGAGTTTCGCTACTGGGCAAATCTACAGAATTAAGGAAAATTTGAGTTGTACTTCTAGAAATGTGGTATATCTTATTTCGTGCACCAAATGTAATCTACAATATGTGGGTTCCACTTCCACACAATTTAAAGTTAGATTTCGAAATCATAAGTCTGCCATGAAAACTAAGAAAAAATCTTGTGAAACGGCCATCCATTTTAATCAAACACCGCATGACCTTCGGCAATTTAACGTCATATGTATTGAGATGATAAGAGATGACATCGATGTAGATAATAAATTAACTGTTAGCGAGAGAAGCCTATTGGGCTGCTCAATTACGGACACAGCTTAATCCTGATGGTCTTAACAAAAGACAAGAATTCAGATCACAACACCGAATTCAATACGCCTCTTAGGAATTCTTATTATCACAATAGCATTTACCATATTTAAATTTTTTAGTTATGTTAATTAGTTTAATAATTTGTATATAAGGAACCATTTTAGTTTATATTTTTGTATTATTTGTTAACTGAAGAAGACCGAATGGTCGAAACGTCTTAATACATTTTATATGGAACAATGCGAAGTTGCCTGACTCTTCTATACCTCATATTCGTGTTATATATATATATATATATATATATATATATATATATATATATATATATATATATATATATTTGCTCTAACTATATGTTGTTGAGCACTCTTTGCATTTCGTAGACCAAAACCTACACGTATATATATATATATATATATATATATATTTGTCAAGGAGCCAACCTTCGTCAAAGTTCCAGAATATTAACAAGTCTAACAGTAGGAACATTTAAAAATCTTTATTTCATTAACGTTTCGGGGCGCAGCCCCTTCTTCAGAACGCTCACATAAACATGTGCGAGCCAGAACTTTTATACATAAAAACTAATAAGTATTCTAAATATATACATAAATTAAATCAAATAAAATCGCGTAAATTAAGTCCATTGAGAATAAAGTATTCAATTTGTAAATCCAAAATGCTTCTCGATCTGTTGGATTACTGACATCTGTCCTATCTATAATATTGACAGATACATCAGAAAGACCCTGATGGCCATCCGTAAAAAAGTGAGCGTACAAATGTTCTGCTGGTATATCTCGTTGACCCTTACCATACCGATTGAGACTACTTTTGTGGTTGTTAAATCTCTTGCGAAATGAAGTAATAGTGCTTCCTACATATAACTTAGTGCACTTCTTACATGTCAAGAGATAAACAACCCCAGAAGAGTCGCAATCGAAATTATAATTTATATAGAAAGTATTCTTACAGTCCGAATCGTGAAAGGTGTCAGAGCCCGAGACAAATTTACAAATCTGACACCTGGATTTACCACAAGGTCGCATACCTCTGGGTCCCAAGGTTTGATCAGACTTGGGAAGTCTGGCCCGAACCAAGACATCCTTAAGGTTTTTAGGTCTGCGAAAAGAAACAAAAGGCGCAGACGTAAAAACCCCACGGGTATTAGAACTATTTGAAAGTATAGGGTAAAGTTCATTGATAATTTTGGAAGCTCCAGAAAGAGATGGATGAAAATCTAAAATCAGGGGCCGTTTTTTACCGATACTGGCATTACGAGCTTTAGGCAAAAGAGCCTCTGTACGAGGAATACGTCTGGCCCTAGCTATTTCCGTCTCCAAAGATTTATTATCATAGCCCTTCTTAAGAAACCAAGACTTCATCTCTCTCGATCTTTCATCGAAACATTTATCATCTTCGCATATACGCCTCATCCTTAGAGCTTGACTGAAAGGTATAGCCCGTTTAACATAACTGGGATGACACGACTTTTTATCAAGGTACTGGTGAGTGCATGTCTGTCGGTTTACAATACAAATCTGTAGTAACTTTTCCTTCAGATAAACTCACCAATACATCTAAATAAGGTAATGACAAATCGGAAATATCCCATGTAAACTTAATTGTTTCATGAAAGGAATTAAGACGAGAAAGAAATTCTTCTAAAAGATCTCGATCATGGACCCAAATTATAAAAACATCATCTAAGAAGCGCCACCAAAGCCATGGTTTAAAATGCACTGTTTCAAGAAAACGTCTTTCCAATTCCGCCATAAAAATGTTGGCATACGCCGGTGCAAATTTTGTACCCATGGCTGTACCATGTAGTTTCTGATGATATATCTTTTCATCAAATTCAAAATAATTACTCTCCAAAATAATACGGGCCATATCTACCAATTCAGATGTCGGGATATCAGACTCGTCTCTCCTCTCAAGAAATTTACTGACTGCCTCCAATCCCTCCGAATGAGGTATATGCGAATACAAGCCTACAAATCGATAGTAACTAAAATGGCTTGTTCAGGAATATTCCCCACGTTCCGCAATTTACAAATAAAATCAGTAGTGTCTCTAATATACGAGGGAATATTCCTGACAAGAGGTTGCAAATGAAAATCTAAAAATTCGGACATTTTTTCTGTAGGCATACCGCAATTTGACACTATAGGCCTACCAGGAGGCTTGGTGGAATTCTTATGTATCTTAGGAAGCAAATAAAATTTACCTAAGTTGGATTTATTATCCTGGAGATACTGGAAGAAGTATCATCAATATACTTGGCATCTCGCCAAATCTCAAGTTTACCACAGATAAGGGAAGTCACATTACAGCTTGGGTCGGATGGAATACTCTCATATGCGGCAGAATCACTTAGTTGTCTATATGCTTCCTCTTTATAGTCCGAAAGATTCATAACAACAACCGCAGAACCTTTGTCTGCCTGTTTAATTACAATATCTTTATAACTCTTAAGATCACGAAGAGCAGTCCTTTCCGACGGAGTCAAATTGCTGTAATTGCGACCTCTCTCGTCTATGGAAAGAAGTCTCTTCTCCAGTTCCGAAACGAATAAATCCAATGCTGGTTCGAAAACTGGAGGTGTCCAAGTAAACTTCGTTTTAAATTTTGATACTTGACTAGTATTAGGTTTGCCGTGAAAAAAGAATTGACATTTTAAAGATCTGCCAAATTCATTAACATCCTTCTTAAGTTGAAAACGATTAATGCACTCGGTGTCGGACAAAAATTAAGTCCTTTAGAAAGAACATTACATTCAACGGATGTAAGTACCCTATTAGATAAATTAAAAACATTATGATTATTATTGTACGGGGACACTACCGTATTTCTATTTTGAGCACTTACTTCGGGACTGTTCAAATTAAAGTTATGAGATGATAAATTTGGTCCTCTAGGTTCTTCTGGATTAGTTTGATTGTATTCTTCTATATTCGCCAGGCTATGGTGGTAAGTATTCGATGTTGATTGAAGGCGCCTGTTGGTATTTTCAGCATCAACTAGTTCTCTTTAAACTAGGGCTAAGGAATCCATCGATAATCGTGGTCTTTGACTTCGAGTGTCTAGGCTGAATTCAGAATGGTTTGACATCAATCGGTTCCATTTATTAAAGCGTCTGCTTCTCAGGTCATTTTTCAGGTCTTCAGAATGATTGCGATTATTTATTAGTAAATCTTCTACATATTGTTCACCTTGGGTCCGTTTCAGTTCACCGAGCTGATCTTGAAGCTGCTCTTCTAGGTCTTCTTGAATACAGGACACTTCAGATTTTATTTTTACAGGATACTTCAGATTTTATATATATATAATATATATATATATATATATATATATATATATATATATATATATATATATATATATATATATATATATATATATATATATATATATATATATATATATATATATATATATATATATATATATTGAAAGGATTTATGGTGAAGGAAAATTTCGAATGTTGGAATACATACATTTTAAGACCAAACCGGGACCAGTTGGGAAAAATGCAACTTCATGAAGGCCTTCCGGCTGGAATTGAACCCGCGACCCTGCGATGCTAGTGCAGTGCTCTGACCACTGAGCTACGGAAGCCGTTGCCGAGAGCCTAGTCACGAGTTCTGTATATATGGTGGTGGTAATGCCGGGATAAGATTCTGGGTATATTATAGGTAATATTTGGCATTTCACTCGATCAAACTACATGTTGAAAGGATTTATGGTGAAGGAAAATTTCGAGTGTTGGAATATATATATATATTATAGCAAAGTGAAAAGGTGGTAAACTGCCAAGAATTTAGTGACGAGATACTGACGTTTCGAGCGGAGCCCTGGTCTTACTCTGATGAAGGGCTCCGCTCGAAACGTCAGTATCTCGTCACTAAATTATTGGCAGTTTACCACCTTTTCACTTTGCTATATACACTTAACACTGTCTACGCAGCACTCTACTTTTATATATATATATATATATATATATATATATATATATATATATATATATATATAATATATATATATATATATATATATATATATATATATATATATATGTGTGAGTAGAAGTTTTCTAGTCAGCAAGAGAGCTCAACACAGTAAAATTGTGGAGCAATGATATAGTTAAAAATGGTTTATTTACAATTAAAAGTAAATAATTTTAGTAAATAATTTTAATTGTAAATAAACCATTTTTAACTATATATATATATATATATATATATATATATATATATATATATATATATATATATATATATATATATATATATATATATATATATATACTAAGGATTTATGGTGAAGGAAAATTTCGAGTGTGGAAATATATACATTTTAAGACCTAACCGGGACCAGTTGCGAAAAATGCAACTTAGCGGCCTTCCGGTCAGGAATTGAACCCGCGACCCTGCGATGCTAGTGCAGTGCTCTGACCACTGAGCTACGGAAGCCGTTGCCGAGAGCCTAGTCACGAGTCCTGTATATAACGGTGGTAATGCCGGGATAAGATTCTGGTATATTATAGTTAATATTGGGCATTTCACTCGATTGAACAACAGGTACTAAGGATTTATGGTGAAGGAAAATTTCGAGTGTGGAAATATATACATTTTAAGACCTAACCGGGACCAGTTGCGAAAAATGCAACTTAGCGGCCTTCCGGTCAGGAATTGAACCCGCGACCCTGCGATGCTAGTGCAGTGCTCTGACCACTGAGCTACGGAAGCCGTTGCCGAGAGCCTAGTCACGAGTCCTGTATATAACGGTGGTAATGCCGGGATAAGATTCTGGTATATTATAGTTAATATTGGGCATTTCACTCGATTGAACAACAGGTACTAAGGATTTATGGTGAAGGAAAATTTCGAGTGTGGAAATATATACATTTTAAGACCTAACCGGGACCAGTTGCGAAAAATGCAACTTAGCGGCCTTCCGGTCAGGAATTGAACCCGCGACCCTGCGATGCTAGTGCAGTGCTCTGACCACTGAGCTACGGAAGCCGTTGCCGAGAGCCTAGTCACGAGTCCTGTATATAACGGTGGTAATGCCGGGATAAGATTCTGGTATATTATAGTTAATATTGGGCATTTCACTCGATTGAACAACAGGTACTAAGGATTTATGGTGAAGGAAAATTTCGAGTGTGGAAATATATACATTTTAAGACCTAACCGGGACCAGTTGCGAAAAATGCAACTTAGCGGCCTTCCGGTCAGGAATTGAACCCGCGACCCTGCGATGCTAGTGCAGTGCTCTGACCACTGAGCTACGGAAGCCGTTGCCGAGAGCCTAGTCACGAGTCCTGTATATAACGGTGGTAATGCCGGGATAAGATTCTGGTATATTATAGTTAATATTGGGCATTTCACTCGATTGAAACAACAGGTACTAAGGATTTATGGTGAAGGAAAATTTCGAGTGTGGAAATATATACATTTTAAGACCTAACCGGGACCAGTTGCGAAAAATGCAACTTAGCGGCCTTCCGGTCAGGAATTGAACCCGCGACCCTGCGATGCTAGTGCAGTGCTCTGACCACTGAGCTACGGAAGCCGTTGCCGAGAGCCTAGTCACGAGTCCTGTATATAACGGTGGTAATGCCGGGATAAGATTCTGGTATATTATAGTTAATATTGGGCATTTCACTCGATTGAACAACAGGTACTAAGGATTTATGGTGAAGGAAAATTTCGAGTGTGGAAATATATACATTTTAAGACCTAACCGGGACCAGTTGCGAAAAATGCAACTTAGCGGCCTTCCGGTCAGGAATTGAACCCGCGACCCTGCGATGCTAGTGCAGTGCTCTGACCACTGAGCTACGGAAGCCGTTGCCGAGAGCCTAGTCACGAGTCCTGTATATAACGGTGGTAATGCCGGGATAAGATTCTGGTATATTATAGTTAATATTGGGCATTTCACTCGATTGAACAACAGGTACTAAGGATTTATGGTGAAGGAAAATTTCGAGTGTGGAAATATATACATTTTAAGACCTAACCGGGACCAGTTGCGAAAAATGCAACTTAGCGGCCTTCCGGTCAGGAATTGAACCCGCGACCCTGCGATGCTAGTGCAGTGCTCTGACCACTGAGCTACGGAAGCCGTTGCCGAGAGCCTAGTCACGAGTCCTGTATATAACGGTGGTATTGCCGGGATAAGATTCTGGTATATTATAGTTAATATTGGGCATTTCACTCGATTGAACAACAGGTACTAAGGATTTATGGTGAAGGAAAATTTCGAGTGTGGAAATATATACATTTTAAGACCTAACCGGGACCAGTTGCGAAAAATGCAACTTAGCGGCCTTCCGGTCAGGAATTGAACCCGCGACCCTGCGATGCTAGTGCAGTGCTCTGACCACTGAGCTACGGAAGCCGTTGCCGAGAGCCTAGTCACGAGTCCTGTATATAACGGTGGTAATGCCGGGATAAGATTCTGGTATATTATAGTTAATATTGGGCATTTCACTCGATTGAACAACAGGTACTAAGGATTTATGGTGAAGGAAAATTTCGAGTGTGGAAATATATACATTTTAAGACCTAACCGGGACCAGTTGCGAAAAATGCAACTTAGCGGCCTTCCGGTCAGGAATTGAACCCGCGACCCTGCGATGCTAGTGCAGTGCTCTGACCACTGAGCTACGGAAGCCGTTGCCGAGAGCCTAGTCACGAGTCCTGTATATAACGGTGGTAATGCCGGGATAAGATTCTGGTATATTATAGTTAATATTGGGCATTTCACTCGATTGAACAACAGGTACTAAGGATTTATGGTGAAGGAAAATTTCGAGTGTGGAAATATATACATTTTAAGACCTAACCGGGACCAGTTGCGAAAAATGCAACTTAGCGGCCTTCCGGTCAGGAATTGAACCCGCGACCCTGCGATGCTAGTGCAGTGCTCTGACCACTGAGCTACGGAAGCCGTTGCCGAGAGCCTAGTCACGAGTCCTGTATATAACGGTGGTAATGCCGGGATAAGATTCTGGTATATTATAGTTAATATTGGGCATTTCACTCGATTGAACAACAGGTACTAAGGATTTATGGTGAAGGAAAATTTCGAGTGTGGAAATATATACATTTTAAGACCTAACCGGTAATAATATATATATATATATATATATATATATATATATATATATATATATATATATATATATATATATATATATATATATATATATATATATATATATATATAGGGATAGTAAAAAAGTAGAGTGCTGCAGCGTAGACGACAGTGTTTTGAATATATAGCAAAGTGAAAAGGTGGTAAACTGCCAAGAATTTAGTGACGAGATACTGACGTTTCGAGCGGAGCCCTTCATTACTCTGATGAAGGGCTGCGCTCGAAACGTCAGTATCTCGTCACTAAATTCTTGGCAGTTTATCACCTTTTCACTTTGCTATATATATTATATATATTATATATATATATATATATATAGTATCGAGACTGGTTTAAATGCAGATTGCCAGGAATTCGGATTAGATCTGTCACGTATTTGTTGAACTCTACTGGCGACGTATATATAGACTTGGAATCTCTTCACGTCATTATTAACGTAGCCCAGAACAATCTTGCTATCCGTCTATAGAATAATCACACGATATTCTCGTAGGAAAGCTCGTTGCAGGAATGCACTCATTTTAGCTGAGACGGTTGCACCTGCTAGTTCCAGCCTAGGGATCGTTACTTGCTTGAGAGGTGTCACCCTTGCTTTTCCAATGACAAAGGCACAATGCGCGGTGCCTTGCTCGTTAACTTGTCTAAGGTATGAGCACTGTCCATAACACTTTTCGCTGGCGTCCGAGAAGTGCAATGTATCTCTATTGTTTCGACTTTTCCAAATGATGTGAGTTTGATACATCGTGGAATCTGCATGGAGTTGATCTAACTGAACAACTTCTTTCCACCATTTTTCCTAAGCCGGTCGCAGATCATCATGAATTGGGCTGTCCCACTCTAACCTGTCTTTGCACAATTGTGGAGGACAACTCCCAAAAACCATCAACTACCAATCAGGGGAGGTCTTTCATGTTCTTCTAAGCTAATCGGCCAATCATGGATAGCTTTCTATTGACGCTGAAGACAGCAAAGAGCCGAAAATAAGCTTGATCGGTAAAAACATCAGGAAAACAGCTTGGAAAGATGAAAAAGATATATTTCCAGATGGATTTAATCACAAAAATATGCCGTTTAACTTTATGTTGGATTGCTGCAGATGTAAAGTGATGTTGTGAGTTTGCCTAGCCTTCGTATTCTACAACACAGAATCTTTTTGTGGTTTTCTCTCACTGTCGAAGTGTTGTTCGGTGAATTTTTGTTGCCTGGCTACAAGAACAAAATGAATGGTTTCTTCGTGAATATCCTACCCGACAAGAGGTAAATTAAACATTTTACACCTTTTCCATGTTCTCTTGGTGGACTATGTCTATAAAAATGTTGTCTTTTTGGGTTTTATTGAATGGTTTTCTCTCACTGTCGAAGTGTTGTTCGGTGATTTTTTGTTGGCTACAGGAACAAAATAAAATATGGTTTCTTCGTAAATATCCTGCCCGACGAAAACTAAAATAAACATTTGATTTTACACCATTTCCATGTTCTCTTGGTAGACTATGTCTATAAAAGTGTTGTCTTTTTTGGATTTTATTGAAATTTTCAATAAGGTAAACTTCGCCTATATAAATTATACGGAAATTCTCGTTCGCTTTAGCGTTGCTTTGTCCACTTTAAAATACTTATAATTTCCTATATATTTTCGGCTTATTTTTGCAAAATCTTGTGAATATTAACAGGGAAGATTGCTATATTTTATTTATAGTTATTGTGCATACTATGTTGAATGTTAATGTTTAAAAACAATGATGGGCCGGCATGATTTGCTTTTTGTGTGACACGACCTCAAAATTCCCGTGTTTGCATAACTTTTATCCAAACACGGGTATTAGCCAATCAGAACACGCGTAGCACACTTGTTATTTTATAAATGTCTATTACGTAGTCTGTGTCTATTGTCTGTCCCGTTCGGTCCGTGGACGAGCGCTAGTTGCAGTTTCCTAGCCGCAAACATCTGCCGCGTATGGGTCTGGTTACGATGATCGGTGCGGTATTGCAAACAGGATAACTTGAGATATTTATAAGTATTTATAAGTCTGTTGCTTCTGTAACATTTTTTCCCATTTTCAATATATTCCTTAAGTATTTCCGGAATTCCGACAAAAAGTGAAAGTTTCGACAAATTGGCGATTTGACGACAGGTGATGGGACGGTTGCCCCCACCCCAATCCACCCCCCTTATCTCACTTGCGGCTAAATAGAGGAATCGCACCTTTCATTTTATAGTAGATTACACCAAGTCCTCAATATATTAGTATTACACTGGCAGTCAAAAAGAACTGCTCACTCGTGGTGCAGATGACAATATAACCAATATCATACCAAAACCGCAAAAAGATACAGCAAAAAGTTTTAATATTTAGGAGGCCCTCCTCTGTCCCTGATGACAGCTGCACACCTGGGAGACATGCTGACTATTAAATTATTTAGTACATCTGATGGGAAAGCTTCCCAAGCAGAATTTATAGCAGTCCACTTTAACACTTGTTGGATTTTGATCCTGGACCATTGTCTTAATCTAGTTCCTAAGATACTCGAATTGATTGAGATCAGGTGACTGTGCAGTCCAATCCATGACTGTAATTTGCTCGTCATTAAACCATTCCCTAACTAGCCTGCAGGTGTGACATATGGCGTTATCCTGCTGAAATATCCAGCCACTGGTGATTGACAGCAAGTGAGTGGTTGGGATAAGTGCATTTTCGAGAATATTCATGTAACCTTCTCCATTCAGCCTTCCCTCTATCTTGGTGAGAAAGCCAACACCTTTTGCATTAATGCATTCCAACAACCATGATCCCACCACCTCCATGTTTCACGGTTAGTTGGACGCAATCTTCCATAAATGCCTCCCCCGTCATCCTCCGACATACATTCTGCCATCACTTCAATCCTTGTGCCTTCTTGTGTCGCTAAGTTAGGCGTAGCTTCTTTCTCTGTTTGCTGAATGAGTCCAGCCTCTCTTAGCAGGTGGAAGTTGATACACTCACACCATGCTCAAACTGCATCTCTGATTTTATCTCTGAGCAGTTTTATAGCGATCAGACTTGCTTTTTTTGACCTTTGTCCAATTAAAGAAGTTGTATTTGAGCAGTTCTTTTTGACTGCCAGTGTAGTACTGTGAGTAGGTTATATTAATTAGGGGGTGGTAGTACATTAGAGTTAGTATTTGGGATAGTATTTGAGTTGGTATTATTATTAATATTAAGGTTAGTATTAGGGTTAATATTAGGGTTAGTATTAGGGTTAGTATTAGGGTTAGTATTAGGGTTAGTATTAGGTTTAGTATTAGGGTTAGTATTAGGGTTAGTATTAGGGTTAGTATTAGGGTTAATATTAGGGTTAGTATTAGGGTTAGTATTTATATAGGGTTAGTATAATAGGGTTAGTATTAGGGTTGTATTAGGGTTAGTATTAGGGTTGTATTAGGTTTAGTATTAGGGTTGTATTAGGTTTAGTATTAGGGTTGTATTAGGGTTAGTATTAGGGTTAGTATTAGTATTAGGGTTAGTATTAGGGTTGTATTAGGGTTAGTATTAGGGTTAGTATTAGGGTTAGTATTAGGGTTAGTATTAGGGTTAGTATTAGTGTTGTATTAGGTTTAGTATTAGGGTTAGTATTAGGTTTAGTATTTATATAGGGTTAGTATTAGGGTTAGTATTAGGGTTATTATTAGTATTAGGGTTAGTATTAGGGTTAGTATTAGGGTTAGTATTAGGGTTAGTATAATAGGGTTAGTATTAGGGTTGTATTAGGGTTAGTATTAGGGTTAGTATTAGGGTTGTATTAGGGTTAGTATTAGGGTTGTATTAGGGTTAGTATTAGGGTTAGTATTAGGGTTGTATTAGGGTTAGTATTAGGGTTGTATTAGGGTTAGTATTAGGGTTAGTATTAGGGTTAGTATTAGGGTTAGTATTAGGGTTAGTATTAGGGTTGTATTAGGTTTAGTATTAGGGTTAGTATTAGGGTTAGTATTAGGGTTAGTATTAGGGTTAATATTAGGGTTAATATTAGGGTTAGTATTAGGGTTGTATTAGGGTTAGTATATTAGGGTTAATATTAGGGTTGTATTAGGGTTAGTATTAGGGTTGTATTAAGGTTAGTATTAGGGTTAGTATTAGGGTTAGTATAACTTGACTCAAACTAATATGACAATTTGTTTTATTCATCAAGATTTTCCCAACTATTTCAGTATTACATCGAGTTCTGTTCACATTTATTTTATGACCATATAGTATTTAAAAAGAAAATAAATATAAACAAAAATTATTAAATTCAGGTATTTAGATCAATGTAGCTGTCATGGTTACGCTAGTAACCCAGGGTTGTACAAGTGGGTAAGTATGAAATTAGGATTATGGGTAGTAATTACAAATGGAAGAAAGGTAAAGATAATGGTCAGAACCAAGGTGTCAGTGTGGGTTGGTATCAGAATTAGGGTTGTAAAATACAATTGCCAATATAATGGGTATACTAGAAATACGTGTACGCAACAA
Organism: Chrysogorgia sp. JL179-B06; assembly: GCA_035772405.1. Classification (NCBI taxonomy): domain Eukaryota; kingdom Metazoa; phylum Cnidaria; class Anthozoa; order Scleralcyonacea; family Chrysogorgiidae; genus Chrysogorgia; species Chrysogorgia sp. JL179-B06. The sequence continues at coordinate 4,649,103 of JAYKKM010000159.1, forward strand.
CCCCTCGCCCGCTTGAGGCTTCAATATTGCCAAACTGAACAGATTTTCAAACTGCTTATTTTTTGGGTGCAATTTGTGTGTAGTGTACTGAACAGAACACAAGTGGGAAAGTCTGCCAACACTAAATTGTCTCGCAGGCAATTGTGTAACTATTGATTATTGAAAATAATGATTAATTTTAATAATTATTAATTTAAATAATAATTTTATTAATTATATATTACATAATTAAAGTTAATTATGTCAGTTATGCTTTTAATAATAAATTTGAACATGCATGTTTACAGTAACAGTGGCATACTCATAATTTTACTCAAAGTACAACTGTATTCACGAGTCTGCATAACCTTGTACATACATGTACCCTACTGTAATAATGTGATCTGCATGTTCCTTGTTCCCTACTGTAATAATGTAATCTGCATGTTCCTTGTCTAATTGTCAGTATAAGCAGATACATGTACCCTACTGTGATAATGTAATCTGCATGTTCCTTATTGTCTAATTGTTAGTATAAGCAGATACCAAAAGATTCAATACATTAATTTATCCTAGACCAAATTGATAAGCCTGCATGATAAACCTTTTATTCTTTTAGAGGACTTCTGTTTCTTAACTTTTATTAATATTATATTATTATGCACATTCATGTACCAGTATTTCAATGGTATTCAAGTACCGGTAACACAATTTTAAAAAATGAAATGACAAAAGCCCATAATATACAACAAAGAACGATATTGCTTAATCTAATTATTTCACCAATATATATATATATATATATATTAATTCAGGATGAAATTCCTTTCAGCTGCTTCTTGTCAGTGAGATGATACCAGTTTAATCCCTAATGTGTTCCCCTGACACATGCAGTGAGTGTTAACCTACCCAATTATACAGTATCTATATACAGTATATATCCTACAAAAGCTGTGTAAATATATACATTGCAAGCCTAGGACTGGCATTGTCTAGGCCTAATACAGGACAAAGACACTAAGCCATTGGCCAGTACAGCATGCCATCAGATGAGCGTATAAACACTGATTGTTATAACCAGTGTGGTGCATATTTAGACTATTAAAGTCAGTAAAATGTAAGCTAGGCCCAAGGTGGTGTCCAGCCAGGTTGGTCCTGGTTAGTCCTATAGACTTGCAGTATAAACACAGCTATAATCTGTACTTTTTTACAAGGCTAATTATGAAGTATTGCAATTATTCCATTGTGGATGAGGTTGCAAAGTGACCGAGTGAAACAATGGTGATGGATAATTTGAATAAAAGTATAAAATCTGCCATTCAAAATTTGTATTAACATTATTATAATAAAGCACATAATTTATTGGTATATCGTGTGTAAGGACTATTCAATTTCGAGAGAAAGCCCTTCAAAGAGTGATTTCGTGATGTCTGATTGGCGCTTTCTCGATATATCAACAAACCGAAATTCAAATAATCGCTAATCCTAACCCTAACCCTAACCCAAATTGACTTGGGTTGATGTTATAATAATTTTAAATTTCGGTTGCCATGACACCATGCCAAAAGTGAAATGTTCCGACCACAATATATTTTGAAGTACTAACTCTAAGAACTCATTCTACATATCTAATGAAAGCTTGATTAACAGCCTCTGACATACCTACAAAAATATTTTTGTAACTGATAGCTTACAGCTTGAAAAAAGCGACGACGCTTGGATTGGATTGACAAATGACAAACTCCGAGTATTAATATTTTAGATATTCAGACGACGATATCTCTTGAACTACTAACTCTAGAAAATCATGCTATACATCAAATAAAAGCCTGAATAACATACTCGCACATGTTTGCCAAACTATCTTTGTAACTGACTAACAGGTTTAAATAAAAAAAAACCCGAAAATGGGTTTACCTTTAGTTTTGACGCCACGTATAAAACTTGATTTACGAACTTGATTTACGAACTTGACATCTTCCGACGACGATATATTGCATTTTCACTGCCTTTTCACGATCTTTTTGAACTCAAATCTTCATTCACCGTATAACCCGACAAAACACGTACATTTCTTTTACGGTTTCAATTGAAATATTAATTCAAATGCAGATATTTATTATTTACCATATACCAGGGCTAAATTTCCCGATGCCGCGCATGGGCCGTTGATCTTGAATATATATAAAATTAAACTGGATGCAATCATTTCCCGTGATAAGGGACTAAACGCCGGTCGATATTAGCACCTTCGCCCTCAGGGGGCGAGGGGATAACATTACAGAAGTAATGGGATTAACAGACTCGGTCACTTGTTTTCTCCAGCATTAGTTTTTTTGAAAGAGCATCACGAACAATAATTCCCTGGGAAGAGTTATACCTATTATGCAGTACCATACAAGCTAATGTCGAGTTGCGGACTGTTTCCTGGGTGTTGTCATATTTTCCAAACAAAACTCTCTATCCGCTCTTTACTGAGCTGACAAAAAGCACCTCCTGTTACCATCCTTGCCCTACTTAGCCTGCAGTTAAAGTACTGAATGGATAGCATTTGTGTAGGGCTTCATCAACCATGGATTCAAAGGGATCGTGCAGAGTCTCCAAGAACTAGTGGTGGCACATTGGCACCATTCACATCCTGTCCAATACACGGGATAAGGTTGTTTTCTGTTATCTCCTTCCAAAGCTGGGTCGATTGTAATATGATTGAATCATGCGAGTTACCTGCATGAAACCCAAATGATCCGCATATAAAACGGTAATGTGAATCAACCATTGCCATCACCACCACCTAATACATTTTTTTGAAATTGTGATACTCCTTTCGAGCCTCCTCCTTGAGGACATTTAATCGGTATATGACCACCATCCATGAGTGCACTCCAGAAATAGTTAAACTGCCAAAGTTCTTCCATATCAAGGATTTTTCTTTTGAAATCTTCATCGCATTTTGGCATATGGCAGTTAATTCTTCCCACATGTTGTTAACAATTGCAACTGCAACTTCATATTGGCAATGGTACAAACGGTAGACACCCCGATTCCTGTCATTTTGGCTATCGTATAAAAATAGTCACCCCTGCTCAAGCGGTACAAACCAATTACGAACCTACATTTGGGAATAATCGACTCTACATCTATGTTAATACTCTGCAACGCCGGGTAGCACTACGCAGAGATAAAAATATGTATATATATACATAAGTTTTATGAAATACTAAAAAATTTAACTATAAAGTACAAATTAAAATAAAATAATAATAATAAAATGTTAATGTTAAAAATAAAATTTTAAAATTTAAAAAAAAATCGCTAATCTGTAATACCAATCACAGCTGATTTGAATAATTTACTATCATTCAAGTTCAATACGTGGTCTGGCAGACTGTTCCAGTCTCTTATGGATCGAGGCCAAAAGCCATTCTTATACGTATTAGTTGAGGATTGTAGCTGAGTCATACGTATAGTGGGTGATACTGACGGGTTTTTACATTAAGAGGCATGACATAATTAGGTATATCAATGGTCATTGATCCATGTAATGCATGTTGGACATAAGTTAGGCGCGATACTTTTCTCCTTGACTTTAATGATGGCCATTGTAGTTCGTTCAAAATATGTGTTACTGTACCGGGTTCACGCCTGTATTCTTTCTTTACAAATCTGGCTGCTTGCCTTTGTACCATTTCTATCTTGTCTATATCCTTCTTAAGATGGGGGTCCCATGATGCACTTGCAAATTCAACATGCGGACGTACTAATGCAAAATAAGCGTTTTGTTTAATATTAATAGGTACCATACTCAAGTTTCTTCTCAGGAAACCAAGAGATCGATGTACTTTAGCAACTTTGCTGTCGATATGATGATTCCATTTTAAGTCGGACTGAAGTTCTACACCAAGATAGGGGTGATGGTTAACTGGTTTTAAACTTTGCTCATTTATTGTGTAGCTATACTTAACTGGTTTCGACTTGCGCTGTATACTGAGAGTATAGCATTTGCATGGGTTGAAGTTCATTTGCCAAATTTCAGACCACTTGTTTAATAAATTCAGATCACTTTGGAGATCCATCGCATCTTCTTCTGTTACTATTTCCCTAAACAATAGGCAGTCGTCAGCGAAAAGGCGAATATTGGAGTTTATACCATCCTCTATATCATTTATATATAGGAGGAACATCAGAGGGCCCAAGACAGTTCCTTGTGGTACCCCAGATAGTACAGGCACTTTATCGGACTCTTCGCCGTCAACTACTACGCGTTGGGTTCTTTTAGTTAACCATTGTTCTATCCATGCAATGATTGGACCTTGGATGCCATAATGATCTAATTTATGAAGTAGTCTTTGGTGAGGAACAGTGTCAAAGGCTTTCGAAAAGTCCAGTATCAGGGTGTCTATTTGTTGACCATTGTCCAAAGACCTTGTTAATTCTTCTATTGTGTTAATGAGCTGAGTTTCACATGACCTTCCACTCCTAAAACCATGCTGATGAATCATAATATTACGATATATAATATGTTCCATTATTTTGCAGGGAATTGAAGTCAGAGAGATTGGTCTGTAATTGGATGGACAGCTCTTGTTGTCTTTCTTGTAAACAGATGTGATATTAGCAGTTAGCCAGTCAGTGGGAAGTTCACCAGATGCAAGTGATTTAGTAAAAATCAGCTGCAATATTGGTGCTATTTCTTCAGCCGCTTCTTTAAGGATTCTCGTGGGCAATAAATCAGGACCACATGCTTTCTTTGGATTTAAATTGTTAAGAAGTTTGAAGATACCCTGATTATCGAAAATTATATTCTGTACGACGGAAGACCATACGGTCGATTCTTTGTTGGGAATATTGTTAAGGTTTTCTCTAGTAAACACACTTTGGAATTGGTCATTTAGGATTCTTGCCTTGTCACTGCTTCTACTATATTCTATGTTGTTCACCTTCAAAGGAGGAATTCCTATATTATCTCTCTTTCTTCCTTTAATGTAAGACCAGAAACGTTTGCTAATCACAGGTTTAGGGGTATTGTCGCCTTCATTTGGTCTGAAGTCCAATAAGTTATTAATATATTCAATATGCGACTTGCGAAGCTCTGTTTTAATTTGTTTCCTCATTCGTTTAAACGCTTTCTTGTCTTCTTCATTCTTTGTTCTTTTTGCTTTGTTGAACATAGGTTGTTTACGACAAAGCAAGCGCTTAATATGTTTTGTTATCCACGGCACACCTAATCTACCACTTACAGTTTTTTTGGGTATGTGTTTATGAATCAGTTCGCCGAGCTCTGTACAAAAAGAAGACCAGATGCGTTCCACAGTCCATTTGGAGCTGAGTTCATCTAATTCGCCGTTATAAGTTTTAAGTTTGGCTTTAATGGCATTGATATTGCCTTTCTTAAATAGGTATATAGTTCTTGGTTTTTTCTTGTTGTTTTTTGCCTTTGTGAAAATAGTTGTAACTACTGCCTGATGGTCACTCATTCCCTCACAAACTTTAATGTTTTCAACCAGTTGTGGATTAGTTGTAAGAACCAGGTCAAGGATGTTATCATTTCGAGTTGCCATATTATTACATTGCTCTAGGGAATACTCTTGAGTAATGTTAAGCATTGTTTGGTTCACCTCAATGCCATACTGGGGAGTTGATTTTATTGACTGATTAGACCAGTTAATATCTGGTAGATTAAAATCCCCAAGAAGGTCTATATCACGATTTGGTCGTCTGTAATAAGATCCAATAAATAGCGATTTACTACCCATTAATTGAAGCTTTACCCAGATTACTTCGCAATCTTCGTCAAGTTGTTGTTCTGGTGTTGTAACCAAATTGTTCTTGATTGCAATAAGTACTCCACCTCCATTTGAATTTCTATATAGACTTCATAATTATGGGGGGAAATTTCTGATGATTTTATTGATTCGTCCAGGTGAGTCTCTATTGCACAGACAATGTGAGGTTCGTGCAGTTCAAGGAGTTCAAGTATGTCATTTTGTTTGCGACTACTTTTTAAGCTCCTACAGTTCACGGTGAGTATTTTCAACTTGTTAAAGGGTCGTTGGTGTGGCATGGCTGACTGAGTACTTGTTATTTCTTCTGGTACAGTCGTTGATGTAGTATATTTAGAATCAACCGTAGCAACAAATATAATAATAGATTTAATGATCAAACTCTAGTCTACATTACATACGCCTTCGTACTCGTGTCACAAGTGACTCGTGCTTGTCGTGGTGTAACCTAGTTCGCTAACTTCCGGTGATGTCATCACTACATCTCCCTTTTACTTTAAAATAAAAGAATACTGTTCTAACATAATATAAACCGTTTATAAAAGTTCAAATAGGTTGACTTTGTTTTCATCTGTTCGAGCAATGTTTCTGCAGTTCATATTTACATACATATATACAGTACATACGAAGACTTCAACTTCTCTGATTTGGAATGTTTATTTCTTCCCAGTAAAACCGAGGTCTGTTTCTAACCCTGGCTGGGTATCTCCTTCGCTCCTCGTTTTGTGGTTGTTCATACTGGTTTAGCAATGTTTCATCATCTGTTAAATCATCTCTTTCACTGTCATCACTTTCTGCTGCTAATTTGTCATCTTCCACTTCTCTCTTTGACAGGAACTTCTTGAAGTGAGATATATTTCTTGTGATGGTGTAATGATGCCTCTGTGCAGTTACTTTGGTACCTTTTACTTCGGTTACTATCAGAGGTTTCGGGTTAAAGGCTGAAGTAAACTTGTTTTTTGCGTTCTTGCTTTACCAGAACCTTCATTCCAACAGATATATCCATCTTGCGTGCTCTTCTCTTAGTATCTGTGTATACCTGCGCTTTGGATTGTTTCTTTTTTGTATTCTCTCTTGCTTGCAAATGTAGATCTTTATAATCAACCTCCTCCTCTTTCACCAAAGATGGAATGTTGGTGTGAACTTCTCGGTTATACAATAATTGTGTTGGTGCGACACCGGTGGTACTGTGGGGAGTGGTTCTGTAGGCCAAGAGAAAATCATACATTTCCTCTGTCCAATTCTTGCCTTCGAGTTTTGCTGCTTTGACTGCCTTGCCCAATGGCTTCATGAATGCTTCAGCTTCTCCATTGGCTTGTGGCCACAAAGGTGCTATGTGGTGATGCGTTATTCCTCGGTTTTTCATGTAGTCAGCGATTTCTTGTCCCGCAAATGGTGGACCATTGTCTGAATAGATTTCTTTTGGTAAACCGTGAGTAGCCAAAATTCTATCGAGGCGTTTCATTACAGTGGTTGCAGTTGTCGACTTCATGACTTCGACTTCTGGAAACTTTGAGTATGAATCTATTACCACTAGCAATGTTTCTACACTGGGAAACGGTCCGCAGAAATCCATGTGGAGTCGTTCCCATGGCTTGGTAGACATTGGATTTTGTTGTAGCGGTGGAGGTGGATCACCATGTCCAAGACTTTGACAAACATGACACTGTTTGACAAATTCCTATGCTTCTCTATCAATTCTTGGCCACCAGACTTTGGTCCTGAGAGCCTGCTTTGTCTTCACAATTCCTTGGTGACCTTTGTGTGCATGATGTAATGTTTCCACACGAAGCTTTTGTGGCATAACAAGTTTAGTGCCTCGGAGCATTAAATTATTTTCAGTTACCGTTAATTCCTGTTGTACTGAATAAAAGTTGCTTTTCTTGTTCCAATTTCCCGACTGGATACTGTTTATCGTTGCTTGTAATTCTGGATCCGCTTTCGTGGCTTCAATTATTGCTTCTATGGTCATGGCATTCGGTATTGCATGCTTTTCCATGAAATTGACATACATGTACTGGTCGGCCACATTACTGTATGATGTTGTCACTGTTGCTGGCAGTGGTTGTCTTGATAGAACATCTGCTGGATTGCCCTCGCCTTTTCGATGGTGGATATCAAAATCATACTGTTGTAGTCTCAATGCCCATCTCTCAATCCGTGCTGGCGGCTTCGACTTAGAATTGTAGATCACTTCGAGTGCCTTGTGGTCTGTGGAGATTGTGAACTTTGTTCCAATTAAGTACAAATGAAATCTTTCACACCCCCACACCACGGCTAGAGCCTTTCTTTCAGTTTGTGAATATCGGCGCTCTACTTCAGTGAGTGATTTGCTTGCATATGCAACGTTGCAGGTGTTTCCTTCGTGATCAACATTGGATAATATTGCTCCTAATCCGGTGGGACTGGCATCTACCGTTAGCAAAGTTCGTTGCTGCGGATCGTAAAAATGCATGATACAATCCTTCTGTATTTCATCTTTGATGGCGTCGAATGCCTTTTGGTGCTCAGGTTTCCATTCATACTTCGTTTTAGTCGCGGTGAGTTGGCGCAGTGGTGCGCTCAACGTTGAGAAATCCTTTATAAACTTCGAACAATAGTTGGCAAGTCCTAAAAAGCTTCGGAGCTCTTTAGCGTTCTTTGGTGCGGTAGTCTGTTTAATCGCGTCGACTTTTCTCGGGTCAGCTTTTATTCCTTCTGCGGTCAAAAGAAAACCATAGAACCACAGCTCGAACAAACACTTTGATGGATTGACAGTAAGCCCTTTTTCGTTTAGACGCGCAAAGAGTTGTTCTAGCCGCTGATTATGTTCCTCTTGATTTGTACCCCAGATAATTATATCGTCCGCGATGTTACGTATTCCGTCGATTCCACGAATCGCATTTTCGACTGCGTTTTGAAACACTTCGCTCGCCGAGTTGATTCCAAATGGCAAACGTTTGTAACGGAATAATCCTCGATGCGTCGTGAAGGTGGTACTCGATCTCGAATTCTTTTCAAGCGGTATTTGATGATATCCTGCTTTCAAGTCGATTTTGCTATATTTGACAGCTCCCGAAATATTTTCCATCAATTCATCGACTGTGGGTATGGGGTGTCTTTCACGCTTTATAGCTGTGTTGGCCTGTCTGTAATCACCACAGACTCGTACTTCGGATGGATTGCGTGGTTTTGGTGCTACAACTAGACGGCTCACCCAATCGGTACTCTCGTCGGATACAGGTTCGATAATGTCTTGCTTTAAGTAATCATCAAGCCATCCGTCGAGCTGTTTCCGTAGATGAAATGGAACACGCCTATATGTCTGCGCTACTGGTGGAACTTCGCGGTTCACGTTCTGTTTGTAATCCTTCAACATACCGATTCCTTCGAAAACTTTGGGATACCGACCTTTTAGCCATGTTGTTTGTCTATTGTTAGCTTCGATATCTTCGTTGTTGTTGTTATCTTTTGTGCGCGAGGTTTTCGACACCCCCAACGACGCCGACACTTTATTCACACGCATTGTTATCAGACGTAAACAAGCTGAGGTTTCATAACTCAAAATCGAAGATGTTCCTTGTGTCGTCTTCGTAACGTAGAACATAACGGCTGTGATTCGGTGTTTGGATTCGATGAGAGTGCTGAATTTTCCTTGCAGTTCTACTGGTTTGTCAGCCCCATACGAAAAGATTCGTGTTTTGGTCTTTTGCAACGGGATTCGCTTCTTGGATACACTGCAGAGATGCTCGTAGTCTTTGGCTGTCAGAATGTTCACTGTTGCACCAGTATCGACAAGAAATTCCACTTTCACTCCATCAATTCGTAGTTTGACGATTGGGGTTTGCTTCTGACGTTTCTTATTAAACACTGCGAATACGTTTACACTTTCACTGCTGCCGCTATCAGTATCGCTATCAGAACTCTCTTCTTCTACTTGTTCTTGTCGTTTTGTTGATCGTTGCGTCGTATCTTTGCGTTTAAGAGCACGAACACGCGTCGTATCAGCTTCTTCATTTTCAGATTTCGTTTTCCATCCTTGCGGTTTCTTCGAGTATTGTCCCTTGGCCGCTGCCTTGTCATTCGATCTGCACATTTTCGCAAAATGCCCGATTTTCTCGCATGACCGGCACACTTTACCTGCGGCTTGACACGGTTTATCAAAATGTGGATATTTCCCACCACAATTATAACAAACTTGTGCGGATTGTCGCTCGGGATTCTGACGACCTGCACGTTTGGTATTATACACCGTCTCATCTCGCTGATTTTTCTTTTCAAAATCATCCGTGTACTGGTTTGAAATCTCTGGCGCCCTTGCGTACTGTATTAACTCGTCTAATTTCGGATCGTCGCGGAATGCTTTTTTTCTTAACCGAGTAGACTTGCAGTGTTCGACGAGCTGCGTTTTGATCTCGTCATCAATATCTGTAAACTCGCAAGTTGATCCCAGATGACGAAGTCTCGTGTAGAATTGATCGATCGTTTCTTCGGGTCGCTGCTTCGCTTGGCGAAAAACATGTCTTTCGTAAATAATGTTTTTCTTTGGCGCAAAATAGGCTGTTAACTTTGCCGCGGCTGTTGCATAATCGTCTTCGTCACCTGTGTTCGGAAGGGTTGCGAAAATTGTCTCTACCTTTGGTCCGGCCAGGTATAACAATAATGCGCGTTGACGAGCTTTATCCTTGATGTCAAAACCAATAATATATCGTTGAAATCGTGTGAACCAATCCTTCCATCTCACGGCAAGCGAACTTGGATCAGAATGAGGGTCAAATTGCTGCATCGCCACAAAATTTAATCCTGCCATCTCCAGTTGTTTATCCTCGTCGCCAATGTAGTATATTTAGAATCAACCGTAGCAACAAATATAATAATAGATTTAATGATCAAACTCTAGTCTACATTACATACGCCTTCGTACTCGTGTCACAAGTGACTCGTGCTTGTCGTGGTGTAACCTAGTTCGCTAACTTCCGGTGATGTCATCACTACAGTTGACTCCTCACTAAGAGCTGAGAACGAGTTTGTAAGGTTTAAATCGATGGAACTATCAAAGAAAGAGTCAGAAAAGTTTGGTAAGTTACATCCCGGTTCAGGACAAATCCAAGTCACTGATGAATTTGCTAGAAGTGTATATTCCAATCGGCTTCGCTAATTGAACAACATTTGATGTGAAGCCATGTGTCACAACAGTCACATTGGATTCCCTTTTGATTTTTCTTCACAGGCTTACTGCAATTTCCACAGGGGTATTTCCAGTTAGGACCCGGGTTAATCTGTATATCGCCACCAAGCAATAAAAGTGACAGCAACACCCGTGTGTGTAGCGATGGTCTGCGTCTCCATGTATGCTGGAGATTTAAGTTGGTTACGGCTCGACGACGACTATAGCATTAATCGCTTCCAATCCTACTGCAATCGGTTTCCTGTTTACGAAGCACATGTTTAAACCAAAATCAGGTACTCCAGAGACAATCTCGGGGATTTCCAATGATTTCTGATTAAATATAACTGCTAGAATCAATATTGAAAGCGGAGCTGTAAAACGCATGACCGTCATCTCTGACTGTTAACTTTTCTGTTAACGACTCTCGCTGTAAAGTTGCCTGATTTGGTGAAGTATGAACCTAAATGTTGCTCTGGATACTCTGAATGTCTTCTTAAATCGCCTATCAGAATAGGATGTCCATACAAAGTTGAACCATCCAAGATTTCCATCCAATCGGCGGCATGAACGAACACAGATAGGCGTTTATGCCACGATATAATGAGGATTAAAACCACGAGAGAAACACGAAGTAGCATATTACTAATACATATAACATTACATTGATTATCATCGATTGCTTTTTTCTTGATCTTTTAAGGATATTTTGCAAGAAAAGAGCTTTTCGCCATGTGCGGTTCGACATTTGAACCAGGCCTATAAGTAAGAATAAACGTGTGGTGCTGGTAAGGCGCTATAGCTTATTTATGTAATGAATAAATAAAAAGCATATAATGCCATAAATAAAACAAATTTAACCACGAAAGGGTCAAGGCTCCTGTGGTAATAGAGTGGTTTCACTTATTCCACAATTGGCGAGTAAATAGCTGTATTGAAAAGAGTGTTTGACGTATTCCTTCCTCCACGAGTAAATGTCGTTATTGAAAATAAATTACATTTAATTATTCGATCTTTTGAACGTCAGAACTGTGAAGTTGCCCTCCAGTATATATAGCGCATGCTTTGACGTCAGGAGTGAATCTACACAGGACGCAACGTTTCAACAAAGTTATAGGAACAAAAGTACAAGTTTTTAGAGTATGAATTCGAGTTCTCCATGCATACGACCACATTGTTTCTATAAATCAATGCATTAACGGAATAAATATTTTGCGTAACCCGCAGACTAAGCAGAGCATGCTGACTGTTTAGCATGGCGTATATGTAATTCCGCATTTTCCACGTTTCTTTCTACAGTTCTAGAAATACGTTTTTATTTTTTAAAATCATAGCACACGTTTCCAAAATGTTATTTTAAAAAACTATTATACGTATGTAACATGACTCAAAAATTAATCTGACATAGAAATTGACCATACTGCTTTAACATACTGAACCAAAGTCAAGTAGGTGGCAGCATATTATGTAGTGGGGCATTTTCCATAGTGCAGGCTTTGTTTTTCTAAATTATTGTTTTCATAAATTTTACTAAATTTATGAGATGTCATGTGACGTTGTTATTGATCAATGCAAAGCTTCCAACAGTAAATCATAATATATGCACCAAATGCTGTTATCAATTAAACAGTCATGACTTGGTAAGAAGCATCAACGTACTCATTGTGCATGGTCAGAGTGCAATTATATCTGGCAGCATAAACAATGTCTAACATTACAAACAGAGAATATCTTCTCAGTTCAGCTGAAGCAACTTTTCTTGTGATATTTACTTCAATGCAAATTGTCGTTGGATCAATAGCAAATGCAGTTGAAATTGTCTTTTTTTGGTCGAAGCGGCATCAACACCAAACTTCATCGGATAAATTAACATTGAACTTAGCGTTGTCTGACTTCGTGGCTTTGACAACATACGTGCCATGGCGGGCATACATCTTACATTTACGAGAGGTCACCAACGATTATCGATATTATACTTCGTTATTTGTTGTGTGTATATTTTGTACAGGGAATGCAGTTTTACTCATTGCTATGGACAGATTTATTGCCGTTATACGTCCTTTAAGGTACAACGTTTTCATTACTAACAAAGTAGTATGGATTTCTACAGTTCTATCGTGGATTTCAGCATTTTTACTTGGAGTTGGACATTGGTTAAGTTATATATTGAAATTTCATCGAAAATACGAATTATTTTTATCTGCCTTGTCTTTTGGTCAGCTCATCATCATCTCTGTTATCTACACAATTGTCTTTCGATCAGCAAGAAAGCAAGCTCTAAATGTTGGTAAACAACTGAAATCTTTAAAAGCATCTCAACAAAATAGTCATCTACGCATTTGGAAAACTGTTCTAACTACATTCTCTATCGTCTGTATGTTTTATGGAACATTTCTGCCCTATTCTGTTTATCGAATTGTGTCGTCGGTTGACAAATCTTTGTCCAATAATACAAAGATAATAACATGGCGGTGGATAATGGCTTTTACTTTCCTTAACTCTTGTATCAATCCTTTTATTTATTTCATTGGAATGACAAAATTTAGGAAAAGTTTGAAACGTTCTATTGCCAACGAAATAGAGAATTTAAATATTCTGTAAATACCGGAATATTAAGATGCATAGTTTGTTCAGATATTGGAACACTTACGATTCATTCAAAATAAACATGTTAAAAGGGTATTTTTTTAAACGATGTAATATGAAAGATAATAAGAGCGGCAGTGTCTCATGAAATAGAAGTAAAAGTTAAACTACAGAAATAACATTAATAGATTACTAACTCGTCTAAAGTGAATGCCCTTCGTCACATTGAAATATGAATTGAAGTAAACATGTGAGAGCCTGTTTAGGTACTGACTAATCAAATTTGCTATATATGGCGTGACATGAATATTTATAATGAGATAGAGAGAAGTAATGGGTGCGGATAACGCTACTTTCTCTGCAGATGCTGACGATAAGAAAATAAAGCTGTTCAAATATTATTTAAAATATATTAAAAAGGATTATTGAAATGTGATTGAAATGTAAAGCACGGCTGCCAAGTAGTTTTAATTAATAAACATTTTAATCAATGTAAAGAAGCCACGCTTGTATAAATAAATGTTGTTATAAGTTGACAGACGTTTTTTCAGTCTTGTGTTAGTCTGAGTTACAGTGATGCTCGTAAACATTAAGATTATTAGAAGAAAGAAGATACTACATGATGACGTAGGCCTTCTTTTCACGAGCGAGGCAGGCAGCATAAGCACAAATACAGGGCCTATATATGCATGAGGTGAAAACGAACCGTATGTTGTGTTATCTTGCGTTGCGTTACCAGTCGTCAATCTTTGTGCAGATTCTTACACTAGAACGAGTATTTTGATTGGCCATATGTCTAGTAATTAGATATCCAAAACTCCTTTGTGCTTGCGTCAGTGCTTGCGCTTTCGTCGAGCCTCTTTTCACTGTGAAATCAGGAATCTTGTGCTTGCGCTTATGCTTGTTCTTGCGTCGCCCTTGAAGACCAGGCGTAATGTCCTTATGGCTATATATCTGGAAGATACGATAATTTAATGTCATATTTGTATGAAGTAATTTATCGTTTCCGTGCACGGCACAATTATAACATTGGTGAATCTGTTGGCAAACGTCCAAATCCAGTTATCGGATGGTGGTTAGCACCGTGCCATGAACATCTTAACTTTCTCCTGATAACGAAGCCAGTTTTTATTATTATTAAAACTTTATTTCAGTATGGAGTCCAATTCACAAAAAGTGCTCTTTCTTGGAACCGTATACATAAGTGTGTAGCAAGTAGGGGGGGGGGGGGGGAGGGTGTGGCTGCAGTGGCATAATAATTCTTGAAATAATAATTGAGAAACGCCTACAATAATATAAAACGACTCCAAATTTGTGTGTGACTATCGCTTTAGAATAAGACAAAACAGGTGGCGGACTATAATTTACACAATAACATGTGTTATTTGCCATAGTCTCCGTGGCGAGCGATTTACCCAACATTTTATAATCACAACATCGTCACGAGAACTGTGCATAGTAGTCTTCTCGATACCCGCTTGAGACACTCGCGCGACAGCTCAGTATGAATGGGAAGAGACTCGAGGAGTTTAAGAATGACCTAAGTTGCGCGTTTGAATCTATAGCCGAAAGATACCCCGAGACCATTGACTACGTAAAGGAGATAATGCAGTCTGTTGGTGTTCTCAGAACTCGAAAAAGTGAAGAGGCCTAGTAAAGACACAACCGAAGACAGAATGAAGAAGATCGAAGAGAAGCTGAGGGGTAGCTGAGGGGTAGCATGTCCGATACACGTAGAAAAACTATCTATTACTCGTCAACACAGGGAGACATTTTGTGTTGTTTGAGAGAGTCGTGCACGAACAAAACATTTAAGACCCTCGTGAAGCTAACTCAAATCTCGAGAAGTCGCGCCTATTTTGTAATCGATCTTAGCAAGCTTGTGACTAAGTATCGTGTTCTACTATCTTGTGAGCTACCAATTAGATTTTTCAGCGTTAACCTAAGTGTGATAAAACGTATTTGTGAACTTAACCCTAGTTGTTGGCAACAGCAACGTCATGCTACGCTAATTCTAGAAACATATTGTTTTCAAAACACGTGGCACGACCAGTCGCTATGACCGCGGCTTATGATTGTTGGTGTTGTAATTCACCACTAAAATAAATATTTGTGAACTCGTATGTGTGACTCAATGTCAAACGTACGCTTTTTAAAATTCGACTCAATGTCTCGTCTCGATGTCTCCAAAAGTGTCTTCCGCGGAATAATCTAATTTGCATAACATAGCGACGTGTCTTACGGCGGAATAATCTAATTTGCATAGCGGATGGCAACAGTGTCTCACGTGAAATTTGTTGTTATTTCGACTCGATGTCTCCAAAAGTGTCTTCCGCGGAATAATCTAATTTGCATAACAGGTGGCAACAATGTCTTGCTGTAATAACTTAATTTGAGACCATTCTCAACAAGACTCGTAATTACCACTAGACTCACGAGTTTAGTGGGTTTTTTTTCCGCGTGTCACCGAAACTGTCTCAATGGCGTCAGCTGGGTCTGGCGTGACACTAAGTCGATCGTGAAACATTGTGAAACGTGACACAGAATTTGTCGTGCACTCAGGCTACTAAGGGTCATGTGGCTTAGTGTTTTTTTCACGTGTGAATCGATTCACACATTAGTAGTATAGCACATGGGGGTACGGGAACATTTTCGTAATTTGTGCGATGGCCCAAGACCAACCCCCCGTTGAGCTGTGGGTTTAGTGCGATGACACACTATGAGCGCATCAAACTTGCGAGACCGTCCATCGAAACAGTAAATGAAGCGACATCGATAACATTAGCTGGCGACCTCAAGTGGTGCGTTTCCAAATTTACGAAATGGTGTAAACCAACTACGCTCCAACAGCTGAGTTTTGTCTCTTGAGACGGCTCTCGAGTCGTGGGTCTCGCTTCTCTGATGTTGAATGTGTGAAGCTGCACTATTACGCTCAGCTGGGTTTGGCGGAACGGGGGGGGGGGGGGGGGGGGCGGGGAGGGTTGGTCTTGGGCCATCGCACAAATTACGAAAATGGTCGAGTATTACGAAAATGGTGCCAGACCCCCATGTGCTATATTACTACTGATACGTCAATAAAGTTTTTTAAAAGAAGTGTTCCTTGCTGATATTTGTAAATTATTTGGAACTACTTTTTGGTGAAGGCTGGCTTTCTGATAGACTATATATACATATATATATATAGACTATATAGATATATATATATATATATATATATATATATATATATATATATATATATATATATATATATATATATATATATATATATATCCCTGGTCCCGGTTTGGTCTTAAAATGTATGTATTCCAACATTCGAAATTTTCCTTCACCATAAATCCTTTCAACATGTAGTTTGATCGAGTGAAATGCCAAATATTACCTATATATATATATATATATAATATAAAAGGTCTTAGAAATGAGATATGAATATATGATGCTAATAATACCTAATAGTTCTAAAAAACAAAATAAACGTGAAGATATACAAATAAATACAATACTCTATTACAATATCAAAATAACAAACGTGTTGTCATGGTAACTAATAGTAAATGTTAAAGAAAAAATAATAAAGAGACCAAAGACTGCTTTAAATGCTTCTGTTGTTTGAACAAGATAGATAATATTAGTTAGGATAGATAATAGTACACTCTAGATAGTAATAGATGGAGAAAAAGAAGGAACAGCTTATGCAAAACCCGGGTGCTTAAACAAAAGAAGCTAAAACGTCAACATTTGCGAAGGTAGCTGTAGACGCCTTACCCAATGTTTTCCAGCGGGAAAACGGTGTCATGAATCGTCAGGTTCCAAGCATGACAGGGAAGCATGTTTCTAACCTACTAGCAGGTGCTGGAACGACATGCTCGCTTATGAAAAGGAAATGCGGCGAGGAGAGAAAGAGTGCATGGTTAACAGGAGATAATATAGTCGTCGGATACGATTTAAAAGAAAAGATAAAAATAATGACTGGTAAAAACAAAATGTTTATAAAACCCGCAAGAGTAGAAAGTAAGTGATAGAAAATAATGTAATGTGAAAAAATGTGTAACCTTAACTTGGTGAAAGGGATAAAATTGTCGTAAAACGCCGAGTGGTAAATACTAACATGCAGTACATGTAGACAGGGACGAATATGTTTATGTAAAATTATGTAAAATTATCCATAAAAACCCATACAAAAGGTAAAGTGTACACAAAATATGTTAATAGACATGGTAAAACTATAGGTAACTTGAAAATAATGTGAATGAGAGTAAAAATTTGAAAACTTACCAGATCTATAGCGTAAATGAAAAGCCCGCACAAGTCAGGTTTGAAAGTCCGTAAGCCGGAACTGGAAAGACGCGGTTGTCATGGTAATTTGTGGGGAAGGGAAGAGACTGGGTTGGAATCGATGTGATTTTATATAATCAATCAACAGGAATTGTAGGAAAGAATGGTGTGGGAATCATCATTATAATAGGGGTTATAATTAATGATATAACATCTTCCCTTACAGGGTGATGGTGACAATCATTGATAATGTCTAGGAGATCACAAGGATACTTATCCTTTCCATGAGGGTTGTCAAATATTTGTATATTAAAAGCAAATAATAATAAACATAAAAGTTAAAATCATGTATTTGGATCCAAGTACATAGACATGATATGTCATCCATGGGTAGTGGTTGGGGAGGAGGTGTAATTGCAGTGAGGGGGCTGAGTGTCAGGCCCACAGGCCCAGCCTTGGAAACAATATGATGTTAAAGACTATTGTTAGAATTAAAGTTAAATTTAAGATTATAATTTATGATTAAGATTTAGGGTGGGGTTAGAATTATGGTTAGAATTAATGTTATAATATAAAAGGTCTTAGAAATAAGATATGAATATATGATGCTAATAATACCTAATAGTTCTATAAAACAAAATAAACGTGAAGATATACAAATAAATACAATACTCTATTACAATATCAAAATAACAAACGTGTTGTCATGGTAACTGATAGTAAATGTTAAAGAAAAAAATAATAAAGAGACCAAAGACTGCTTCAAATGCTTCTGTTGTTTGAACAAGATAGATAATATTAGATAGGATTGATAATAGTACACTCTAGATAGTAATAGATGGAGAAAAAGAAGGAACAGCGTATGCAAAACCCGGGTGCTTAAACAAAAGAAGCTAAAACGTCAACATTTGCGAAGGTAGCTGTAGACGCCTTATCCAATGTTTTCCAGCGGAAAAACGGTGTCATGAATCGTCAGGTTCCAAGCATGACAGGGAAGCATGTTTCTAACCTACTAGCAGGTCCTGGGACGACATGCTCGCTTATGAAAAGGAAATGCGGTGAGGAGAGAAAGAGAAAGAGTGCATGGTTAACAGGAGATAATAGGGACCTTTAGATTGAGTACGAGCACGAGTACGAAAACAAACTTTTCTGCGCAGGGGAGTGGGACTAGTCTGTTTCGTTCCCATCCAAAATAAATGTTTAGAATTTGAGACCAAGACGAGAACGAGCAAAGGCCAAACAAATATAGCAGACAACCAACTTGTTGTTGCGTTGATGTTCGCCGAAGATCTTTTAGAGGTAGAAGAATTTGTGCTCCTTTACGACGCTTTTGCTCCAAGGCCAAATAATCCAGCTTTTCCTTTCTGGAAATATAAACATTTGAACATCGAC
This sequence comes from Chrysogorgia sp. JL179-B06, assembly GCA_035772405.1. Taxonomy (NCBI): domain Eukaryota; kingdom Metazoa; phylum Cnidaria; class Anthozoa; order Scleralcyonacea; family Chrysogorgiidae; genus Chrysogorgia; species Chrysogorgia sp. JL179-B06. The sequence continues at coordinate 4,668,264 of JAYKKM010000159.1, forward strand.
GAGCTCACTGAAGAAGAGTGTCTGTCGGAGTTTCGCTTCAAGAAAGAAGACCTCCCTCATCTACTACATGCATTAAATGTTCCTGATAAATTGACCTGCCGAAATGGTACGACTGCTAACGGCACGGAAGCCCTTTGTATACTTCTTCGACGATACGCTTATCCATGTAGGTACAACGATCTTGTTGCAAGGTTTGGTCGCTCAGTCCCAGAATTAAGTTTGATATTATCAGAGATAACAAGTCATATCTCCCTGACCTTTGGACATCTTTTAACATCGTTCGACCAAGACTGGCTACAACCCGACCAACTTGAACGTTACGCTGAAGCTATTCATGAAAAGAGTGGCGCACTGGAAAACTGCTGGGGATTCATCGATGGCACTGTCAGGCCTATTTGTCGCCCAACAAGACACCAAAGAGTAATGTACAACGGCCACAAAAGAGTACATGCATTGAAGTACCAGGCCGTTGTCGCTGCAAATGGGATGATTTCTAACTTGTACGGACCAGTGGGTAAGTCTAAACAATATAAGCCTATAATATATAAGCTTATATATTGAATGAAAGTGTAATTTGACATACAGCCACTACAGGTGTAAATTAAAGCATGTCTGAATGTGGGTTCAACTTATATTTAGTTTGTCTAGCTTAATGTTTCAATATATTTGTTGTTTATATTTGTTTTTGTTTATATTTGTTGTTTATATGTGATTACTTGCTAATTTATTCTTTCTTTTCTTATTCTAACTTGATTAAATGTTATAAATTATGTTTTAGAGGGAAAGCGACATGATGCAGCAATGCTCAGAATGTCAGGTCTGATGGATCTGCTAGAAGTACATAGCATAAACCCAGCAAGACAGATTTTATGTTTATATGGAGATCCAGCCTATCCCCACCGACCCCAGTTACAGAATGCTTACCGATACAACATCTTAACTGAAGAAGAACAACTATTCAATACCTCAATGAGCAAAGTGCGAGTGAGCGTTGAGTGGGTTTTTGGTGAGATATCAAAGTACTTTGCCTTCATAGATTTTAAGAAGGATTTAAAGATCGGCCTATCTCCTGTTGGTACTATGTACCAAATTTGTGCTTTACTTAGAAATGCTATGATATGTTTATATGGTAATCAAACCAGTGCATTTATGAACTTGCAGCCTCCAACTTTGGAGGAATATTTCAATGGCAATTAAGTATTTAACCCAGTGCATTTATGAACTTGCAGCCTCCAACTTTGGAGGAATATTTCAATGGCAATTAAGTATTTAACCCAGTGCATTTATGAACTTGCAGCCTCCAACTTTGGAGGAATATTTCAATGCCAATGAAGTGTTTAAATTTATAAAAATTATGTAATAATTAATATATAATAATGAGATGTTATTAATTGGCTATAAATAATTATAATAATTAATTTATCAATTTAGTGTGATAAGTGTTACCCAAGTCACAAAATTATACTTCATTATATTTACAGTATACGCTTGTAACCTTTGTAAATAGTTGTAAAAAATAAGCCAAATTATTACATTCATGGAAAATTTCTGAATAGAGTTAATAAGATATTTTATGAGCCAAGCAAACCAAAACAAAGTGAAAAATTTGATTTGCATAGACCTATTTCATAATGGTAACTGGTATAAATATTATTTTATGTACATGCATCTTCATTAGCCTTTAATACTGCCTTGCCCAGTGACAACACGTGTGACATAGACGACTAACGAACATGGAAAAGCATATGCTTAAAATATAATAAGGCTTGAAGCCTTACAAACCCACCATCATGTTACTTTTAGTATATATCATAATGAATTTGTTGTATTTAATGCACCTACCAACGGCCATCCCTGGGGGTACAACCCGGGACTGCATGTAAAAGAATATTTAAATTGTCATCATTATGAAAGTCTTGAAAGAGGTCTACTGAGGACAACCGTACCAGTATAATGGACATAGAACATCAGATATAAATAAAACAAGATCAAACATTTATAAAACTGCTGTATATTTCAAACACTTTGATAATTACTGTATAATACTCCAATATATAAAAAGTGCTTAGTAATAAATAAGGATGGCACTATATGGCTATATAAATATGCAAGTCTTATTTATGTATTTATTCATTATAAAGGTATTAAATACACACAAATATTATTATTATTATAAATTAATATTAATTATTGAACAATTAAAAGTGGCACATGATGTAAAAGTTGGTTACTCTTAACCATAAAACACGCTTACTACCGGGAAAAGTAAACGTATAACAGCCTCAATCTCATTTTTCTGATTTACCCATAAAACTCTTTAACATGTCCTTCACAAAAGAAAGCGTGTGATGGTGTTGTTCTTGCTGCTGCTGTATCATCATCTGATGCTGATGTTGCATCTGCTGCATGCACTGCTGCTGTTGTTGCTGCATGGCCATAAAAAACTGCTGTTGTTGTCCAAAAGCTTCTTTTTGGTGTTCCCGATCTTCGTTTTGAAGCTGAATCTCTTTTTCTCTTAATTCAGACTCTTTTTCTGTTTTCTGCTTTCTGTTTTCTGCTTTTGATGCTCTCTTCCACAAGAGTTAGGAGCTCGGTCGTCGTCTTTTTCCTTGGTATTGCTCTGTCATCTTTCCCAGCTTTTCGTTTCAGAGTTTCTCCCAGATTTTCTGTCGCTTTCTTCCTCATATCCTCCGCTTGAGTTTTTTCTTCTTCAACTTTTTTCTTCTCCTTTGCACTGTCATTTTCCCACGAGAGCACTGCTTCATCCATTCTTTCCTTGATGTCAGTAAGGCCTTTGGTAAACTCGTCGTACTCAACATCAACACCGCTCGCTTTGGCCTCCCGTGCTTCCTTTTTTCGAAAGTTTTCTATCATTTTTGAAAACTTCTCACGAACAGAACGTTGGGTGACTTTAAAAACTGGTTCTCTTATCTGCATCAAGTTATTAACGATAGTTTTCCAAGCACTCCCCCGTTCTTTGGAGGACGGTTTGTAGGTATAGGGTTCCACAAGCAACAGTTCTCTTATGAACAGCTTTTCGTGGACCCGTTTCCATGTAAAAACCTCCCGCGTTTGTGTCGAAGAGGCAGCGGCTTCACTCTCCATATTGCGCTGTCCACTTCGTCCTCAAGAGTACGAGATTTCAAAGGAACTTCGTTGTCAACAAGCAGCCAGACAACGAAGTTTTGTACCGGAAGTGCGCAGAACGATTCGCAATGGTAAACTCGTCTTCGTTGCTCGTCTTCGTCCTCAAATCTAAAGGTCTCTAATATAGTCGTCGGATACGATTTAAAAGAAAAGATAAAAATAATGACTGGTAAAAACAAAATGTTTATAAAACCCGCAAGAGTAGAAAGTAAGTGATAGAAAATAATGTAATGTGAAAAAATGTGTAACCTTAACTTGGTGAAAGGGATAAAATTGTCGGAAAACGCCGAGTGGTAAATACTAACATGCAGTACATGTAGACAGGGACGTTCTATGTTTATGTAAAATTATGTAAAATTATCCATAAAAACCCATACAAAAGGTAAAGTGTACACAAAATATGTTAATAGACATGGTAAAACTATAGGTAACTTGAAAATAATGTGAATGAGAGTAAAAATTTGAAAACTTACCAGATCTATAGCGTAAATGAAAAGCCCGCACAAGTCAGGTTTGAAAGTCCGTAAGCCGGAACTGGAAAGACGCGGTTGTCATGGTAATTTGTGGGGAAGGGAAGAGACTGGGTTGGAATCGATGTGATTTTATATAATCAATCAACAGGAATTGTAGGAAAGAATGGTGTGGGAATCATCATTATAATAGTGGTTATAATTAATGATATAACATTTTCCCTTACAGGGTGATGGTGACAATCATTGATAATGTCTAGGAGATCACAAGGATACTTATCCTTTCCATGAGGGTTGTCAAATATTTGTATATTAAAAGCAAATAATAATAAACATAAAAGTTAAAATCATGTATTTGGATCCAAGTACATAGACATGATATGTAATCCATGGGTAGTGGTTGGGGAGGAGGTGTAATTGCAGTGAGGGGGCTGAGTGTCAGGCCCACAGGCCCAGCCTTGGAAACAATATGATGTTAAAGACTATTGTTAGAATTAAAGTTAAATTTAAGATTAGAATTTATGATTAAGATTTAGGGTGGGGTTAGAATTATCATTAGAATTAATGTTATAATATAAAAGGTCTTAGAAATAAGATATGAATATATGATGCTAATAATACCTAATAGTTCTATAAAACAAAATAAACGTGAAGATATACAAATAAATACAATACTCTATTACAATATCAAAATAACAAGCGTGTTGTCATGGTAACTGATAGTAAATGTTAAAGAAAAAATAATAAAGAGACCAAAGACTGCTTCAAATGCTTCTGTTGTTTGAACAAGATAGATAATATTAGATAGGATAGATAATAGTACACTCTAGACAGTAATAGATGGAGAAAAAGAAGGAACAGCTTATGTCGCATAAATTAGACACTTCATGAACAACCCTATTGGTTATGCTTTTCTTAAGAATAATTCAGAACAAAAACCTATCCAATAGGATTGTTATTCACAGGTATTTTGAATTGCAAATTCTAAATCTAATTTATGCGACTAACTTCTAAATCCGCGCCTGCTTAAACAAAAGAAGCTAAAACGTCAACATTTGCGAAGGTAGCTGTAGACGCCTTACCCAATGTTTTCCAGCGGGAAAACGGTGTCATGAATCGTCAGGTTCCAAGCATGACAGGGAAGCATGTTTCTAACCTACTAGCAGGTCCTGGAACGACATGCTCGCTTATGAAAAGGAAATGCGGTGAGGAGAGAAAGAGAAAGAGTGCATGGTTAACAGGAGATAATATAGTCGTCGGATACGATTTAAAAGAAAAGATAAAAATAATGACTGGTAAAAACAAAATGTTTATAAAACCCGCAAGAGTAGAAAGTAAGTGATAGAAAATAATGTAATGTGAAAAAATGTGTAACCTTAACTTGGTGAAAGGGATAAAATTGTCGTAAAACGCCGAGTGGTAAATACTAACATGCATATACATGTAGACAGGGACGCAATATGTTTATGTAAAATTATGTAAAATTATCCATAAAAACCCATACAAAAGGTAAAGTGTACACAAAATATGTTAATAGACATGGTAAAACTATAGGTAACTTGAAAATAATGTGAATGAGAGTAAAAATTTGAAAACTTACCAGATCTATAGCGTCTACAAGGCTGTTGTACTCACCACCCTCCTATACGGTGCTGAATTATGGACCCTCTACAGGAAACACATCGCTCAGCTTGATAGCTTCCACATGCGCTGTCTCAGGCAACTATGTAAAATATGTTGGGAAGACAAAATAAGCAACGCGGAGGTTCTTTCTAGGTGTAACATCTTCGGCATAGAGTCGTTTCTTATCTTAGCACAGTTAAGATGGTGCGGCCATGTTGTTCGTATGGAAGAATCCCTAAACAGCTTTTTTACGGCCAAATTTTGAATGTGCCGCGTCCCGTAGGTCGTCCTCTCCTGCGCTACAAGGACAAGGTCAAGAATAACCTTAAGCGTTTGGACATCAATCATAGAAGATGGGAACATCTTGCATTGGATAGGAAGGCATGGAGAACGGAATGTTTTTCAAAAACAAAGGTTTTTGAACGTACCAGAGTTGAACATCGTGATGCTTTACGTGTAAATACTAAACAACAACGTGAGGTGAATCCTGTTGGTAATGAGAATATCTGCGCTGAATGTGGTTTTGCTGCTCGATCTAAGGCAGGGCTTAGCCAGCATATTCGTATAACTACTTCAATTTACTAATCACTCATACGTCGTTGACGACAGGAGAAACCATTCATTCATTCATTTATTATATATATATATATATATATAATATATATATATATATATATATATATATATATATATATATGAAATGAAGAGAATGACAAAGAGCAAGAAAACTTCTCACCAGTCCAGATAATTTTTAAAATATTTCGAACATTCGTTCTTCTTCAGTTAAAATATATTTTAACTGAAGAAGAACGAATGTTCGAAATATTTTAAAAATTTATCTGGACTGGTGAGAAGTTTTCTTGCTCTTTGTCATTCTCTTCAATTCATATATAATATCATCCAAGAGCATAACCTGCATCCATGTTTGTGGATCCTTCTGCTAGGAGCATCATCGTTTTGGTCTGCCTGTTCTTTTTTAAATTCAACATATATATATATATATATATATATATATATATATATATATATATATATAATATATATATGACCAAAAATATCGAGAATGGTTTAAATGCAGATTGCCAGGAATTGGGATTTGATCTGTCACGTATTTGTTGAACTCTATTGGCGACGTAGACTTGGAATCTCTTCGCGTCATTATTAATGTAGTCAAGAAGAATTTTGCTATCCGTCTCCAGAAGAATTCCACGATATTCTCATAGGAAAGCTCGTTCTTCAGGAATGCACTCATTTTATAGCTGAGACGATTACCGCTGCTAGTTCCAGCCTAGGGATTGTTACTTGCTTGAGAGGTGTCACCCTTGCTTTTCCAATAACAAAGGTAGAATGCGCGTTGCCTTGCCCGTTAACTTGTCTAAGGTATGAGCACTGTCCATAACCCTTTTCGCTGACGTCCGAGAAGCGGTGCGTAGCTCTATTGTTTCGACTTGGGTTTGAAACATCGTGGAATCTCGGGTTGATCTAACTGAACAACTTCGTTCCACAATTTTTCTTAAGCCGGTCGCAGATCATCAGGAATTGGGCTGTCCCTAACCTGTCTTTTCACAATTGTTGGAGGATCTGTTTTAATGTTTTCCCTTGAGCGTTACTGGTACCACGTAGCCATTGGGATCATAGATATATACCACCATAATACCACGGAGGGTGAGACGTCGATCACTCAGTTCTATTCGAAACTGGAAGCAGTCGTTAGCCACGCACCAGGTTAATCAACAAATCACAGGGTTTGTTATGAAATCAAATAAAACTTGGACTGTGAGTGGATAATATGTGCGTGGGCTGCTCGAGTTTTTTACTTTAATCATCCATGAAAACGCGCAGGTTTATCCATCGCAAGCGAGGGTGACAATCTCACCGCGGCAGGAATCCATTTCTCATGAAAAGTTTGTATAAGCGGAGCATGGTAGGACCAATTCCTCATAAGGAAGTAAAAAGTCGTTTTGGGTGATCCGTTTGAATCGGACAATATTTGCGAAGCGGTCAATGGCGATTTGTAATCTGACGAACTACATAAGCAGATTTTTATACGAAAGGTGTACACATTTGCGTAATATAATAGGCACGTATGTTGTGTATTTAGACTCGGTAATTCCAAATCTGTTTTCAGAATTGGGACACTTAAATATTAATTGGGATAATGTTCAAAATAACATACGACGAAGCGGCCGTATGATTGCCTACTAATTTCTAAGTAGATAAACCGTTTTTACGAAGGGTATACACGTTATCGTAATATAATAGACACGTGTGTTATGTATTTAGACTCGGTAATTCCAAATCTGTTTTCAGAATTGAAATCTAGTAAATATTGGCCGAGATAACGTTCAAAATCTACATAGCTACGACGAAACGGTCTTTGGCGATTTGTTATCTATACACGTATAGACTACAAATACACGGCGTACGCGGTCTGGGCCCTGAGGACCATGGATGGAGAGGGGTAGAAAGGCGGGAGAGGGGTAGAAAGACGGGCGAGAGGTTAATGCGGAACGTATTTATAGTTAGATTTTTGACGTCTTCCGACGTGTACATCGGATATTGCCCGACAAGAAAGAAGTGCGTATTTTGATGCAAAGTACCTTAATTAACGTATATAGAAGCTAAATGTGGTTCAACTCGCAGGAGATAGGTAGCACAGCAAATCTGCATGTAAACCAGTCTCGGTATTTTGGTCATATATATATATATATAATTCAATCACGATAAAAACTTTTAAAAAAAACTTTATTTTCAACGTTTCGGGGTCCAGCCACTTTGTCAAGAAACAAAATGATTTTGTTATCACGATGTTTCTTGACAAAGGGGCTGGACCCCAAACGTTGAAAATAAAGTTTTAAAAAAAGTTTTTATCGTGATTGAATTATCTAATGTTTTTGAACTTTGAGACGGGCAGGTTCCTGACAGAATTATATATATATATATATATATATCCGCGCAAGAGATCATCAGACTAAAGGTTTTAATATCAAGCGATCAAGCGATCATCAGACTAAAGGTTTTAATATGCGAATATAACGATATAAGTATGAATGTTTACCTAAAAATTGCATACAATTTACGAATGTTTACATAAACATTTGTTTTGGTCTCTCTATTCGGACACGCGAGTTCGGATCTATTGTTCAATACACGATGAATGGATCACATGATGGATTTAACATGATAGATCACTCATTTTAACATTATAAACTATATATATATATATATATATATATATATTGATTTATTTGAATACTGTTGTTTCATAACTTATTAAAAAAACGTCTTCAGTTGACAGATGAAGCCCGTAAAGATAATCTAAACTGTATAATGCATCCTATAGAAATATTAAAATATTTTTCCATATTTTCATTTTTATAAAAATAAATAAATTATAAATAAACGTCGGCATGTCACTCGATCATGATTCATCCATAAAGACAAATTAATTTTGAAAATACTTAATGATTGTTGTGTTTTAAAGTCATGTGAAAGCTAATTCCACATTGTATACAGGAAACATCCTTTATAACATTCTAGGAGCTCTAGTCATCGCTAAAACTGCTAAATTTATATTATAATGTTCCTAAGTCTAGACATGTAATGGATGTGATCTGAGCAGAATGTTTTAAAAATAGTCGTTGTTTGAGCCATTAAGTTCGTTATGAAACATAAGACGAACAGCCACCAAGGGAACACTGACAGTTTATTATACAATGCATGTCAAACTGAAGAAAGAAAACATTCATAGTGTGCTTTAGCTCACGTTTTATACATTCAATGTAAATATATCATCATTTGTTTTAACAGCTGTATATACTGAAGTCTTAGTGCAGCATGAATATATTACAAATACTGCGCTAAGACACTTTCTTTTATAAAAGACAACTTTACAGAGGCAGATTACTTTACAGGAGTTCGATAACTGTAGTTATTTTTAACAATATTTTAAGTTTATGTATTTTTCATTCTTTTAATTCCAATTCATTTCGTACAGGAAAACAAGATGGAGTTTCCTAGATGGAGTCACTGCGCATGCGTAATATATTATTTGCATGAAAATAGATATGAAAATATCGGCACTTAGTAATAACCTAAGTAAACTAAGCTATAGTGAGGCATTTGTTTTCTCACGTGAAACTAGACTGAAAAGAATCTCGCTGCTATCTTGAGGTGAACATCTTGTGAACAAGTCGCTTTATTAGTCTTATTGTAATCAATATATTGGACGTTCTGTATTTGTCGAACAGAAGTCGTCGTCTTAAACAGGAAATGCTTTCTCTTTTAAACAACATATAGCGTCTACTTTTCTGGTGTCTTGACGTGAACATCTGGTGAACAAGCTGTTTTATTAGTCTCCATATATGAATATATTGGACGTTCTATATTTGTCGAACAGAACAAGAAATGCCTTCTCTTTTAAGCAACACAGCCTCTACTTTCCTGGTATCTTTCACTTCTCTTCAAATCATTATTGGATCATTAGCAAATGGTTTTGTCATCATCACCTTTTTAGCTTCAAGAGAGCTAAGAAGACGACCTTCTGATATCCTTATTCTTAATCTAGCTCTAGCTGATCTAACACTTCTAACAACATTTCAACCTTGGCTTACTCATGTCCTAAATAAAAAAGGAATGGAATATGGAAATGCTCATGTTTATGAATCATTAAATGGATTCGTTAATTTATCGTGTCAACATGCAATATTGCTCATCGCCTTTGACCGTTTTATTGCAATATTTCGATCTTTACAATACAAGACTTTTGTAACGAGAAAAGTCATCTATATTTCGATGATAGTTTCATGGGTGTTAGCAGCGCTGATTGGGATCATTAATTTGTTTGCTTATTTATCTCGATTCTATCATGAATTTCTTGCTTTTTGGATATCGTTTCAGTTGGTTCTCATGCTCATTATAATTCTCATCTACACTATCATCTTTTCAATGGCACTGAGACAGAGCAGGAAACTATTAAACCAGAGGAGGATTCTCCAAACAGAAAACGAAAATATTCACCTTGGGTTGGTGTTCAAAATAACGTTAAATACATTCATTTTGGTGTGCCTCTTTTACGCAACTTTTCTACCGGTAGTAATCTACATTGGACAGTCGTCTTTGGTGCAGGGTATTGATAATGAAGAGCAGATGGTGACGAGATGTTGGATTTATTCCTTTAGTTCTCTTAATAGTTGCATTAATCCTTTTATTTATACATTACGGACAAAGCGTTTTAAGAAAGCTTGTTGTCGTTTATGGTGTAACATGACGTATCATGCAAGTGACATCAACTGAAATTGAAGATGAACAGAACATCATGAAAGTTGGTAAAACAGTAAAACAATAATAAAAATAAGTCCGCAAAGCAAACACGCATGCACCGCCATTTGTATAGGTATATAGATAAATGAGTTTTGCATACCATATTTTGCATTCCGACATGAACTCAGTGAAGCCAACTGTGTCCTGTTGAAAGGAGAGCGAGTGATAACAACAATGAAAAAGGAAATGAAACATACACGACTGCCATCTTGGAATCTAGAATTGCAAGTGCAGAGCAAGAGAAGCGGTATATTGGCCCGGAATAAATGCGAAAGATAAGTAAATATGTAGTATATGCCAAAAACAAAGAAATTACCAACAGAAACTCTGAAGTCACACACTCCTTCTACTCAAGCCTTGGGAGAAAGTAGCAACTGACCTATTCAAGTTTCAGAAGAACGACTTTATAGTTGTGGTCGATTACTACTCAAACTACCCTGAGATAGCAAAGCTGGAAAATACAAGTCACCCTGAAGCTAAAGTCCACACAAGTTGCACAACGGACCACAATACAGCAGCAAGAGTTCAAAGAATTTACACAAAAACTGGAATTCCTTCATCACATCTAGCCATCAAACGGTATGGCAGAAAGAGCTGTTTTGATAAATGAGGAGGTTAGGGAACGAGGTAAATGTAGTGAGAAATGAAGATTAGCAAAATTAGGGCAGTCTTTAGTTATGACAAGCTTTTCATCATAGTTGAATTTTTTAGTAGCTTTTGTGGAACCAAGAAAATACACAGTCAAACTCATTAAAATTGGTAACTTTTGGGTTTGTCGAAGTAATAAAAACAAATACAAATAATGGGTATTAGTTTTCTTTGGGCCATGAGAACATGTCATTTTATAAAATAATTTTACTCTATGCGCACGCTGTGATTGGTCAGCTTGTCGGTCTCGATCAGGCTACGCAGACCGGAATGACGTCAGTAAGTAATGAGAATTTGCATTAAATCAAAATCAAAAGCGTTATATATCGTTATTATCCAAAGTTTAAGAAATTGTTTCTGAATTATTTTATAAAAATAATAGAATACGTTTGCTTGGGTCTCTATAACGTGATCGAAACCCTCGTGAAGTAATAAAAACACTCGAGAAATTGGGAAAGCACTCGCCTCGGCGGCTCGTGCTTTTCTCCCTACATTTCACTCGTGTTTTTATTACGTTACTCGGGTTTCGATAACATTAAAGCAAACGTATTCTATTATTTAAATTTCAAATGCATAGGGGTTGTTATCCATTGCCTATAACACTGCATGAAAAAATGGATTTACTCAAATTTACAACTGCGCAAATATGGAGAAAATTTATTCAAATGTCACATTTACCGTAGGATTTAATCCCACATTTACTATGGTGAATGCCGCATTTGCTTCATATTTTTCTCAAAAGTGAGCAAATGCGGCATTTAGCAAGTTTAGTCCTATGGTAAATGTAATATTTCAATAAATTTTCTCCATGTTGCGAATATTGTAAATTTGAGTAAATCCATTTTTTCGTGCAGTGTAAATAAATCAGTATAGTTGTCAGATCAGATTAACTATATGTTGAGTTCAACAGTTTTTTTATTATTTATTAATTACACTATTTGGGTAAGTAATGCAAAAACAATTTTTCTTAAAAGTAAAACAATAATAAAAACTAGAAGTTCCTATGACAACGACGATGGATGAAAAAGAATATAAATTTTAGGATTATAAATATGTATATACAACGCCCATTTACGCTTAATCAGTATTTTTAGTGTTTATGCTAATCTTATGAGACAGTAAATTGCTCTCAAATCCTTGAGAAACAACTCATGATGAGATTTTGAAACTAAGATCTAAAAGACCTGTTTATATAAGATCCTGGAACACCAGGACGCCCCGGGATCTCGCCTTGTATATAGGGTGATAACCTCGCCGCGGTAAGGATCCATTTCTCACGAAAGGTTTATATATATATATATATATTATATGGATCTATGTATAATATATATATATATATATATATATATATATAAATATATATATATATATATATATATATATATATATATATATATATATATATATATATATATATATAACAACTGACTCTTCTATACCTCATATTGTTCCATATAAAATATATTAAGACGTTTTCACCATTCGTCTTCTTCAGTTAACAATACAAAAATATAAACTAAAATGGTTCCTTATATACAAATTATTAAACTAATTAACATAACTAAAAAAATTAAATATGGTAAATGCTATGGTGAAAATAAGAATTCCTAAGATTCGTATTGAATTCGGTGTTGTGATCTGAATTCTTGCCTTTTGTTAAGACCATCAGGATTAAGTGTCCGTAATTGAGTAGCCCAATAGGCTTCTCTCGCTAACAGTTTATTATCTACATCGATGTCATCTCTTATCATCTCAATACATATGACGTTAAATTCCCGAAGGTCATGCGGTGTTTGATTAAAATGGTGGCCGTTTCACAAGATTTTTTCTTAGTTTTCATGGCAGACTTATGATTTCGAAATCTAACCTTAAATTGTGTGGAAGTGGAACCCACATATTGTAGATTACATTTGGTGCACGAAATAAGATATACCACATTTCTAGAAGTACAACTCAAATTTTCCTTAATTCTGTAGGTTTGCCCAGTAGCGGTCAGATTCCACTAAAACATTCTTACACACGTCACACTTCCCCTTACATCTAGCACCAAAATTATAATTCGGGACTGGTTAATCGGCAGTTTCAAAAAGCATTGGGAATTAATAGAAAGCAAATTCTTCAATCCAGAACTAAGGAAAAAAGGAAAGTCTACCCTTTAGTCTTAGATTACAATCCCAAACTCCCTAATGTCTCCAACGTCATTAATAAGCATTTCGCTCTCCTTTCGCAATCGCATATATTAAGCAATATTTTTACTGCCAAATCTATTATTCCGGCTTATAGGAGAACCAAAAACCTTAAAGATATTTTAGCGCCATCCAAACTTAAACCTAGTCCGGTATTAGAAAGTCAACAAGTAACTGCGCCTGCAGGATGTTTTAGATGTAAGGGGAAGTGTGACGTGTGTAAGAATTTTTTAGTGGAATCTGACCGCTTTAAGAGTTTCGCTACTGGGCAAATCTACAGAATTAAGGAAAATTTGAGTTGTACTTCTAGAAATGTGGTATATCTTATTTCGTGCACCAAATGTAATCTACAATATGTGGGTTCCACTTCCACACAATTTAAAGTTAGATTTCGAAATCATAAGTCTGCCATGAAAACTAAGAAAAAATCTTGTGAAACGGCCATCCATTTTAATCAAACACCGCATGACCTTCGGCAATTTAACGTCATATGTATTGAGATGATAAGAGATGACATCGATGTAGATAATAAATTAACTGTTAGCGAGAGAAGCCTATTGGGCTGCTCAATTACGGACACAGCTTAATCCTGATGGTCTTAACAAAAGACAAGAATTCAGATCACAACACCGAATTCAATACGCCTCTTAGGAATTCTTATTATCACAATAGCATTTACCATATTTAAATTTTTTAGTTATGTTAATTAGTTTAATAATTTGTATATAAGGAACCATTTTAGTTTATATTTTTGTATTATTTGTTAACTGAAGAAGACCGAATGGTCGAAACGTCTTAATACATTTTATATGGAACAATGCGAAGTTGCCTGACTCTTCTATACCTCATATTCGTGTTATATATATATATATATATATATATATATATATAATATATATATATATATATATATATATATTTGCTCTAACTATATGTTGTTGAGCACTCTTTGCATTTCGTAGACCAAAACCTACACGTATATATATATATATATATATATATATTTGTCAAGGAGCCAACCTTCGTCAAAGTTCCAGAATATTAACAAGTCTAACAGTAGGAACATTTAAAAATCTTTATTTCATTAACGTTTCGGGGCGCAGCCCCTTCTTCAGAACGCTCACATAAACATGTGCGAGCCAGAACTTTTATACATAAAAACTAATAAGTATTCTAAATATATACATAAATTAAATCAAATAAAATCGCGTAAATTAAGTCCATTGAGAATAAAGTATTCAATTTGTAAATCCAAAATGCTTCTCGATCTGTTGGATTACTGACATCTGTCCTATCTATAATATTGACAGATACATCAGAAAGACCCTGATGGCCATCCGTAAAAAAGTGAGCGTACAAATGTTCTGCTGGTATATCTCGTTGACCCTTACCATACCGATTGAGACTACTTTTGTGGTTGTTAAATCTCTTGCGAAATGAAGTAATAGTGCTTCCTACATATAACTTAGTGCACTTCTTACATGTCAAGAGATAAACAACCCCAGAAGAGTCGCAATCGAAATTATAATTTATATAGAAAGTATTCTTACAGTCCGAATCGTGAAAGGTGTCAGAGCCCGAGACAAATTTACAAATCTGACACCTGGATTTACCACAAGGTCGCATACCTCTGGGTCCCAAGGTTTGATCAGACTTGGGAAGTCTGGCCCGAACCAAGACATCCTTAAGGTTTTTAGGTCTGCGAAAAGAAACAAAAGGCGCAGACGTAAAAACCCCACGGGTATTAGAACTATTTGAAAGTATAGGGTAAAGTTCATTGATAATTTTGGAAGCTCCAGAAAGAGATGGATGAAAATCTAAAATCAGGGGCCGTTTTTTACCGATACTGGCATTACGAGCTTTAGGCAAAAGAGCCTCTGTACGAGGAATACGTCTGGCCCTAGCTATTTCCGTCTCCAAAGATTTATTATCATAGCCCTTCTTAAGAAACCAAGACTTCATCTCTCTCGATCTTTCATCGAAACATTTATCATCTTCGCATATACGCCTCATCCTTAGAGCTTGACTGAAAGGTATAGCCCGTTTAACATAACTGGGATGACACGACTTTTTATCAAGGTACTGGTGAGTGCATGTCTGTCGGTTTACAATACAAATCTGTAGTAACTTTTCCTTCAGATAAACTCACCAATACATCTAAATAAGGTAATGACAAATCGGAAATATCCCATGTAAACTTAATTGTTTTCATGAAAGGAATTAAGACGAGAAAGAAATTCTTCTAAAAGATCTCGATCATGGACCCAAATTATAAAAACATCATCTAAGAAGCGCCACCAAAGCCATGGTTTAAAATGCACTGTTTCAAGAAAACGTCTTTCCAATTCCGCCATAAAAATGTTGGCATACGCCGGTGCAAATTTTGTACCCATGGCTGTACCATGTAGTTTCTGATGATATATCTTTTCATCAAATTCAAAATAATTACTCTCCAAAATAATACGGGCCATATCTACCAATTCAGATGTCGGGATATCAGACTCGTCTCTCCTCTCAAGAAATTTACTGACTGCCTCCAATCCCTCCGAATGAGGTATATGCGAATACAAGCCTACAAATCGATAGTAACTAAAATGGCTTGTTCAGGAATATTCCCCACGTTCCGCAATTTACAAATAAAATCAGTAGTGTCTCTAATATACGAGGGAATATTCCTGACAAGAGGTTGCAAATGAAAATCTAAAAATTCGGACATTTTTTCTGTAGGCATACCGCAATTTGACACTATAGGCCTACCAGGAGGCTTGGTGGAATTCTTATGTATCTTAGGAAGCAAATAAAATTTACCTAAGTTGGATTTATTATCCTGGAGATACTGGAAGAAGTATCATCAATATACTTGGCATCTCGCCAAATCTCAAGTTTACCACAGATAAGGGAAGTCACATTACAGCTTGGGTCGGATGGAATACTCTCATATGCGGCAGAATCACTTAGTTGTCTATATGCTTCCTCTTTATAGTCCGAAAGATTCATAACAACAACCGCAGAACCTTTGTCTGCCTGTTTAATTACAATATCTTTATAACTCTTAAGATCACGAAGAGCAGTCCTTTCCGACGGAGTCAAATTGCTGTAATTGCGACCTCTCTCGTCTATGGAAAGAAGTCTCTTCTCCAGTTCCGAAACGAATAAATCCAATGCTGGTTCGAAAACTGGAGGTGTCCAAGTAAACTTCGTTTTAAATTTTGATACTTGACTAGTATTAGGTTTGCCGTGAAAAAAGAATTGACATTTTAAAGATCTGCCAAATTCATTAACATCCTTCTTAAGTTGAAAACGATTAATGCACTCGGTGTCGGACAAAAATTAAGTCCTTTAGAAAGAACATTACATTCAACGGATGTAAGTACCCTATTAGATAAATTAAAAACATTATGATTATTATTGTACGGGGACACTACCGTATTTCTATTTTGAGCACTTACTTCGGGACTGTTCAAATTAAAGTTATGAGATGATAAATTTGGTCCTCTAGGTTCTTCTGGATTAGTTTGATTGTATTCTTCTATATTCGCCAGGCTATGGTGGTAAGTATTCGATGTTGATTGAAGGCGCCTGTTGGTATTTTCAGCATCAACTAGTTCTCTTTAAACTAGGGCTAAGGAATCCATCGATAATCGTGGTCTTTGACTTCGAGTGTCTAGGCTGAATTCAGAATGGTTTGACATCAATCGGTTCCATTTATTAAAGCGTCTGCTTCTCAGGTCATTTTTCAGGTCTTCAGAATGATTGCGATTATTTATTAGTAAATCTTCTACATATTGTTCACCTTGGGTCCGTTTCAGTTCACCGAGCTGATCTTGAAGCTGCTCTTCTAGGTCTTCTTGAATACAGGACACTTCAGATTTTATTTTTACAGGATACTTCAGATTTTATATATATATATATATATATATATATATATATATATATATATATATATATATATATATATATATATATATATATATATATATATATATATATATATATATATATATATATATATATATATATATATATATATATATATTGAAAGGATTTATGGTGAAGGAAAATTTCGAATGTTGGAATACATACATTTTAAGACCAAACCGGGACCAGTTGGGAAAAATGCAACTTCATGAAGGCCTTCCGGCTGGAATTGAACCCGCGACCCTGCGATGCTAGTGCAGTGCTCTGACCACTGAGCTACGGAAGCCGTTGCCGAGAGCCTAGTCACGAGTTCTGTATATATGGTGGTGGTAATGCCGGGATAAGATTCTGGGTATATTATAGGTAATATTTGGCATTTCACTCGATCAAACTACATGTTGAAAGGATTTATGGTGAAGGAAAATTTCGAGTGTTGGAATATATATATATATATATAGCAAAGTGAAAAGGTGGTAAACTGCCAAGAATTTAGTGACGAGATACTGACGTTTCGAGCGGAGCCCTGGTCTTACTCTGATGAAGGGCTCCGCTCGAAACGTCAGTATCTCGTCACTAAATTATTGGCAGTTTACCACCTTTTCACTTTGCTATATACACTTAACACTGTCTACGCAGCACTCTACTTTTATATATATATATATATATATATATATATATATATATATATATATATATATAATATATATATATATATATATATATATATATATATGTGTGAGTAGAAGTTTTCTAGTCAGCAAGAGAGCTCAACACAGTAAAATTGTGGAGCAATGATATAGTTTAAAAATGGTTTATTTACAATTAAAAGTAAATAATTTTAGTAAATAATTTTAATTGTAAATAAACCATTTTTAACTATATATATATATATATATATATATATATATATATATATATATATAGGCCAAGTTGCATTTTTCGCAACTGGTCCCGGTTTGGTCTTAAAATGTATGTATTCCAACACTCGAAATTTTCCTTCACCATAAATCCTTTCAACATGTAGTTTGATCGAGTGAAATGCCAAATATTACCTATAATATACCCAGAATCTTATCCCGGCATTACCACCATATATACAGAACTCGTGCCTAGGCTCTCGGCAACGGCTTCCGTAGCACTGCACTAGCAATCGCAGAGTCGCGGGTTCAATTCCAGCCGGAAGGCCGCTAAGTTGCATTTTTCGCAACTGGTCCCGGTTTGGTCTTAAAATGTATGTATTCCAACACTCGAAATTTTCCTTCACCATAAATCCTTTCAACATGTAGTTTTGATCGAGTGAAATGCCAAATATTACCTATAATATACCCAGAATCTTATCCCGGCATTACCACCATATATACAGAACTCGTGCCTAGGCTCTCGGCAACGGCTTCCGTAGCTCAGTGGTCAGAGCACTGCACTAGCAATCGCAGAGTCGCGGGTTCAATTCCAGCCGGAAGGCCGCTAAGTTGCATTTTTCGCAACTGGTCCCGGTTTGGTCTTAAAATGTATGTATTCCAACACTCGAAATTTTCCTTCACCATAAATCCTTTCAACATGTAGTTTGATCGAGTGAAATGCCAAATATTACCTATAATATACCCAGAATCTTATCCCGGCATTACCACCATATATACAGAACTCGTGCCTAGGCTCTCGGCAACGGCTTCCGTAGCTCAGTGGTCAGAGCACTGCACTAGCAATCGCAGAGTCGCGGGTTCAATTCCAGCCGGAAGGCCGCTAAGTTGCATTTTTTCGCAACTGGTCCCGGTTTGGTCTTAAAATGTATGTATTCCAACACTCGAAATTTTCCTTCACCATAAATCCTTTCAACATGTAGTTTGATCGAGTGAAATGCCAAATATTACCTATAATATACCCAGAATCTTATCCCGGCATTACCACCATATATACAGAACTCGTGCCTAGGCTCTCGGCAACGGCTTCCGTAGCTCAGTGGTCAGAGCACTGCACTAGCAATCGCAGAGTCGCGGGTTCAATTCCAGCCGGAAGGCCGCTAAGTTGCATTTTTCGCAACTGGTCCCGGTTTGGTCTTAAAATGTATGTATTCCAACACTCGAAATTTTCCTTCACCATAAATCCTTTTCAACATGTAGTTTGATCGAGTGAAATGCCAAATATTACCTATAATATACCCATAATCTTATCCCGGCATTACCACCATATATACAGAACTCGTGCCTAGGCTCTCGGCAACGGCTTCCGTAGCTCAGTGGTCAGAGCACTGCACTAGCAATCGCAGAGTCGCGGGTTCAATTCCAGCCGGAAGGCCGCTAAGTTTTGCATTTTTCGCAACTGGTCCCGGTTTGGTCTTAAAATGTATGTATTCCCAACACTCGAAATTTTCCTTCACCATAAATCCTTTCAACATGTAGTTTGATCGAGTGAAATGCCAAATATTACCTATAATATACCCAGAATCTTATCCCGGCATTACCACCATATATACAGAACTCGTGCCTAGGCCTCTCGGCAACGGCTTCCGTAGCTCAGTGGTCAGAGCACTGCACTAGCAATCGCAGAGTCGCGGGTTCAATTCCAGCCGGAAGGCCGCTAAGTTGCATTTTTCGCAACTGGTCCCGGTTTGGTCTTAAAATGTATGTATTCCAACACTCGAAATTTTCCTTCACCATAAATCCTTTCAACATGTAGTTTGATCGAGTGAAATGCCAAATATTACCTATAATATACCCAGAATCTTATCCCGGCATTACCACCATATATACAGAAACTCGTGCCTAGGCTCTCGGCAACGGCTTTCCGTAGCCTCAGTGGTCAGAGCACTGCACTAGCAATCGCAGAGTCGCGGGTTCAATTCCAGCCGGAAGGCCGCTAAGTTGCATTTTTCGCAACTGGTCCCGGTTTGGTCTTAAAATGTATGTATTTCCAACACTCGAAATTTTCCTTCACCATAAATCCTTTCAACATGTAGTTTGATCGAGTGAAATGCCAAATATTACCTATAATATACCCAGAATCTTATCCCGGCATTACCACCATATATACAGAACTCGTGCCTAGGCTCTCGGCAACGGCTTCCGTAGCTCAGTGGTCAGAGCACTGCACTAGCAATCGCAGAGTCGCGGGTTCAATTCCAGCCGGAAGGCCGCTAAGTTGCATTTTTCGCAACTGGTCCCGGTTTGGTCTTAAAATGTATGTATTTCCAACACTCGAAATTTTCCTTCACCATAAATCCTTTCAACATGTAGTTTGATCGAGTGAAATGCCAAATATTACCTATAATATACCCAGAATCTTATCCCGGCATTACCACCAATATATACAGAACTCGTGCCTAGGCTCTCGGCAACGGCTTCCGTAGCTCAGTGGTCAGAGCACTGCACTAGCAATCGCAGAGTCGCGGGTTCAATTCCAGCCGGAAGGCCGCTAAGTTGCATTTTTTCGCAACTGGTCCCGGTTTGGTCTTAAAATGTATGTATTCCAACACTCGAAATTTTCCTTCACCATAAATCCTTTCAACATGTAGTTTGATCGAGTGAAATGCCAAATATTACCTATAATAAACCCAGAAATCTTATCCCGGCATTAACCACCATATATACAGAACTCGTGCCTAGGCTCTCGGCAACGGCTTCCGTAGCTCAGTGGTCAGAGCACCTGCACTAGCAATCGCAGAGTCGCGGGTTCAATTCCAGCCGGAAAGGCCGCTAAGTTGCATTTTTCGCAACTGGTCCCGGTTTGGTCTTAAAATGTATGTATTCCAACACTCGAAATTTTCCTTCACCATAAATCCTTTCAACATGTAGTTTGATCGAGTGAAATGCCAAATATTACCTATAATATACCCAGAATCTTATCCCGGCATTACCACCATATATACAGAACTCGTGCCTAGGCTCTCGAGCAACGGCTTCCGTAGCTCAGTGGTCAGAGCACTGCACTAGCAATCGCAGAGTCGCGGGTTCAATTCCAGCCGGAAGGCCGCTAAGTTGCATTTTTTCGCAACTGGTCCCGGTTTGGTCTTAAAATGTATGTATTCCAACACTCGAAATTTTCCTTCACCATAAATCCTTTCAACATGTAGTTTGATCGAGTGAAATGCCAAATATTACCTATAATATACCCAGAATCTTATCCCGGCATTACCACCATATATACAGAACTCGTGCCTAGGCTCTCGGCAACGGCTTCCGTAGCTCAGTGGTCAGAGCACTGCACTAGTAATCGCAGAGTCGCGGGTTCAATTCCAGCCGGAAGGCCGCTAAGTTGCATTTTTCGCAACTGGTCCCGGTTTGGTCTTAAAATGTATGTATTCCAACACTCGAAATTTTCCTTCACCATAAATCCTTTCAACATGTAGTTTGATCGAGTGAAATGCCAAATATTACCTATTATATATATATATATATATATATATATATATATATATATATATAAATATATATATATATATATATATATATATAATATATATATATATATATATATATATATATATATATATATATATATATATATATATATATATATATATATAGGGATAGTAAAAAAGTAGAGTGCTGCAGCGTAGACGACAGTGTTTTGAATATATAGCAAAGTGAAAAGGTGGTAAACTGCCAAGAATTTAGTGACGAGATACTGACGTTTCGAGCGGAGCCCTTCATTACTCTGATGAAGGGCTGCGCTCGAAACGTCAGTATCTCGTCACTAAATTCTTGGCAGTTTATCACCTTTTCACTTTGCTATATATATTATATATATTATATATATATATATATATATAGTATCGAGACTGGTTTAAATGCAGATTGCCAGGAATTCGGATTAGATCTGTCACGTATTTGTTGAACTCTACTGGCGACGTATATATAGACTTGGAATCTCTTCACGTCATTATTAACGTAGCCCAGAACAATCTTGCTATCCGTCTATAGAATAATCACACGATATTCTCGTAGGAAAGCTCGTTGCAGGAATGCACTCATTTTAGCTGAGACGGTTGCCGCTGCTGGTTCCAGCCTAGGGTCGTTACTTGCTTGAGAGGTGTCACCCTTGCTTTTCCAATGACAAAGGCACAATGCGCGGTGCCTTGCTCGTTAACTTGTCTAAGGTATGAGCACTGTCCATAACACTTTTCGCTGGCGTCCGAGAAGTGCAATGTAGCTCTATTGTTTCAACTTTGCCAAATGATGTGGGTTTGATAGATCGTGGAATCTGCATGGAGTTGATCTAACTGAACAACTTCTTTCCACCATTTTTCCTAAGCCGGTCGCAGATCATCAGGAATTGGGCTGTCCCACTCTAACCTGTCTTTGCACAATTGTTGGAGGACAACTCCCAAAAACCATCAACTACCAATCAGGGGAGGTCTTTCATGTTCTTCTAAGCTAATCGGCCAATCATGGATAGCTTTCTATTGACGCTGACGACAGCAAAGAGCCGAAAATAAGCTTGATCGGTAAAAACATCAGGAAAACAGCTTGGAAAGATGAAAAAGATATATTTCCAGATGGATTTAATCACAAAAATATGCCGTTTAACTTTATGTTGGATTGCTGCAGATGTAAACTGATGTTGTGAGTTTGCCGAGCCTTCATATTCTACAACACAGAATCTTTTTGTGGTTTTCTCTCACTGTCGAAGTGTTGTTCGGTGAATTTTTGTTGGCTACAAGAACAAAATGAATGGTTTCTTCGTGAATATCCTACCCGACAAGAGGTAAATTAAACATTTTACACCTTTTCCATGTTCTCTTGGTGGACTATGTCTATAAAAATGTTGTCTTTTTGGGTTTTATTGAATGGTTTTCTCTCACTGTCGAAGTGTTGTTCGGTCATTTTTTGTTGGCTACAGGAACACAATAAAATATGGTTTCTTCGTAAATATGCTGCCCGACGAAAACTAAAATAAACATTTGATTTTACACCATTTCCATGTTCTCTTGGTATAGACTATGTCTATAAAAGTGTTGTCTTTTTGGGTTTTATTGAAATTTTCAATAAGGTAAACTTTGTCCGTTGCTTTGTCCACTTTAAATACTTAAAATTTCCTATATATTTTTGGCTTATTTTTGCAAAATCTTGTGAATATTAACAGGGAAGATTGCTATATTTTATTTATAGTTATTGTGCATACTATGTTGAATGTTAATGTTTAAAAACAATGATGGGCCGGCATGATTTGCTTTTTGTGTGACACGACCTCAAAATTCCCGTGTTTGGATAACCTGATCCAAACACGGGTATTAGCCAATCAGAACACGCGTAGCACACTTGTTATTTTATAAATGTCTATGACGTAGTCTGTGTCTATTATCTCTCCCGTTCGGTCCGTGGACGAGCGCTAGTTCCAGTTTCCTAGCCGCAAACATCTGTCGCGTATGGGTCTGGTTACGATGTCGCTGCGGAAAACTGAGATATTATAAGTATTTATAAGTCGGTTGCTTCTGTAATATTTTTTCCCATTTTCAATATATTTCTTAAATATTTCCGGAATTCCGACAAAAAGTGAAAGTTTCGACAAATTGGCGATTTGACGACAGGTGATATAGGACGGTTGCCCCCCCCCCCCCCCCCCCCCCCCCCCCCCCCCCCCCCCCCCCCCCCCCCCGCCACCACAATTTTTGCCACTGCTACTTTTGGTAGTACGAGAACTTTTTAGAGTTTTCAATGGTTATAACATAATTAACGTAATCTTTGTTTTTTATTTATTACGTAATCTTTGTTTTTTATTTATTACGTAATCTTTGTTTTTTAGTTATTGTATTTATTGTGCCTATTTGGCACAGACATCTCAACGGTATCTGGAGACTGCGATCCCGTCATTAGGAAATGTTTTCTGTTTTGCACAAGTTTATAGAGCTGAACAGTCTAGAACGACATTTGACAGAGTATGATAACTGTAATATAAAACTGATACTGCGTACATTAAGTTTACTATTATTTAGTGTACAACAGAGTCTAAGGAATCTTAATATCTCACTTGCGGCTAAATAGAGGAATCGCACCTTTCATTTTATAGTAGATTACACCAAGTCCTCAATATATTAGTATTACACTGCCAGTGTCAAAAAGAACTGCTCACTCGTGGTGCAGATGACAATATTAACCAATATCATACCAAAACCGCAAAAAGATTCAGCAAAAAGTTTTAAATATTTAGGAGGCGCTCCTCTGTCCCTGATGACAGCTGCACCTGGGAGACATGCTGACTATTAAATTATTTAGTACATCTGATGGGAAAGCTTCCCAAGCAGAATTTATAGCAGTCCACTTTAACACTTGTTGGATTTTGATCCTGGACCATTGTCTTAATCTAGTTCCTAAGATACTCGAATTGATTGAGATCAGGTGACTGTGCAGTCCAATCCATGACTGTAATTTGCTCGTCATTAAACCATTCCCTAACTAGCCTGCAGGTGTGACATATGGCGTTATCCTGCTGAAATATCCAGCCACTGGTGATTGACAGCAAGTGAGTGGTTGGGATAAGTGCATTTTCGAGAGTATTCATGTAACCTTGTCCATTCAGCCTTCCCTCTATCTTGGTGAGAAAGCCAACACCTTTTGCATTAATGCATTCCAACAACCATGATCCCACCACCTCCATGTTTCACGGTTAGTTGGACGCAATCTTCCATAAATGCCTCCTCTGTCATCCTCCGACATACACTCTGCCATCACTTCAATCCTTGTGGGTTCGTGCAAACTCCAGGCGAGCCTTCTTGTGTCGCTAAGTTAGGCGTAGCTTCTTTCTCTGTTTGCGGTCAATGAGTCCAGCCTCTCTTAGCAGGTGGAAGTTGATACACTCACACCATGCTCAAACTACATCTCTGCTTTTATCTCTGAGCAGTTTTATAGCGATCAGACTTTCTTTTTTGACCTTTGTCCAATTAAAGAAGTTGTATTTGAGCAGTTCTTTTTTAGTACTGTGAGTAGGTTATATTAATTAGGGGGTGGTAGTACATTAGAGTTAGTATTTGAGTTGGTATTATTATTAATATTAAGGTTAGTATAACTTGACTCAAACTAATATGACAATTTGTTTCATTCATCAAGATTTTCCCAACTATTTCAGTACTACATCGAGTTCTGTTCACATTTATTTTATGACCATATATTGTATTTAAAAAGAAAATAAATATAAA
Organism: Chrysogorgia sp. JL179-B06; assembly: GCA_035772405.1. Lineage (NCBI taxonomy): Eukaryota > Metazoa > Cnidaria > Anthozoa > Scleralcyonacea > Chrysogorgiidae > Chrysogorgia > Chrysogorgia sp. JL179-B06. Next base: position 4,693,706 of record JAYKKM010000159.1, read on the forward strand.
CAAAAATTATTAAATTCAGGTATTTAGATCAATGTAGCTGTCATGGTTACGTTAGTAACCCAGGATTGTACAAGTGGGTAAGTATGAAATTAGGATTATGGGTAGTAATTACAAATGGAAGAAAGGTAAAGATAATGGTCAGAACCAAGGTGTCAGTGTGGGTTGGTATCAGAATTAGGGTTGTAAAATACAATTGCCAATATAATGGGAATATAATATTATAGAAGTAATGAGATTAGCAGACTCGCCACTTGTTTTCTCCAAGCATCAGTTTTTTGAAAGAACACACGAACAATAATTCCCTGGGAAGAGTTATACCTATTATGCAGTACCATACAAGCTAATGTCGAGTTCGGACTGTTTCCGGGGTGTTGTCACATTTTCCCAACAAAACTCTCTATCCGCTCTTTACTGAGCTGACCAAAAGCACCTCCTGTTACCATCCTTGCCCTACTTAGCCTGTAGTTAAAGTATCTTTGCTGAATGGATAGCATTTGTGTAGGGCTTCATCAACCATGGATTCAAAGGGAATGCAGAGTCTCCAAGAACCAGTGGTGGCACATTGGCACCATTCACATCCTGTCCAATACATGGGATAAGGTTGTTTTCTGTTATCTCCTTCCAAAGCTGGGTCGATTGTAATATGATTGAATCATGCGAGTTACCTGCATGAAACCCACACGATCCGCATATAAAACGGTAATGTGAATCAACCTTTGCCATCAACACCACCGAATAAATTTTTTTGAAATTGTGATACTCCTTTCGAGCCTCCTCCTTGAGGACATTTAATCGGTATATGACCGCCATCCAGTGCACTCCAGAAATAGTTAAACTGCCAAAGTTCTTCCATATCAAGGATTTTTCTTTTGAAATCATCGCATTTTGGCATATGGCAGTTAACTAATTCTTCCCACATGTTGTTAACAATTGCAACTGCAACTTCATATTGACAATGGTACAAACGGTTGACACCCCGATTCCTGTCATTTCGGCTATCGCGGTATAAAAATAGTCAGCCCTGCTCAAGCGGTACAAACCAATTGCCAACCTACATTCGGGAATAATCGACTTACAAAGTTGAACCATCCAAGATTTCCATCCAATCGGGGCCTGCGGCCCTCGGGATTTATCTGGCGTAAAGCCTCCGTTCTCGGTATTTATCCTATACTATAACAACACGATTGAAAGAGGTTTTGAAGCCCCACGGGAAAAGATTATCGATATATTCATAATAGGTATGAAATTTTCTTGTTTGGTGCAGTGGTTCTGTTGTGAAGCGAACGAGGATATTCTTAGGTCGAATGCACGGGATTTTATGAAATAAAAAGACTCCAAAGCAACGTTTTGAATAAAAGTTTATTACAGAACTTCAGAAGTTTGTTTGAATGATTAGCATGAATAATGTGTATAAATAATGTTCGAGATTCTTACGCATACACATTGATTTAGTATCAATGTATTTAGCATCAAACATTTTATATTGAACGGTCGGTGTCATAAAGGACTGACTAAACCAACAATTTTCAAGAAACGAAATCGCTTGTCTCTTGTATTACCAGCGTCGCTACCTGAGATAGGCGAAACCTTGCTCTCCTTCTTGTTTAGGATCGCTCAGGGATCCTATGAATTTGGGTATTATAATTCATAGGGATTGTATATATAATCCCTGCCACGTATGTCAATCAGCTAATCATTTCATTGTTAACCCCTATTTCCCCCGGGACTATTCAAAAGCCGCCGCCAGCTTTTGAAAATGCTCTTTTGTTCTTGGCAGGTTTCTTCGTCAGATAGAACCCTCAAAAGAACAAAGAAAACCGATTTCATCGTGTTTTAAGCCACGATATAATGAGGATTAAAACCACGAGAGAAACACGAAGTAGCATATTACTATGATTAACAGCATATAACATTACGTTGATTATCATCGATTGCTTTTTTTCTTGATCTTTTAAGGATATTTTGCAAGAAAAGAGCTTTTCGCCATGTGCGGTTCGACATTTGAACCGGGCCTATAAGTAAGAAGAAACGCGTGGTGGCGGCAAGGCGCTATAGCTTATTCATGTAATGAATAAATGAATAGCATATAATGCCATAAATAAAACAAATTTAACCACGAAAGGGTCAAGGCTCCTGTGGTAATAGAGTGGTTTCACTTATTCCACAGTTGGCGAGTAAATACCTGTATTGAAAAGAGTGTTTGACGTATTCCTTCCTCCACGAGTAAATGTCTTTATTGAAAAGAAATGACATTTAATTATTCGATCTTTTGAACGTCAGAACTGTGAAGTTGCCCTCCAGTGTATATGGCCGCTTTGACGTCAGGAGTGAATCTACACAGGACGCAACGTTTCAACAAAGTTATAGGAACAAAAGTACAAGTTTTTAGAGTATGAATTCTAGTTCTCCCATACGACCACATTGTTTCTATAAATCAATGCATTAACGGAATAGATATTTTATATATACCCGCAGACTAAGCAGAGTATGCTGACTGTTTAGCATGGCGTATATGTAATGCCGCGTTTTCCACGTTTCTTTCCACAGTTCTAGAAATACGTTTTTATTTTTTGAAATCATAGCACACGTTTCCAAAATGTTATTTTAAAAACTATTATACGTATGTAACATGACTCAAAAATTAATCTGACATAGAAATTGACCACATTACTTTAAGATACTGACCGAAAGTCGAGTAGGTGTCAGCATATTAAGTAGTGGTTGCTTTGTTTTTCTAAATTATTGTTTTCATAAATTTTACTAAATTTATGAGATGTCATGTGACGTTGTTATTGATGAATAGACAGCTTCCAACAGTGAATCATAATATCTGCACCAAATGCTGTTATCAATAACGTAGAGTCTGGCTGCTATTAATAGCTCAAAAAGCGGACAAACCCAAATTTGACTCACAAATTATTACAAATTAGCTATTTTCTTTTGTTATGGCCGCAAGAATTAGGGGTAAAAGCGGACAAACATCGATACTGACGTCATCTCGACGGAGCGCTATTAAACAATCATGACTTGGTAAGAAGCATCCAGTACATTGTGCATGGTCAGAGTGCAATTATATCTGGCAGCATAAACAATGTCTAACATCACAAACAGAGAATATCTTCTCAGTTCAGCTGAAGCAACTTTTCTTGTGATATTTACTTCAATGCAAATTGTCGTTGGATCAATAGCAAATGCAGTTGAAATCGTCTTTTTTTGGTCCAAGCGACATCAACATCAAACTTCATCAGATAAATTAATATTGAACTTAGCGTTGGCTGACTTCGTGGCTTTGACAACATACGTGCCATGGCGGGCATACATCTTACATTTACGAGAGGTCACCAACGATTATCGATATTATACTTCGTTATTTGTTGTGTGTATATTTTGTACAGGGAATGCAGTTTTACTCATTGCTATGGACAGATTTGTTGCCGTCATACGTCCTTTAAGGTACAACGTTTTTATTACTAACAAAGTAGTATGGATTTCTACGGTTCTATCGTGGATTTCAGCATTTTTAGTTGCACATTGGTTAAGTTATATGTTGAAATTTCATCGAAAATACGAATTATTTTTATCTGCCTTGTCTTTTGGTCAGCTCATAATCATCTCTGTTATCTACACAATTGTCTTTCGATCAGCAAGAAAGCAAGCTCTAAATGTTGGTAAACAACTGAAATCTTTAAAAGCATCTCAACAAAATAGTCATCTACGCATTTGGAAAACTGTTCTAACTACATTCTCTATAGTCTGTATGTTTTATGGAACATTTCTGCCCTATTCTGTTTATCGAATTATGTCGTCGGTTGACAAATCTTTGTCCAATAATACAAAGATAATAACATGGCGGTGGATAATGGCTTTTACTTTCCTTAACTCTTGTATCAATCCTTTTATTTATTTCATTGGAATGACAAAATTTAGGAAAAGTTTGAAACGTTCTATTGCCAACGAAATAGAGAATTTAAATATTCTGTAAATACCGGAATATTAAGATGCATAGTTTGTTCAGATATTGGAACACTTACGATTCATTCAAAATAAACATGTTAAAAGGGTATTTTTTTAAACGATGTAATATGAAAGATAATAAGAGCGGCAGTGTTTCATGAAATAGAAGTAAAAGTTAAACTACAGAAATAACATTAATAGATTACTAACGTCTACAGTAGTAAACATGTGAGAGCCTGTTTAGGTACTGACTAATCAAATGTGCTATATATGGCGTGACATGAATATTTATAATGAGATAGAGAGAAGTAATGGGTGCGGATAACGCTACTTTCTCTGCAGATGCTGACGATAAGAAAATAAAGCTGTTCAAATATTATATAATTATTATTTAAAAGATATTAAAAAGGATTATTAAATGTGATAAATGTGATTGAAATATAAAGCACGGCTGCCCAAGTAGTTTTAATTAATAAACATTTTAATCAAGGTAAAGAAGCCACGCTTGTATAAATAAATGTTGTTATAAGTTGACAGAAATTTTTTTAGTCTTGTGTTAGTCTGTTTACAGTGATGCTCGAAATCATTAAGATTCTTAGAAGAAAGAAGAAACTACATGATGACTTAGGCCTTCTTTTCACGAGCGAGGCAGGCAGCATAACAAATACAGGACCTATATGCATGAGGTGAAAATGAACCGTATGTTGTGTTATCTTGCGTTGCGTTACCAGTCGTCAATCTTTCTGCAGATTCTTACACGTAGAACGAGTATTTTGATTGGCCATATGTCTAGTAATTAGATATCCGAAACTCCTTTGTGCTTGCGTTTTGTTCGATTTTCATGATCACAACCGCCGCAAGCCCAACAATAAGCACAAGGAAAAGGAAACGTTTTCATCCTTGTGCTTGCGTCAGTGCTTGCGCTTTCGTCGAGCCTCTTTTCACTGTGAAATAAGGAATCTTGTGCTCGCGCTTATGCTTGTGCTTGTGCTTGCGTCGCTCTTGAAGACGAGGCATAATGTCCTTATGGCCTATATCTGGAAGATACGATAATTTAATGTCATATTTGTATGATGTAATTAATTGTTTCAGTGCACGGCACAATTATAACATTGGTGAATCTGTTGGCAAACGTCCAAATCCAGTTATCGGATGGTGGTTAGCACCTTGCCATGAACATCTTAACTTTCTCCTGATAATGAAACCAGTTTTTATTATTATTAAAACTTTATTTCAATACGGAGTCCAATTCACAAAAGTGCTCTTTCTTTACATAAGTGTGTAGCAAGTAGGGAGGGGGGGGGTGTGACTGCAGTCGCATAATAATTCTTGAAATAATAATTGAGAAACGCTTACAATAATATAAAATTAACAGAAACATTTTTTAAAAATTGTGTGTTTACTGCTGTCTGAAGATAATAATATACACCTTATTATTTAGCGAGAGGAGAATGCAGATGCACCAAAAACTAAAACGTCAGTCTGCTTATTTGTTGACGTACTCGTTTACGTCATTGTCCTCTGGAAACGCGGCGAACTTCAATTAAGCAGCTAACAACAAGCTTCGATTTATACAGGGTGTATAAAAAAAAGCGGAACCTCGGAATTTCCCAAGAAATCCACTGTGTTCTTAAACAAAAAATATTTTCGCCACTGGGAATTTAAAATAGCTTGTAATCGTATTCCAGGGGCATAATTGTCTAATTTATACTACAAACTCGAGCACGTAAAGCAGAAGTTGTTTATTTATTAGCAATTCGACAGTTATGCCCTTGAAGCTATTTTAAGTTCCCAGAGGCCTAAAATCTTTTGTGCTAATAAAAACAAAGTGGATTTCTTGGGAAATTCCGAGGTTGCGCTTTTTTTTTGCGTATGTTGAGGATGCCGTGAAAGTGCACAAATCTTTTGTCTTACGTTCATTAATATTTATACAGCACAGTTGAGTGATTAAACACAAACACTGCCATTGGCTGCTTGCTCATTATACAGAAAATACAATGTGTTCAGCAAGTGTAAAAGTGCAACATTTGCATAAACGTGAACAAAAACATAGAACAAAGACTTTGGCCGCGCGTTTCCAGACACTATAATAATTCTAGCGACTATGTTTACATCATTACTCGTAATCTTTGATAAATTATTATTTTGTGCTGTGATGTTTATATTTTAGCTGTAATACATAACCTTAGCTATTCCTATTCAAATTTATTAATATCGCTCACTCTTGAAAATGAATTTTCAAAACGGATTTTGTAGCGAAAAATGACGCCAGACCACTTTGCTGTGCTTTTTTCTGAAGCAATTGCAACAATTTTAGCAGGGGTGTCCGGTTTAATGCAAGCATATTATTTCTCTTTCGAATGTTGTTGAATACGTATTCCCAACTATTCTTCGGAAATTCAAAGTTATGGATAAACTCGAGACGAAATAATTGAAAAATACTTCCTCCTTGGATTCTAGCTTGTTCATTTATTGTGAACGTTAGCTTGAGGCATCTGAAAAGAATCCTTGAAAATAGAGGTTGTAGAAGACGAAGATCTCGAAACATTATAGACGAGTTGATAATATAGTGGAGGAAAGTGCTATAGTGTCATCGAATATCGAGCAATACATCACCAGCGGCTTATCAAATGATCAACAACTATAGTCGTGACGCAAGTTGCTGTTCGTCAAATTTTAAGAATTTTGACTTCGATAAAATTCACAACCTGTGTAATTTTTGCAACTCAAAGTTGGACAAATGGACAGCGGTGTAGATGAAAAACAGATCGGCGCATGGGGGAAACAGAGCGGCGTGCAAGTGTCCACCGCTGTTATGATGTGTTTATTGTTTTGTTGATAATTAGTGAAAATGTTTGGACGAGCTCTCGAATCGACATATATTTAGGTATTAAAAGGTTGTTTCGGTAATCGCAGGCTGACAATAAGTAAAAAAATCGAAATCGAACTTTTGTTTTGAAACTGATATAGGATTAGGGTTATAGTTATAGGTTACTAGGATTTGTATATCAATAAAATCATAAAATCATGACGTATAATGTCACTATGATGCCCACGGTTTACCAGGATCCATCGCGAGCAGAAAGCAAACTTGGCAACATGAAAAATAACCTCATAACCAGGGTATACCAAGATTGCATGAAACATTCAGGATAGCCAACGTTTATTGATGAGGGCGTTAAACAATTCAAGGGAAATACTTCATCTTATATAATTGATCCGTACAGGTAAAAAGAAGACAAAAGAAATGTACTTTTAAAATATTTTTTTAATAAAACTTGAAATGTGTCATCTTTTGTGTATTTTATAAACGCTCTTAAATTCAGAATTCAAAATTCAGGAAATTACATTTCAGAGACTCTAAAATTCAAAATTTCTTAAGGAATTGGCATGCCCTGGCACGGACCTTAATTAGCAGTCTGTTCTACCTTTGGCACTTGGAAACTAAAACATTATTTCACATGATCTCTTGTTTTTCAACGATGCTTTGGAAAGTAAAATAACACAAAAATATCAACGTTAAAAACAGCATTGTTGAAATGTTGCAATTTTACACGATCCTTGCACTATACTGTTCTAATTAACAATTAGACAACGAGTCCAAGTTGTCTATGAGCGAATAGTCAACGAAGTCGAAACCTGAGTTGACTATTCGCTCACAGACAATGAGGACGAGTTGTCTGATTGTTTTAGTAGAAACAAATTAGTGGACTATTACAAATCATGCATTCTCCAAAAAATTATCCAAAAACTAATCTGAAACCTCCACCAAAACGAGAGTTTTCTGCCATTGTTTTGAGCGCGTTTCGCCATCATGGTCTATCACGAATAGACAACGGTTGAGTAGCCAATCAGAATTCAGCATTTGTAATGGACCATGTGGTCAGTTTCTACTAACGTTTGATAAACCCACATTTAAAATATTTATTTATACTGAATAGTGCTATAAAAAAGTATTTCATAGAGCTTTAGGGTTATTTAGGGTTAGGTTGGAACATTTTAGTAACTATTCTTTGAATTACAAATCAAAAGTGATTCTCAAGAGTGATGACAAATTGAATTTCTAAAACTTTCAATACTATTCAAATTCCTCACTAAATTTGACAACCTGTTCCATAACACGCGCTCCACTATATAAATTTTACAATATGATGCTGCCAGATGAGTGTCCCTTCTGGGCCACCGTATAACCTTATTCAAAAATGGCCGCTGAATTAATATTCTTTTATATGCATATAAATTGGCCCTTATATGAACTCGTTTTCATGTACGAAATTGAAAAGGATTCTTGCTTTAAAACGAGGTCATAAGGGCCAATTGATATGCATATAAAATAATTTTAAATTATCGGCCATTTATGAATAAGGTCTATCGATATATTCAAGTGAACCATATGTTTATTAGAAAAGCGATCACAAAAGGTTGATCGCTCGATAAAAAGCACTAAATGGAAATCTACCTTTATCCAGTCATTACAAAAACGTGTCATTAACTCACTATTTCTATCTACTTAGCTGCATGTTCCCATCCACTTAGGGGTTAGCCTGGTTAACTGGGCTGAGTTTGTCACGAAAATCTTTCCTCGACCCAAAAAGATAATTTTAATTAACTTTATACTCTTCCTACAGCCAAACTAAATCAGTTCTGCTTTAAAATATTATTTTAGGTATCTATAGTAGCCATGATAAGAACTTTGTTAAGATAATCAGCCTGACTAACCAAGCTAGCTCGGCTTATATAAACAGCCCTTTAAAAGGACATAAAGATCTTTATACTCTTCCTACAGCCAAACTAAATCAGTTCTGCTTTAAAATATTATTTTAGGTATCTATAGTAGCCATGATAAGAACTTTGTTAAGATAATCAGTCTGACTAACCAAGCTAGCTCGGCTTATATAAACAGCCCTTTTAAAGGACATAAAGATCTTTATACTCTTCCTACAGCCAAACTAAATCAGTTCTACTTTGAAATATTATTTTAGGTATCTATAGTAGCCATGATAAGAACTTTGTTAAGATAATCAGTCTGACTAACCAAGCTAGCTCGGCTTATATAAACAGCCCTTTAAAAGGACATAAAGATCTTTATACTCTTCATACAGCCAAACTAAGTCAGTACTACTTTAAAATATTATTTTAGGTATCTATAGTAGCCATGATAAGAACTTTGTTAAGATAATCAGTCTGACTAACCAAGCTAGCTCGGCTAATATAAACAGCCCTTTAAAAGGACATAAAGATCTTTATACTCTTCATACAGCCAAACTAAGTCAGTTCTACTTTAAAATATTATTTTAGGTATCTATAGTAGCCATGATAAGAACTTTGTTAAGATAATCAGTCTGACTAACCAAGCTAGCTCGGCTAATATAAACAGCCCTTTAAAAGGACATAAAGATCTTTATACTCTTCCTACAGCCAAACTAAGTCAGTACTCCTTTAAAATATTATTTTAGGTATCTATAGTAGCCATGAGAAGAACTTTGTTAAGATAATCAGCCTGACTAACCAAGCTAGCTCGGCTAATATAAACAGCCCTTTAAAAGGACATAAAGATCTTTATACTCTTCCTACAGCCAAACTAAGTCAGTACTCCTTTAAAATATTATTTTAGGTATCTATAGTAGCCATGAGAAGAACTTTGTTAAGATAATCAGCCTGACTAACCAAGCTAGCTCGGCTAATATAAACAGCCCTTTAAAAGGACATAAAGATCTTTATACTCTTCCTACAGCCAAACTAAGTCAGTTCTACTTTAAAATATTATTTTAGGTATCTATAGTAGCCATGATAAGAACTTTGTTAAGATAATCAGTCTGACTAACCAAGCTAGCTCGGCTTATATAAACAGCCCTTTAAAAGGACATAAAGATCTTTATACTCTTCCTACAGCCAAACTAAGTCAGTACTCCTTTAAAATATTATTTTAGGTATCTATAGTAGCCATGAGAAGAACTTTGTTAAGATAATCAGCCTGACTAACCAAGCTAGCTCGGCTAATATAAACAGCCCTTTAAAAGGACATAAAGATCTTTATACTCTTCCTACAGCCAAACTAAGTCAGTTCTACTTTAAAATATTATTTTAGGTATCTATAGTAGCCATGATAAGAACTTTGTTAAGATAATCAGTCTGACTAACCAAGCTAGCTCGGCTTATATAAACAGCCCTTTAAAAGGACATAAAGATCTTTATACTCTTCCTACAGCCAAACTAAGTCAGTTCTACTTTAAAATATTATTTTAGGTATCTATAGTAGCCATGATAAGAACTTTGTTAAGATAATCAGCCTGACTAACCAAGCTAGCTCGGCTAATATAAACAGCCCTTTAAAAGGACATAAAGATCTTTATACTCTTCCTACAGCCAAACTAAGCAAGTTCTACTTTAAAATATTATTTTAGGTATCTATAGTAGCCATGATAAGAACTTTGTTAAGATAATCAGCCTGACTAACCAAGCTAGCTCGGCTTATATAAACAGCCCTTTAAAAGGACATAAAGATCTTTATACTCTTCCTACAGCCAAACTAAATCAGTTCTACTTTGAAATATTATTTTAGGTATCTATAGTAGCCATGATAAGAACTTTGTTAAGATAATCAGTCTGACTAACCAAGCTAGCTCGGCTAATATAAACAGCCCTTTAAAAGGACATAAAGATCTTTATACTCTTCATACAGCCAAACTAAATCAGTACTACTTTAAAATATTATTTTAGGTATCTATAGTAGCCATGATAAGAACTTTGTTAAGATAATCAGTCTGACTAACCAAGCTAGATCGGCTAATATAAACAGCCCTTTAAAAGGACATAAAGATCTTTATACTCTTCATACAGCCAAACTAAGTCAGTTCTACTTTAAAATATTATTTTAGGTATCTATAGTAGCCATGATAAGAACTTTGTTAAGATAATCAGTCTGACTAACCAAGCTAGCTCGGCTAATATAAACAGCCCTTTAAAAGGACATAAAGATCTTTATACTCTTCCTACAGCCAAACTAAGTCAGTACTCCTTTAAAATATTATTTTAGGTATCTATAGTAGCCATGAGAAGAACTTTGTTAAGATAATCAGCCTGACTAACCAAGCTAGCTCGGCTAATATAAACAGCCCTTTAAAAGGACATAAAGATCTTTATACTCTTCCTACAGCCAAACTAAGTCAGTACTCCGTTAAAATATTATTTTAGGTATCTATAGTAGCCTTGATAAGAACTTTGTTAAGATAATCAGCCTGACTAACCAAGCTAGCTCGGCTAATATAAACAGCCCTTTAAAAGGACATAAAGATCTTTATACTCTTCCTACAGCCAAACTAAGTCAGTACTCCTTTAAAATATTATTTTAGGTATCTATAGTAGCCATGAGAAGAACTTTGTTAAGATAATCAGTCTGACTAACCAAGCTAGCTCGGCTTATATAAACAGCCCTTTAAAAGGACATAAAGATCTTTATACTCTTCCTATACAGCCAAACTAAGTCAGTACTCCTTTAAAATATTATTTTAGGTATCTATAGTAGCCATGAGAAGAACTTTGTTAAGATAATCAGCCTGACTAACCAAGCTAGCTCGGCTAATATAAACAGCCCTTTAAAAGGACATAAAGATCTTTATACTCTTCCTACAGCCAAACTAAGTCAGTTCTACTTTAAAATATTATTTTAGGTATCTATAGTAGCCATGATAAGAACTTTGTTAAGATAATCAGTCTGACTAACCAAGCTAGCTCAGCTTATATAAACAGCCCTTTAAAAGGACATAAAGATCTTTATACTCTTCCTACAGCCAAACTAAGTCAGTTCTACTTTAAAATATTATTTTAGGTATCTATAGTAGCCATGATAAGAACTTTGTTAAGATAATCAGTCTGACTAACCAAGCTAGCTCGGCTTATATAAACAGCCCTTTAAAAGGACATAAAGATCTTTATACTCTTCCTACAGCCAAACTAAGCAAGTTCTACTTTAAAATATTATTTTAGGTACAGGGGTATCTATAGTAGCCATGATAAGAACTTTGTTGAGATAATCAGTCTGACTAACCAAGCTAGCTCGGCTTATATAAACAGCCCTTTAAAAGGACATAAAGATCTTTATACTCTTCATACAGCCAAACTAAGTCAGTTCTACTTTAAAATATCATTTCGGATATCTATGCAGAAAATATTGGATATCTATGCAAAAAAAGCCAAAGTTCGGTTGAATTTCCATATAAAATCCCGAAATGACGTCACATAGACTATCGGTAGTAAAAGTCGAAATTAAAATCAGCTGTTATTTCTAAAATAAAACATTATCGTAAGAGTTAGGGTTAGTATATATTAGGTGGAGGGTTAGGGTTAGGATTAGGGTAAGGTTTGGGTTAGCCACTATGTTTTAAATTTGGGGATATTATATGGAAATCGAGCCCAAAGTTCTTCCATACTCAAGGATTTTTCTTTTGAAATCTTCATCGCATTCTGGCATATGGCAGTTAACTAATTCTTCCCACATGTTGTTAACAATTGCAACTGCAACTTCATTGGCAATGGTACAAACGGTAGACACCCCGATTTCTGTCATTTCGGCTATCGTATAAAAATAGTCACCCCTGCTCAAGCGGTACAAACCAATTACCAACCTACATTCGGGAATAATCGACTCTTCTGTTAACGACTCTCGCTGTAAAGTATGCCTGATTTGGTGAAGTATGAACCTAAATGTTGCTCTGGATACTCTGAATGTCTTCTTAAATCGCTTATCAGAATAGGATGTCCATACAAAGTTGAACCATCCAAGATTTCCATGCAATCGGCGGCATGAACGAACACAGATAGGCGTTTATGCGACGATATAATGAGGATTAAAACCACGAGAGAAACACGAAGTAGCATGTTGATTAACAGCATAATAACATTACGTTGATTATCATCGATTGCTTTTTTCTTGATCTTTTCAGGATATTTTGCAAGAAAAGAGCTTTTCGCCATGTGCGGTTCGAAATTTGAACCGGGCCTATAAGTAAGAAGAAACGTGTGGTGCCGGCAAGGCGCTATAGCTTATCCATGTAATGAATACATGAATAGCATATAATGCCATAAATAAAACAAATTTAACCACGAAAGTGTCAAGGCTCCTGTGGTAATAGAGTGGTTTCACTTATTCCACAGTTGGCGAGTAAATACCTGTATTGTAAAGAGTGTTTGACGTATTCCTTCCTCCACGATTAAATGTCTTTATTGAAAAGAAATTACATTTAATTATTCTGCGATCTTTTGAACGTCAGAACTGTGAAGTTGCCTTCCAGTATATATATGGCCGCTTTGACGTCAGGTGAATCTATGAATTCTAGTTCTCCCATACGACCACAATGTTTCTATAAATCAATGCATTAACACGGAATAAATATTTTATATAACCCGCAGACTAAGCAGAACTTATACTATGTTGACTGTTTAGCATGGCGTACCTGTATATGGTTCTAGAAATACGTTTTTATTTTTTGAAATCATAGCACACGTTTCCAAAATGTTATTTTAAAAACTATTATACGTATGTAACATGACTCAAAAATTAATCTCACATAGAAATTGACCATACTACATTAACATACTGAACGAAATTCGAGTAGGTGGCAGCATATTAAGTATAGTGGGGCATTTTCCATAGTGCAGGCTTTGTTTTTCTAAATTATTGTTTTCATAAATTTTACTAAATTTATGAGATGTCATGTGACGTTGTTATTGATCAATGCAAAGCTTCCAACAGTAAATCATAATATATGCACCAAATGCTGTTATCAATTAAGCAGTCATGACTTGGTAAGAAGCATCAACGTATACTCATTGTGCATGGTCAGAGTGCAATTATATATGGCAGCATAAACAATGTCTAACATTACAAACAGAGAATATCTTCTCAGTTCAGCTGAAGCAACTTTTCTTGTGATATTTACTTCAATGCAAATTGTCGTTGGATCAATAGCAAATGCAGTTGAAATTGTCTTTTTTTGGTCCAAGTGGCATCAACATCAAACGTCATCGGATAAATTAACATTGAACTTAGCGTTGTCTGACTTCGTGGCTTTGACAACATACGTGCCATGGCGGGCATACATCTTGAATCTACGAGAGGTCACCAAAAATTCTCGATATTATACTTCGTTATTTGTTGTGTGTATATTTTGTACAGGAAATGCAGTTTTACTCATTGCTATGGACAGATTTGTTGCCGTCATACATCCTTTAAGGTACAATGTTTTCATTACTAACAGAGTAGTATGGATTTCTACGGTTCTATCGTGGATTACAGCATTTTTACTGGGAATTGGACATTGGTTAAGTTATATATTGAAATTTCATCCAAAATACGAATTATTTTTAACTGCCTTGTCTTTTGGCCAGCTCGTCATCATCTCTGTTATCTACACAATTGTCTTTCGATCAGCAAGAAAGCAAGCTCTAAATGTTGGCAAACAACTAAAATATTTAAAAGCAACTCAACAAAATAGTCTACGCATTTGGAAAACTGTTCTGACTACATTCTGTATTGTTTGTATGTTTTACGGAACATTTCTGCCCTATTCTGTTTATCGAATTGTGTCGTCGGTTGACAAATCTTTATCCACTAATACAAAGATAATAACATGGCGGTGGATAATGGCTTTTACTTTCCTTAATTCTTGTATCAATCCTTTTATTTATTTCATTGGAATGACAAAATTTAGGAAAAGTTTGAAACGTTCTATTGCCAACGAAATAGAGAATTTAAATATTCTGTAAATACCGGAATATTAAGATGCATAGTTTGTTCAGATATTGGAACACTTACGATTCATTCAAAATAAACATGTTAAAAGGGTATTTTTTTAAACGATGTAATATGAAAGATAATAAGAGGGGCAGTGTTTCATGAAATAGAAGTAAAAGTTAAACTACAGAAATAACATTAATAGATTACTAACGTCTAAAGTGCAATGCCCTTCGTCACAGTGAAATATGAGTTGAAGTAAACATGTGAGAGCCTGTTTAGGTACTGACTAATCAAATTTACTATATATGGCGTGACTGATGAATATTTATAATGAGATAGAGAGAAGTAATGGTGCGGATAACGCTACTTTCTCTGCAGATGCTGACGATAAGAAAATAAAGCTGTTCAAATATGATATAATTATTATTCAAAAGATATTAAAAAGGATTATTAAATGTGATAAATGTGATTGAAATATAAAGCACGGCTGCCCAAGTAGTTTTAATTAATAAACATTTTAATCAAGGTAAAGAAGCCACGCTTGTATAAATAAATGTTGTTATAAGTTGACAGACATTTGTTTAGTCTTGTGTTAGTCTGTTTACAGTGATGCTCGAAATCATTAAGATTGTTAGAAGAAAGAAGAAACTACATGATGACTTAGGCCTTCTTTTCACAAGCGAGGCAGGCAGCATAACAAATACAGGACCTATATGCATGAGGTGAAAACGAACCGTATGTTGTGTTATCTTGCGTTGCGTTACCAGTCGTCAATCTTTCTGCAGATTCTTACACGTAGAGCGAGTATTTTGATTGGCCATATATCTAGTAATTAGATATCCAAAACTCATTTGTGCTTGCATTTTGTTCGATTTTCATGATCACAACCGCCGCAAGCCCAACCATAAGCGCAAGCACAAGGAAAAGGAAACGTTTTCATCCTTGTGCTTGCGTCAGTGTTTGCGCTTTCGTCGAGCCTCTTTTCACTGTGAAATAAGGAATCTTGTGCTCGCGCTTATGCTTGTGCTTGTGCTTGCGTCGCTCTTGAAGACGAGGCGTAATGTCCTTATGGCCTATATCTGGAAGATACGATAATTTAATGTCATATTTGTATGATGTAATTTATTGTTTCAGTGCACGGCACAATTATAACATTGGTGAATCTGTTGGCAAACGTCCAAATCCAGTTATCGGATGGTGGTTAGCACCTTGCCATGAACATCTTAACTTTCTCCTGATAATGAAACCAGTTTTTATTATTATTAAAACTTTATTTCAATACGGAGTCCAATTCACAAAAAGTGCTCTTTCTTTACATAAGTGTGTAGCAAGTAGGGGGGGGGGGGGGGGGGGGGGTGTGGCTGCAGTCGCATAATAATTCTTGAAATAATAATTGAGAAACGCTTACAATAATATAAAATTAACAGAAACATTTTTTAAAAATTGTGTGTTTACTGCTGTCTGAAGATAATAATATACACCTTATTATTTAGCGAGAGGAGAATGCAGATGCACCAAAAACTAAAACGTCAGTCTGCTTATTTGTTGACGTACTCGTTTACATCATTGTCCTCTGGAAACGCGGCGAACTTCAATTAAGCAGCTAACAACAAGCTTCGATTTATACAGGGTGTATAAAAAAAAGCGGAACCTCGGAATTTCCCAAGAAATCCACTGTGTTCTTAAACAAAAAAGATTTTCGCCCCTGGGAATTTAAAATAGCTTGTAATCGTATTCCAGGGGCATAATTGTCTAATTTATACTACAAACTCGAGCACGTAAAGCAGAAGTTGTTTATTTATTAGCAATTCGACAGTTATGCCCTTGAAGCTATTTTAAGTTCCCAGAGGCCTAAAATCTTTTGTGCTAATAAAAACAAAGTGGATTTCTTGGGAAATTCCGAGGTTGCGCTTTTTTTTTGCGTATGTTGAGGATGCCGTGAAAGTGCACAAATCTTTTGTCTAACGTTCATTAATATTTAAGCACAGTTGAGTGATTAAACACAAACACTGCCATTGGCTGCTTGCTCATTATACAGAAAATACAATGTGTTCAGCAAGTGTAAAAGTGCATACATTTGCATAAACGTGAACAAAAACATAGAACAAAGACTTTGGCCGCGCGTTTCCAGACACTATAATAATTCTAGCGACTATGTTTACATCATTACTCGTAATCTTTGATAAATTATTATTTTGTGCTGTGATGTTTATATTTTAGCTGTAATACATAACCTTAGCTATTCCTATTCAAATTTATTAATATCGCTCACTCTTGAAAATGAATTTTCTGTTATACGTATAACTGTTATACGTATAGGATAGAAAACAGTGTAAACATACGAATATACGTTTTAAATATTCACGGCGAAAAATGACGCCAGACCACTTTGCTGTGCTTTTCTCTGAGGTGTCCGGTTTAATGTAAGCATATTATTTCTCTATCGAGTGTTGTTGAATACGTATTCCCAACTATTCTTCGGAAATTCAAAGTTATGGATAAACTCGAGACGAAATAATTGAAAAATACTTCCTCCTTCGATTCTTGAGGAACGTTCATTTATTGTGAACGTTAGCTTGAGGAATCTGAAAAGAATCCTTGAAAATAGAGGTTGTAGAAGACGAAGATCTCCAAACATTACAGACGAGTTGGTAATGTAGTGGAGGAAAGTGCTATAGTGAAATCGAATATCGAGCAATGCATCACCAGCGGCTTATCAAATGATCAACAACTATAGTCGTGACGCAAGTTGCCAGTGTTCATCAAATTTTAAGAATTTTGACTTCGATAAAATTCACAACCTGTGTAATTTTTGCAACTCAAAGTTGGACACATGGACAGCGGTGTAGATATGCAAAACAGATCGGCGCGTGGGCGAAACAGAGCGGCGTATAAAAATAGTGTCCACAACACAAATAATGTCCACCGCTGTTATGATGTGAAAGAACCTATAACTATTTGTGGCATATAGACGGCTACAACAAGCTTAAACAATTTGGATTCTGCATACATGATTCTTTTCAGCTGTCTCAAACTAAGGCGTATGGCCGTGACAATAAATTTCAAGATTTTAGGAACGTATTTAGTCCCAGCACGAAGTATTTTCAATTATTTCGTCTCCTGGTTAACCCATTACTTTGAATTCCTGGTGAACTGTTAATTGGGAAGTATGACCTGTACTCCAGACAGAGCATACTGTAAGATAATTAAAACTGATTTCGATAAAATTCACAACCTGTGTAATTATATTTTTGCAACTCAAAGTTGGACAAATGGACAGCGGTGTAGATGAAAAACAGATCGGCGCGGCAAATTTCGAAACCGTAGACTATGGTTGGCCGTTTGTTGCAAAATTCAACAGTGTGTATTTGCATTCAAGAATGCATATTTATTTAACTTCAACCTTGAACATTCACATTCAACACAAATATTTATTCAACTTCAACCTTGAACATTCACATTCAACACAAATATTTATTCAACTTCAACCTTGAACATACACATTCAACACAAATATGTATTCAACTTCAACCTTGAACATACACATTCAACACAAATATTTATTCAACTTCAACCTTGAACTACGCGAGTTCCCGGACATACGGTCGGTTTATTTATTCAACAAATCGTGTGAATATTTATGCAACGATCCGCCCCAGTCTCCCTTGCTCAATTTTTCACGCCAAAAATAATCCAAAATGGCGGAGCAGAGTGAGGTGTTGTTTATGGACGGCTTTGATGACATTTTAAATTTGTTAAATGTTTGCGAGGAAGAAAACAACGTTAATGAACCTTTCATTGAAGCAGTGATCTATCGTTTGGAAAAGGCAGTAAAATTTGTGGAACACATACTACCAATAGTAAACGAATGTAAAGATGAATTAAACGAGGTTGTAGGTAATTTAAGAATTTTATATCACGGATGGTGCCGTAAACTACAATCACTGGGGCAAAGACATAACACAGCCTGTACTCATTTGGCAGTGTTCTGCACTAGTGCTCCTGAATATTGCGTAATTACAGGGCCAGGAAGGCCTAAATATAACATCGATGAAGAGGTTTTATTAAACTTAAGGGATCTTGGCTTTAAGTGGAAAGAGATAGCTCAACTATTGCTGGTATCACGTTGGACGTTATGGCGAAGAGTGCGTGAGCTTGGTATTGCGGAAAGAACTGGGTTTTCAGATATTACAAATGAACAGCTTGATGATATTGTGAGAGCCTTTATGAACATTCAAGGATCCTTGGTGGGCTATTCAATGGTTCAAGGTCACTTGAGGAATATGGGTATCAATATTCAAAGAGATCGTATTCGATCAAGCATAGTACGAGTGGATCCAAGCAACTGCCGTTTGCGATGGGCAACAGTGGTTTCAAGGAGAACGTATTCAGTAGCTGGTCCAAACAGTTTGTGGCACATCGATGGCCACCATAGTTTAATCACCTGGGGTTTTGTCATACATGGTGGTATTGATGGTTACTCACGGTTAATTTGCTTTTTAAAGTGCTCCACCAATAACAGGAAGGAAACAGTTGAAATGTTATTTTTACAAAGTGTCCAGAAGTATTCGTGGCCCTCTAGACTCCGCTCAGACTATGGAGGTGAAAATGTTTTGGTCTGGGAACACATGATTGCTATGAGAGGCAATAATAGGGGATCTGTTCTGACTGGCAGTTCCACCCATAACCAAAGGATTGAACGTTTATGGCGAGATGTATTTAGGTGTTTTGGGAATGTATTTTATTATACCTTTCAGTCAATGCAAGAATCTGGTTTGCTTGATATTTCCAACCCCTTACACATGTTCATTCTTCACTATGTGTACCTTCCAAGAATTAATGCTGCAATTGAAAGTTTTGTTGATGCTTGGAACAGACATCCAATTAGAACGGAAAGAAACTGGAGTCCAGAACAAATTTGGTCAAACGGAATGATAGATAGAACCAATGAAAGGCTTTTTGCAGTGGCAGATGTAAGAGGTGAAGCTGAAATGGGTGATGATGACTTACAGTGGTATGGTACTGATCCTGATGGGCCTATACCACCAGATGATGGACTACATACTGTTGAAGTTAACAATGTGGATTTTGAACTACCAGATGAGATCATGATAAGATTAGCAAATGAAATCAACCCACTTGAAACATCCCAAGCTTTTGGAATAGACATTTTTCAAAGAGGTGTTGCATTTATGCAAAACATACTACCACTATGAAGTAAAACTGTTATGAAGTAAATAAATTGTTCATATATAATGACACTGTACTTTTTCGTTTTGTCAATTATTTAAAAAAACTTTAATTTTAACTATAAACACAGTTTGTAGAAGAATGATGCAAAGATCAATGTAAGTCTGTAGTTATGTTGTTAATGAAGTACACTTTGGTATAAAATACAGTAAATGACTCCTTGAATACATAACTGAATAATTATTAAGATTTTTGCACATGTAAAACTCTTGACAACTCCATTTCGTAGCACATAATTTATTTATGTTTAGTGGTAAAATGTAGCCTGAAGCACTCTATCCAGTCAGTTCTGTTTATAATGTGCCATATTGTTTATATATATGTGCTAGAAGACAATATAGTGGTTATTACATAATGTTTTGGTTTCCAATGTGATTGTGTTAATGTTTTTGAAAAATAGGTACTTTGTGTGACAAAACAATATTGGTTGATCATGTGCAGAATGGACTGGATATCATTTTCAAGTGCAAAGTGTGTCCAAAAATTATTCACTTACATATTCATCCTTTACTGATACCAATACATTACTTTTTATAAACATTTGTGAATATGAAAACATTTATGAATAAAACTATATATATATAACAATAAAATAATTATGCACTGCCAAGGAATAAGCCATGTAAACTGTAAAGTACTCAGGAACACAAAATTTTCTACAACAATATTTGTAGATAACATGCAAAATATTAAATACATGTTCTTACAAGTAAACAGTAACAGTGTTCATACAGTGGTAAACGACTTTCCAGATAAGGAAATCGCTGCATTGAATGCAGCGTCAAAGAGTCCATATGATGTGAAACAATTTGGCATCAACAACGAAAAGGTGCATGTTGATGCATGGATATAACCTTCACTATGAAAAGCAACATTGATTTGGAAACTCTGCACTACAGGTATACTCTTGCTTCCAGTGCAATACTGCATTACCTGCATTAGCCTTTCACGTGATGACTGGTCATAAGGAGCTTTCTCTAATTTCAGCTTCTGTTTGTCCTGTGCCGATTTCAATAAAACCCTTTAATAAAATCATGTCATCTTTTATCGAATAGTCTGATATGTAGTTATCACGAATTTCGTGTTCATCAGGTTTATCAAGGAGATGAACTGATTTTGGGTAAAATTCGTGGGGAGGAAGCTTCTTCTTTTTTTCTTTTTTAAGGCGCCATGGGTGCTGATACGTACTAGCCCTCTTAGAACCAGCACTTGTTTGGACAGTAGCAGATTGCTCAGCTTGAGGCAACCCACTGGAGCTGCCAGTAGGTCTAGGAGTAGTCAATTGTAATGAATTAGCTACTTCTTGACTTGCCGATCTTGCCGAACTTCCTATAAGTTCTCTCGTTCGTACCAATAGGTTAGTGTTCCCTTGTCGACCATTTCGTTGTATCTCCATTTCATTTCTAACGCATTCTCGAACGATTTGGGTGATTTCATCTCTACTACTCCTCTGCTCCGCCATTTTGGATTAATTTGGAGTGAAAATTGAGCAAGGGAGACTGGGGCGGATCGTTGCATAAATATTCACACGATTTGTTGAATAAATAAACCGACCGTATGTCCGGGAACTCGCGTAGTTCAAGGTTGAAGTTGAATAAATATTTGTGTTGAATGTGTATGTTCAAGGTTGAAGTTGAATACATATTTGTGTTGAATGTGTATGTTCAAGGTTGAAGTTGAATAAATATTTGTGTTGAATGTGAATGTTCAAGGTTGAAGTTGAATAAATATTTGTGTTGAATGTGAATGTTCAAGGTTGAAGTTAAATAAATATGCATTCTTGAATGCAAATACACACTGTTGAATTTTGCAACAAACGGCCAACCATAGTAGACGGTCGGACACCTCTTTGATGGTCGGTGGAATCTTGGAACTTTTTTACGCACCCTATTTTTTTGATAATATTCTAAACCAAACCCTAAAACTAACCCTACTAAAATCAATAACACAGACCACTCGGCTATGCAAACGAACTTGAAATTTTTTGGTTGATAATCAATATTTATGTAACCCATTGTAAGTAAACTATATATATACATAATAAAAAGATTCCACCGATCATCAAAGAGGTGTCCGACCGTCTACGGTTTCGAAATTTGCATCGGCGCGGGGGGGAAACAGAGCGGCGCATAAAAAATAGGCGTGCAATACGTGCAAGTGTCCACCGCTGTTATTATGTGTTTATCGTTTTGTTGATAATTAGTGAAAATGTTTGGACGAGCTCTCGAATCGACATATATTTAGGTATTAAAAGGTTATTTCGGTAATCGCAGGCTGACAATTACAATAAGTAAAAAAATCGAAATCGAACTTTTGTTTTGAAACTGATATAGGATTAGGGTTATAGTTATAGGTTAGGATTTGTATATCAATAAAATCATCAAATCATTCCGTATAATGTCACTATGATCCCATGCACGGTTTACCAGGATCCATCGCGAGCAGAAAGCAAACTTGGCAACATGAAAAACAACCTCATAACCAGGGCACAAGATTGCATGAAACATTCAGGAAAGCCAACGTTTATTGATGAGGGCGTTAAATAATTCAAGGGAAATACTTCATCTTATATAATTGATCCGTACAGGTAAAAAGAAGACAAAAGAAATGTAATTTTAAAAGGTTTTTTTAATAAAACTTGAAATGTGTCATCTTTTGTGTATTTTATAAACGCTCTTAAATTCAGAATTCAAAATTCAGGAAATTACATTTCAGAGACTCTAAAAATTCAAAATTTCCCAAGGAATTGGCATGCCCTGGCACGGACCTTAGCAGTTTGTTCTACCTTTGGCACTTGGAAACTAAAACATTACTTCATATGATCTCTTGTTTTTCAACGATGCTCTGGAAAGTAAAATAAAACAAAAATATCAACGTTAAAAACAGCATTGTTGAAATGTTGCCATTTTACACGATCCTTGCACTATACTGTTCTAATTAACAATTAGAGAACGAGTCCAAGTTGTCTACAAGAGAATAGTCAACGAAGGCGAAACGTGAGTTGATTATTCGCTCATAGACAATGAGGACGAGTTGTCTGATTGTTAAATAGACAATGAGGACGAGTTGTCTGATTGTTAAATAGACAATGAGAACGAGTTGTCTGATTGTTAAATAGATAATGAGGACGAGTTGTCTGATTGTTAAATAGATAATGAGGACGAGTTGTCTGATTGTTAAATAGACAACGAGGACGAGTTGTCTGATTGTTAAATAGATAATGAGGACGAGTTGTCTGATTGTTAAATAGACAATGAGGACGAGTTGTCTGATTGTTAAATAGACAATGAGGACAAGTTGTCTGATTGTTAAATAGACAATGAGGACGAGTTGTCTGATTGTTAAATAGATAATGAGCACGAGTTGTCTGATTGTTAAATAGACAATGAGGACGAGTTGTCTGATTGTTAAATAGATAATGAGGACGAGTTGTCTGATTGTTAAATAGACAATGAGGACGAGTTGTCTGATTGTTAAATAGACAATGAGGACGAGTTGTCTGATTGTTAAATAGACAATGAGAACGAGTTGTCTGATTGTTAAATAGATAATGAGGACGAGTTGTCTGATTGTTAAATAGATAATGAGGACGAGTTGTCTGATTGTTAAATAGACAATGAGGACGAGTTGTCTGATTGTTAAATAGATAATGAGGACGAGTTGTCTGATTGTTAAATAGACAATGAGGACGAGTTGTCTGATTGTTAAATAGACAATGAGGACAAGTTGTCTGATTGTTAAATAGACAATGAGGACGAGTTGTCTGATTGTTAAATAGATAATGAGCACGAGTTGTCTGATTGTTAAATAGACAATGAGGACGAGTTGTCTGATTGTTAAATAGATAATGAGGACGAGTTGTCTGATTGTTAAATAGACAATGAGGACGAGTTGTCTGATTGTTAAATAGACAATGATGACGAGTTGTCTGATTGTTAAATAGACAATGATGACGAGTTGTCTGATTGTTAAATAGATAATGAGCACGAGTTGTCTGATTGTTAAATAGACAATGAGGACGAGTTGTCTGATTGTTAAATAGACAATGAGGACGAGTTGTCTGATTGTTAAATAGATAATGAGGACGAGTTGTCTGATTGTTAAATAGACAATGAGGACGAGTTGTCTGATTGTTAAATAGATGAGCACGAGTTGTCTGATTGTTAAATAGACAATGAGGACGAGTTGTCTGATTGTTAAATAGATAATGAGGACGAGTTGTCTGATTGTTAAATAGACAATGAGGACGAGTTGTCTGATTGTTAAATAGATAATGAGCACGAGTTGTCTGATTGTTAAATAGACAATGAGGACGTGTTGTCTGATTGTTAAATAGACAATAAGGACGAGTTGTCTGATTGTTAAATAGACAATGAGGACGAGTTGTCTGATTGTTAAATAGATAATGAGCACGAGTTGTCTGATTGTTAAATAGACAATGAGGACGAGTTGTCTGATTGTTAAATAGATAATGAGGACGAGTTGTCTGATTGTTAAATAGACAATGAGGACGAGTTGTCTGATTGTTAAATAGATAATGATGACGAGTTGTCTGATTGTTAAATAGATCATGAGGACGAGTTGTCTGATTGTTAAATAGACAATGAGGACGAGTTGTCTGATTGTTAAATAGATAATGAGCACGAGTTGTCTGATTGTTAAATAGACAATGAGGACGAGTTGTCTGATTGTTAAATAGATAATGAGGACGAGTTGTCTGATTGTTAAATATACAATGAGGACGAGTTGTCTGATTGTTAAATAGACAATGAGGACGAGTTGTCTGATTGTTAAATAGACAATGAGCACGAGTTGTCTGATTGTTAAATAGACAATGAGGACGAGTTGTCTGATTGTTAAATAGACAATGAGCACGAGTTGTCTGATTGTTAAATAGACAATGAGGACGAGTTGTCTGATTGTTAAATAGACAATGAGCACGAGTTGTCTGATTGTTAAATAGACAATGAGGACGAGTTGTCTGATTGTTAAATAGATAATGAGCACGAGTTGTCTGATTGTTAAATAGACAATGAGGACGAGTTGTCTGATTGTTAAATAGATAATGAGGACGAGTTGTCTGATTGTTAAATAGATAATGAGGACGAGTTGTCTGATTGTTAAATAGACAATGAGGACGAGTTGTCTGATTGTTAAATAGATAATGAGCACGAGTTGTCTGATTGTTAAATAGACAATGAGGACGAGTTGTCTGATTGTTAAATAGATAATGAGGACGAGTTGTCTGATTGTTAAATAGACAATGAGGACGAGTTGTCTGATTGTTAAATAGATAATGAGCACGAGTTGTCTGATTGTTAAATAGACAATGAGGACGAGTTGTCTGATTGTTAAATAGACAATGAGGACGAGTTGTCTGATTGTTAAATAGACAATGAGGACGAGTTGTCTGATTGTTAAATAGATAATGAGCACGAGTTGTCTGATTGTTAAATAGACAATGAGGACGAGTTGTCTGATTGTTAAATAGATAATGAGGACGAGTTGTCTGATTGTTAAATAGACAATGAGGACGAGTTGTCTGATTGTTAAATAGATAATGATGACGAGTTGTCTGATTGTTAAATAGATCATGAGGACGAGTTGTCTGATTGTTAAATAGACAATGAGGACGAGTTGTCTGATTGTTAAATAGATAATGAGCACGAGTTGTCTGATTGTTAAATAGACAATGAGGACGAGTTGTCTGATTGTTAAATAGATAATGAGGACGAGTTGTCTGATTGTTAAATATACAATGAGGACGAGTTGTCTGATTGTTAAATAGACAATGAGGACGAGTTGTCTGATTGTTAAATAGACAATGAGCACGAGTTGTCTGATTGTTAAATAGACAATGAGGACGAGTTGTCTGATTGTTAAATAGACAATGAGCACGAGTTGTCTGATTGTTAAATAGACAATGAGGACGAGTTGTCTGATTGTTAAATAGACAATGAGCACGAGTTGTCTGATTGTTAAATAGACAATGAGGACGAGTTGTCTGATTGTTAAATAGACAATGAGGACGAGTTGTCTGATTGTTAAATAGATAATGAGCACGAGTTGTCTGATTGTTAAATAGATAATGAGCACGAGTTGTCTGATTGTTAAATAGACAATGAGGACGAGTTGTCTGATTGTTAAATAGATAATGAGGACGAGTTGTCTGATTGTTAAACATACAATGAGGACGAGTTGTCTGATTGTTAAATAGACAATGAGGACGAGTTGTCTGATTGTTAAATAGACAATGAGCACGAGTTGTCTGATTGTTAAATAGACAATGAGGACGAGTTGTCTGATTGTTAAATAGACAATGAGCACGAGTTGTCTGATTGTTAAATAGACAATGAGGACGAGTTGTCAGATTGTTAAATAGACAATGAGGACGAGTTGTCTGATTGTTAAATAGACAATGAGGACGAGTTGTCTGATTGTTAAATAGATAATGAGGACGAGTTGTCTGATTGTTAAATATACAATGAGGACGAGTTGTCTGATTGTTAAATAGACAATGAGGACGAGTTGTCTGATTGTTAAATAGACAATGAGCACGAGTTGTCTGATTGTTAAATAGACAATGAGGACGAGTTGTCTGATTGTTAAATAGACAATGAGCACGAGTTGTCTGATTGTTAAATAGACAATGAGGACGAGTTGTCTGATTGTTAAATAGACCATGAGGACGAGTTGTCTGATTGTTAAATAGACAATGAGGACGAGTTGTCTGATTGTTAAATAGACAATGAGGACGAGTTGTCTGATTGTTAAATAGATAATGAGCACGAGTTGTCTGATTGTTAAATAGACAATGAGGACGAGTTGTCTGATTGTTAAATAGATAATGAGGACGAGTTGTCTGATTGTTAAATATACAATGAGGACGAGTTGTCTGATTGTTAAATAGACAATGAGGACGAGTTGTCTGATTGTTAAATAGACAATGAGCACGAGTTGTATGATTGTTAAATAGACAATGAGGACGAGTTGTCTGATTGTTAAATAGACAATGAGCACGAGTTGTCTGATTGTTAAATAGACAATGAGGACGAGTTGTCTGATTGTTAAATAGACAATGAGCACGAGTTGTCTGATTGTTAAATAGACAATGAGCACGAGTTGTCTGATTGTTAAATAGACAATGAGGACGAGTTGTCTGATTGTTAAATAGACAATGAGGACGAGTTGTCTTATTGTTAAATAGACAATGAGCACGAGTTGTCTGATTGTTAAATAGACAATGAGCACGAGTTGTCTGATTGTTAAATAGACAATGACCACGAGTTGTCTGATTGTTAAATAGACAATGAGGAGGAGTTGTCTGATTGTTAAATAGACAATGAGCACGAGTTGTCTGATTGTTAAATAGACAATGAGCACGAGTTGTCTGATTGTTAAATAGATAATGAGGACGAGTTGTCTGATTGTTAAATAGATAATGAGCACGAGTTGTCTGATTGTTAAATAGACAATGAGCACGAGTTGTCTGATTGTTAAATAGACAATGAGGACGAGTTGTCTGATTGTTAAATAGACAATGAGCACGAGTTGTCTGATTGTTAAATAGACAATGAGCACGAGTTGTCTGATTGTTAAATAGACAATGAGGACGAGTTGTCTGATTGTTTTAGTAAAAACAAATTAGTGGACTATTACAAATCATGCATTCTCCAAAAAATTATCCAAAAACTCATCTGAAACCTCCCCAAAACGAGAGTTTTCTGCCATTGTTTTGAGCGCGTTTCGCCATCATGGACTATCACGAATAGACAACGGTTGAGTAGCCAATCATAATTCAGCATTTGTAGTGGACCATGTGGCCAGTTTCTACTAACGTTTGATAAACCCACATTTAAAATATTTATTTATACTGAACAGTGCTATAAAAAAGTATTTCATAGAGCTTTAGGGTTAGGTTTGTACATTTTAGTAACTATTCTTTAATACAAATCAAAAGTGATTCTCAAGAGTGATCACAAATTTAATTTCTAAAACTTTCAATACTATTCAAATTCCTCACTAAATTTGGCAACCTGTTCCATAACACGCGCTCCACTATATAACAAACGTTTTAAATACTCAGAATGCAGTTGAAGAATTTTTAAATTAATAATCTTTAAATTAATAATAAAAGTATTAATAATAATAAAATTAATTAATAATAATAATAAAATTAATTATAATAATAAAAAATAATATATAATATATAATAAAAAATTAATAATAATAAAAATATTAATAATAATCTTTAAATTAATAATAAAAGTATGTATGGGCGGAATCATTCATAATTTTATACATAGTTATTGATTTTTGATGGTTACTACTAGTCTCGAGATTTAAGCAACATTAACCAAGTTGAGATAACATTACAGTTGGTCTGACCTCGCAACCAACCCTAGAAATAATTATTGCAGCTCTATTTAGTATTTTTTTGTAAATTGCACACAGTTCCCGCACACGTACTGTGCAACAATAGTCAAAATATGGGAGCACCAATGCTTTGTAAAGCAATATCTAACAGAGGGCGCATCTAAAGGAGCATTCGGAACCTTTTATAGAGACCTTTGGGATTACAATTTTTCAATATGATCCTGCCAGATGAGTGTCCCTGGGCCACCGTATAGACCTTATTCAAAAATGGCCCCCTTATGAACTCGTTTTCATGTACGAAATTGAAAAGGATTTTTACTTTAAAACGAAGTCACAAGGGCCAAATTGATATGCATATAAAATAATTTTAAATTATCGGCCATTTATGAATATTAAGGTCTATCGATATATTCAAGTGAACCATATGTTTATTAGAAAAGCGATCACAAAAGGTTGATCGCTCGATAAAAAGCACTAAATGGAAATCTACCTTTATCCAGTCATTACAAAAACGTGTCAATTAACTCACTATTTCTATCTACTAGGCTAGCCCCTAAGTGGGAGAGAACACAGCTTGGTTAACTGGACTGAGTTGTATCACGAAAATCTTTCCTAGACCCCAAAAGATCATTTGAATTAACTTTATGTTCTTCTTGCAGCCAAACTAAGCCAGTTCTGCTTTAAAATATCATTTTGGATATCTATGCAGAAAATACTATCGCCATGATAAGAACTTTGTTAATCAGCCTGGCTAAACGGGAACCTGCATGCTAGCTTATATAAACAGTCAGTAAAACACTCAGCATTAAAGAAATACCTAATTGTTTCGGTGTTTGGACGGCCTGATCCAAACACGCGGGATGTTGCGAGACTTACAGGCGAGTAATGACTACAGGCGTAATGAAACACGAGCCGCTAGGCGAGTGTTTTTTAGCTTTTCGAAAGTCGAGCAACATCCCAAGTGTTTGGATCAGGCCATCCAAACACCGGAAAACCATTAGGTATTTCTTTTATAAAATAATATGAGCAACGCAAACTTGAGTAATCTTTTGGTGGGAAATTTCAGGCCATCCAAACACGGGTATTGACCAATCAGAGCTTGCGTAGTATACATGTTATTTTATAAACGGCTATCGCCACTAAAGTTGCTCGATAGTCTAAAATCATGAGAAATTGTATTTTTCCCCATAAAAAGTTTTGTAATGCAGATCTGAGCTTTATTTTGGTTCATTGCATAGATCTAGCAGTGGTCTTGATTATTGAAACGTTTCATACTTGTAGCATTAATGTATATCTAGATAAATTGTGTTTATGATAAGCGGCAGAGTTTATGCAAATTAGTTTTCTGGATTTATTTTAAACACAATTTCTCCACTCAGGTAAACTTTGCATGAGGGTATAACATTTTTCAATAAACAAGATCACCACTAGAGCTATGCAATGAACCACGATGAAGCTCAGATCTGCATTACAAACATTTTTATGCGGAAAATGCAATTTCTCATGGTTTAGACTATCGAGCCGCCGCCTTAAGCTCAAAAATCGAGAGATCTGAGAACGAAACTTGCTGAAGCTTGTCTCAGATCTCTCTTGATTTTGGAACGTCTATAGACGGATGGCATCAAATGATGACCAACTTACAGCGAGCTACAAGCAAATTCTTGCGATAACTGGAAAAGAGGCTTACATACACTACGTCATAGTACATGTCATGAAAACACAACACGCGCGGGATACGCGCAAGACTCAATGGGGGTTGGCGAGGTTTGGTGTTTTTTGTTGTTGAATAAAAGAAGGAAGAAAGATAATTGAGTTTCTGAGGTGCTATACGACAGTACATAACATACCTATAAGTAATATCAGACATGAGGGAAATTAGTGATTATACTATACCTCAACTATAAATTGTCCAATCAATGAGCTAGATTTGTACCACGTGAGCAGTCAATTTAAACTAAAATTCCCCGCTATTTCTCCGGGGCGTGATATTGGACCTCGAATCACCCGCTGATCACGAATACACCCGCTGATCACGAATACACCCGCTGATCACGAATACACCCGCTGATCACGAATACACCTGCTGATCACGAATACACCCGCTGATCACGAATACACCTGCTGATCACGAATACACCTGCTGATCACGAATACACCCACTGATCACGAATACACCTGCTGATCACGAATACACCCACTGATCACGAATACACCTGCTGATCACGAATACACCTGCTGATCACGAATACACCCACTGATCACGAATACACCTGCTGATCACGAATACACCCGCTGATCACGAATACACCTGCTGATCACGAATACACCCGCTGATCACGAATACACCTGCTGATCATGAATACACCTGCTGATCACGAATACACCTGCTGATCACGAATACACCCGCTGATCACGAATACACCTGCTGATCACGAATACACCTGCTGATCACGAATACACCCACTGATCACGAATACACCCGCTGATCATGAATACACCTGCTGATCACGAATACACCCGCTGATCACGAATACACCCACTAATCACGAATACACCTGCTGATCACGAATATACCCGCTGATCACGAATACACCTGCTGATCACGAATACACCTGCTGATCACGAATACACCTGCTGATCACGAATACACCTGCTGATCACGAATACACCTGCTGATCACGAATACACCCACTGATCACGAATACACCTGCTGATCACGAATACACCCACTAATCACGAATACACCTGCTGATCACGAATATACCCGCTGATCACGAATACACCTGCTGATCACGAATACACCTGCTGATCACGAATACACCTGCTGATCACGAATACACCCGCTGATCACGAATACTAATTGCGGAACAATAAGACGTTTCAAGACAGCATTCAATATTGTTTCGGTATAATATATAATTTATAGACCCTGCGCTCGGGGAATTCGTCGAAATATTACCCCTCGGGATGATATATCATCCCTCGAGGTAATATTTCGTCGAATATAATTACCCTCGCTCATCAATGATAAAATCCAGACATGTCATGTATTAATTTGTAATACCATGATTGACGAAGTAAATACATTTGTAATGCACTGTTAGAAGTGTTGACGTGAAACAATTTGTTAATGTTTGAGTGAAAATGAAAATGTAAAAGTAAATATTAATGTTTGCATGATTATTGTAATTGTCTTGATTAGTTAAAGTGCCCCTGTGATCAAATTTTTCGTATCCCGAATTTTTACATATTTGTAAAGAGCATGGTGTTCTTACTCAACTTGCCAAATTTCAAGGAATTTCTAGCATGGGAAGTCACCTTTTCAGACTGTTTTTATACGAGATTATACGGCCGCCATTACTCGAACATGTTCCGGAAGCTTAGGTTGCGATTACAGAAAGTGACGTCAAAGACTCAATACGTGGCTAGTTGTGTATGAATATAAAGCTACTTGGGGAAACCTTTCTTGGGGTAACTGGTCGTATAATTTCCATAAAGCTTGTCACGTGTTGAGTCTTTGACTTCATAATCACATAATCTGCTGTGAAATCGCGGGCTCGTCTGGAACAAATTTTGAGCAATGGCGGACAAAATTTGGGCGAAATTGGAGGTTAAATTTCTTGTGATAGAATGTGTTGTTCATTTTTTTTGGCAAATATTCATTTTATTAACCTAAGATTATGTTCTGTAACAAAAAATGCCAGGAAACGTAATGTGATATTTCGTCGCAGGGGCACTTTAATGCATTTCTTTGTTGTGTAAAAGAGTATTGTTTGGATGTTTGCTTAATGCTCATGCATGTTAATGCGGGAAAAATTAGAAATTTGCCAGGTTAGAGGGAGAATTAGAGATTAAATATATCGCCCGGTGAGAACAAAAGAAACTGAGGCAATCATGGTATTAGTATAGGTAATAGTATGATTTCGAGTGCAATTTGGAAAAAACACGCACGAGTGAGTTTTTCAAAGACTATCAAAATAGCGGTGAAGGCTAAAAGGGATGACTCAAAAGGACCTTTACATTTTTTAGAACTACTAATCCTAACCCTAATCTCAATCTTAATCCTAACCCTAACCATAACCTTGATCCTAACCATGATCCTAACCTTAAACCTAGCCCTAACCGGCTAACCGTAGCTATCCATAACCTAACGAAAAATAAAAAAACAGAAAAAAACAGAAAGGTCCTTTTGAGTCATCCCTTTTAGCCTTCCCCCAAAATAGCACGGGTCCGAAGGACTAGTGTTATTTGAGGTCTTTGAAAAACTCACTTGTGCGTGTTTTTTTTCAAATTGCACGAGAAATCATACTATTACTTATTAATAATATACATTTGCATTGTGATAACATATTTTTGCACGGTTTAAGCCTGGTTCACACGAGAACATAATCATAATCATAAGGACAAGACAAAGGCAAAACAAAGGAATAAAGTTAAGCCTGCGACATAAGGATCGTCATAAGGACAAGACAAAGGCAAAACAAAGGAAGAAGTCAAGCCTGCGCGCGACATAAAGATGGACATAATCATAATCATAAGAAGCATAAGCCAAGCATAAGAAGCATGAGGCGAGAACAAAACAAAAGAGGAAACAAAGAAAAATTCTCGTTGTTTTGTCTTCGTACGTCCCAGAGGAAAAGTCATGCTTTGTTTTCGTTGTTTATGTTTGTGTCACTCGTGTAAACCAGGCTATAGGATTAACTGCACTCGAATCAGCCAATCACAGTCGAGAAACATTTTCCTGTATATTATTAACCAGGATATGAAATCCGAGATGAAATCGGCCCGAGTAACTGCAAATAATCAGGAGGATTTCTTCTCCTGGTGTTCTTTAGATAAACACGAACGTAAAGAGGAGCCTTCTTGTGGAAATTAGTAGCTCGATCTGCACCTGTAGCATTTGATATCTGCCCGATTAATCACAGTGTACATTAGAAGACGCGCCCGGAGAAAGTGTGTAATTTATGCTCGCAAAGTGTGACGGGATGTGTTCATAGATACTTTACTGTAATTGGTTGATTAATGGTTGTTTCTATGGATACGCGGTCAGAGAATCACTTGAACTCAAGACTGCTGTCAGCGAACACGTTTTTATTCAAAGCAAGCGATAAATATTTTGATCTATTTGAAACGCAATTCTATTTTGGAAGAAAATGAATAGTTTTAAATCCAAGAATAGTTCGCCTGAATACAAAACTTGAATGTATCCTCTGTTTCAGCGCTGAGTTACATAACAATCTGAGTTAAATTTCTCAAATATTATCTTGTCGCAGGCTGGTCGATAGCTAGTTTTCCGAGGTTGACCGCAAGGCTTCATTGGACAGTCACCTCAATTATTGAGGTACATGTCCCACAATGCACAAAGCGCAAAATTACACACTTTCTCCGGGCTCATCTTGTCATGATAAACAGACTTACATTTACTTAACTTACCAGCTGCCAAAACATGACGATCAATATCACGTGAACAACGATATTGCAGGCTGACGTTTCATATAAGAATCCCGAATTCCCAACGTTAGTCCTAACCCTAAATCAAATACCAGTATAAAATCCTAACTCTTACGATAATGCTTTATTTTTGAAATAACAGCTGTTTTTAATTTCCAATTTTTCTCCGATACTCTATGTGACGTCATTTCGGGATTTATATGAAACTTCACCCGTGATATTCGATGCCTGGGCTAGCTGGAAATAAAATAAATTTTAGATTATCTGGAACTGATAAGCAATACCCTTATGAAGCTTTTATCCAAATTTTCTGCAGACTATTTACAGATTAATTCAACTACAACGAAGTAGAGAGCGACTTATATATTTTTAGTACATTAGGGACCGGTCATTATTTGATCCCATATTACTTCATTAGATCCCATTACTTCTCTGAAGGGTTGGGTAGCAAAATTTTCATGACTATTCACATTAAAAATTAAGAGTTCATCATTTAAAATTGTAATCTCGTCATCCGTTCTCCTTAATCATCATTGCACATTAGCTTTTATTGTATTCCTCTGCTTGTTTTGCT
Organism: Chrysogorgia sp. JL179-B06; assembly: GCA_035772405.1. Lineage (NCBI taxonomy): Eukaryota > Metazoa > Cnidaria > Anthozoa > Scleralcyonacea > Chrysogorgiidae > Chrysogorgia > Chrysogorgia sp. JL179-B06. The sequence continues at coordinate 4,728,046 of JAYKKM010000159.1, forward strand.
TGGATTCCTGCTCTGTATATGGAGATAATAATCTGAAAGTTACATTAGGATCTGACTGTATATCTATTTGGGTTTGTTATTAAAACGTGTATCGACGATATGTCGGGAATTGGTCTTTATATAAAATGTTTCTTCTTGGGTTGGGTAAAAGATTTTATTTACCCATAAAATGTTGGGACGATTAAATTGCTGATCTTAATTTTGGGTAAAATTTTTTTCCAGCACCAAATCTATTTCTCTTCGGCCCCCACCCCGACCATAAATATTGACTGCTTCCTTAGAACGTTACGCGTTGCTGTATCTAATTACTGCAGTAGCAAGGTGAGAAAATGAGGGACAGTTGTAGATCACTAGCTCACAAGAGGGGGGCGAAAGTTTTTAGGAAAAATCGGCACTAGCTAGTTTGTACAAATATTAAAATAAAATAAAAGCTGCTTTTACATAATACATTTCGATTTTGAATAAACGAGTTCTTACAAATCATTAATAACTCAAGATTTATAATTATAGCAAATACGTTCAACCGCTTTGAGCTACAGGTTCCCCGAGAAAATAGTCTTTAAATTTCAACTATAATATTAACATAAGTCTTCTAAACACACCCCCCCCCCCCCCCCCCCCCCCCCGCACTACGAGGGGTACTCAGTACGTATAACTTTACATACTAATATTATAAATCATGTCCGATGTCACTAATTTGTGAATTGGTCGAACTAAAGTCTTGATACCGTATTGAACTTTAGCTACCCGAGTATGACCATCCTTTCCGCGGGGTATGTCTCAACGATACGGCCTAACGGCCAACGTCCTCTTGGTAGTCGAGGTTCTAAGGTAAGAACTATGTCACCTTTCATGTCGTTTACTATCTCCGTCCATTTGAGTCTTCTATTCAAAGTCTTTCACTGTTTCGGGAGCTACTTCACCTCCCATTTGCCCATGCAGAAAGCGTTGCATCTCTTGAATCTGACGACTGATATAGGTTAGCGGACGCGAATTAAGTAAGCTCTCCACACCGGTAAATGCAGTAAGTAACTCTTCATCTCGAATTTCACCAGAGCTGCATAAATAGCGTTTTTGGCACACTTGATCATGTCTTCATGAATTCCGCTGAAGTGTGGCCCTGCTGGTGGGTTGAAATGTAACTTTGTTGAACATGTGGACGGTCTTCCGTTGAATTTGATCTTGATCCAATTTACCAACCAGATCGCGCAACTCGCTTACTGCACCAACGAAATTTGTAACCAAGCTCATCGTGAAACACTGCCATGAAATGGCAAACCACTCATTTTGTCTCAAGTATCGTAGAGATTCTGGGTAAAAGCAGCTCGTGAAGAATGCAAGGAAAGAAAAACGAAGCTTGGTAACCAAGTGATGGCGCCGCTACCGCAAGTCCGGCTCAGGTTTACCTTTCGTCCCTTCGACCAATGTTCAGTGGGACCATTCATCACAATTCAAGGGCGAGAACGGGCGAGGCAAAAACGATATATTTGCCTATTCACGTGTCTTGCCACAAGAGCTATGATACCGAAAGTTTTCTCAACGCCTTTACACACTTTACAAGTCGTCGAGGTGTACATGATGTGGCAGGGAACTTCACATGGTGAGGGAGGTATTCTGCAAACATTAGTCGTCCTTCTAGACGGATTATACCATTGTCGTTTATTCGGGGGGATAACTTAACCAAGGGACTCTTGGGTGAGATTGGTTTGTTATTCTTCAGGGCTTTACACTCTTCTGGAAAAGTTTCGAACTGCGCTTGTCGTATATGATGTCGTCTTCGGCATCAACGATCTCTTAAGGTAGGAGCTCTATACCCACAATCTTCTTGTTTTTAGGTTGCATGTTGCACAGAACTCGAATGACCCGAGCATGAATTCGAACCAAATGCATCCAGGACGAATAACGACTTGGGTTCAGTCTCAAATCTTGCCAGTCTACTTTCTTCGGATCCACATCATGCTGAACGGGGTTCAACTGGCTCAGAAGGACCGTTGCTTTCTTGCTTTCCTTCATTTCTTGTGGGGGGTTGTCATCAACTCTAGGCCAGCATTTTTCTTCTTTGAGTAACCAATCGGGACCATTTCACCACAAACGATTACTCTCTATTTCTTCAGCATTCACACCCCTGGATACCAAATCCGCCGGATTCTGCTCGGTGGATACATCAGTGCTGCCATTGTTGAGGATCACCGAACATCTGGATCTCACCAACTCTATTGGCCACGAACGCTCAAAAGTACTTCCCATGTCCTCTTATCCGCCAAAGAACATCAAGGCTATCGGAGTAGAAGGTTACAATGCTCATTGGTACTTCTAAGACTCTGATTAAGGTCTGCGTCAATCTCAAACCAATCACCGCAGCCATCAATTCTAATCGAGGGACAGTCACAGGCACCAAAGGCGCAACTTTACTTTTCGAGGCTAACAATCGAGAAGTTTTTGGATGCGGTTGCTCATACTCAAAGCGTGCATACACTGCTGCACCAAAGGCACTTGTAGATACCGACAAATGTTATCAGCTTAAAGGAAATGATGGTGGGCTATTTTCTGATGCAACGAGGAATTTTCACTTGAGACACACCTGGTAACTGATCGAGCCATGATCGAATTTCGTTTACCACTTCATCCTGTATCTCATCATCCCAATCGTAGCCTCTCGCCCATAAAACCTGAAGTAATATCTTTCCTCGGATGATCACCGTCAAAATCAAGCCAAGTGGATCTAACACTGCAGCTATCTTTTTCAAAACATGATCGCACGGAAGGCGTTAGTGACAATGCAAGGGTATCTTCACTGCTACACCACGATATTACCAACGTTTTTGTGATTGACTGCTCGTCGTTTCGGATTACTAGCTCTGACGCCCAATACTCTTCCGGGATTGCAGGATGACTTGCTCGGAATTCGATACCCACTTTCTTGATTGTTTGTACTTGCTTTGCATTTTTTTGCGCCACGAATTGCGATTCTACAGGTGCCGATTTTTTTCAAAAAACCACTTGGGTGAATTCGTATTCATCCGGCTCTCGGTCGCTTTCGTAGTCACGCCAAAGAATCCTGAAGTATGGACGATCTTTCTCTTCTATTTCAATCTGTATAGTTACATATCCTTGATGTCGCACGCGATTCCGATCGGGTTTCGTCGAAAACGAACAAGGGCGTCGAATAATTCTGCTTGACGTTTCGGACCAGCGTGAATGACATCATTCAGCGACACTCCTTCGTGCAGAGCAGTTGAAGACTATTCACACCTTGGTAGTCGATTTTTCCATCTTGACTATGGGAAAATGAGGCAGATACCAGCTATAGATGGAGGGGACGTTTCTTCTGGCGATAATTTTCGCAAGTAACCCTTCTCGATATAAGCTTGGATTGGTTTTTGATATTCCTCCTTTACAAAGCTGTCCTTGCCTTTTAAATTTCTCTCCGTACTTTCGAGACGTTTCAGTGCCATTTCTCGATTGCTAGCACGACAGCTTTCAGGTTCAGGACAGTCCTCCTTCCATGGCACAGACATGCACGATATCTGATTCCAGTGTATGTTATCGAAGACTCTATTATAAATTATAATTCTTGAGTTATTAATGATTTGTAAGAACTCGTTTATTCAACATCGAGCGCCGTTTTTTGTTCTTTGGTCAACACTTTTGTGCGCTTGATTTCTGTTCCATAACTCTCGACTACCCAGAACTTTCTTAATGTATCATTGACGTCGCAGCAACCTTTGATTGCATTTTCTTGCCGGGTAAAAAAGGAGTGGAACATGTGCGATCGGTTTCCTCTAGCATCTTTTTTCCCTGTATTTCCTATGCATCATGTCCATCCTGCAAGTGTCCCAAACGTGCGATTGGGCCTCCAGTTGGTCCTCGGATATCTACCATCGAGTAATGGAGTTATGCATTGTCGACTCCTATCAATAGATCGACAAAGTCCTTAAACCACTGTGATCTTTTCTAAAACAGCGTAAACATAATTGCTTCTCCTTAGCGAAGTTCCATCGATTTTCAACAGGTTTTTGTTGAAAAAGTCTGCAATCCCATATACCGTGAAACAATCCACCACAAAAAACACACGGTGGTTTAGGTTTGACATCATTCTCATCTTCTGGCTTCGGCTTTCGTTGGTTTCCACCTGCGGTGAAGACGGATCTTTGCTTCCATTTTCCACCAGGCTTAGTTGTTCTTTGGGAGTTGTTTTCTTCTCCTTCAGCTACTACACCATGGGTCATTTCGACTGCCTCTACTCTAATTGAGACTTCTTCTTTTAACCAATCCTGTAGACTAATAACAGGATCTTTCGTTGCTGTGCTCACTCATCCATGTGTAGCTCTCCAACTGACGTTCTGTTAACTTCTTAACCAATAAACTATGCAATGTCCCATCACCCAGCTCCCCGTATTTTCCTTCTGCTTGTAGTTTGACCAAAGTCACACCCACCAGGTCAGCAAACCTTTCAAAGCCTCGCACATCATTGTTACGTAGGGGCACCATTCTTTCTAACTCATCCAGATATGCTCGTAGTTGACGTCTCTGACCTCCAAACTTCGATTTTAAGATCTCTTTTGCTTCCTCATACTCTGGCGATGATACACCAAGTTCTCGAATAGACTCCAGAGCTCTTCCAATCTTCCAAGATTGGAGTCTTGCAATCTTTAAACTAGTTGGCTCTGACGACATGTCAACAATAGTCCCCAATATTCTTCAAACTTGCTTTAATCTCCATCAAATGTTGGTACTTTCAATTGCTTGAGTCGATGATTAATGGTAGGTCCTTGGCTTGCAAAGGTAGAACCAGCAGCATTCTGTTCATTTGTTTATTATTCTAATCTACTGTTTGTGGAGCTCAGATTGTTTGGCTCTTGTGATGGTGGCGGTACAATATCAGTCAGGTTCTGTCCCCCTGTCATATCTACATGTAACACATCGTTACTAAGACAATTCTGACCATCTATTAGCTGTTCTGCACTCTTGTCTCCTGTGCCACTATCCTTGACTTTTCCAACTGCAGGGTTTTCCACAACACTGGTTGCTGAAATTCCAGCAATGAGTACAGTTTGTGCCTTTTCGATGACTTTATTGCAGTCCAATTCCAATTCATCTCATTCTTTCATTATAACTTTTTGATTATCACATTTCCTCAGGGTAGGGATATCAGTGTTTTCAGATTTAGATCTTTTGACATATTGCCAGAATTTCTTCGGGATGGATTTGAGATTTTCACCGATAGTATTTGTCAGATAGTCCTTGTGGACATTTCTAAGCAATTTAACAACTTTATTCCTATTCCTCTGCTGTCTGTAGCCCCTCCAGGCCACTGGATTATTACTACGTTTGACCTTCTTTAAAAGTTTGTTTCTCTTCCTCATTTGACATTTAAGAATTCTAGACATCCAAGGAACTTGGGGTTTAGCTTTGGTCATTTTGGAAGGAATATTGGCATCCATTGCTCATGTAGTCTGGATTTGAAAAGTTTTCCTCCACATTGTTTGTTTCACATTTGTTAAGGAACTCATCATGCGCAGCAAGTATGTCTCTACAAAGACAATTCGTATTCATGCTCTTATATAGGTAGATTTTGTGAGAAGGTTTGGGTGTTTCACGAGGATTTGCATTAATAGTGAAGGTGACAATGTCATGGTCGCTCATGCTAGGGGCTACATTCACATCAGATACCAAAGTTGGTGTTGATGAGAGAACTAGGTCTGGGGTCTTTAAAGATACAGGACGCGTTGGCTCAGTAACATGCTGTGTTAGTGCATTGTCGTCAATAAAGTCTAGAAGTATGTTCATATCACTAGCTGTGGCAGGATTTGTAGCCATTGGTGGATCAGATTTCCAGGTAATATCACTGAAATTGAAGTCACAAGCAATGACAGTGAAAGGATGTTCTTTCTTCGTGGAAGACAGTGTAGCTATGAGGAAACGAGGACTGTGTTGGAACATCGTGGTCAACGAAAGATAATATCAGGGTTGCGTAGATCTACATGAGCTAGAAACACAGCAGCTCTTTGACTACTTTTAATGTTATTACAGTTAACTTCCATGGCATGCAACTTGGCTGAAGATCTTTTCGTAGTTGGAGTGTATGTTTTAGGCGACAAAGGCCTAATTGAAGGTGTCGAGCTCTGACAGCGTCTATCGAATAAATCCATATATTCATTGCTTTGAGCTTGAGAGATAGGATCACATGCTGGAATCTCGAGAACAGAGTAGGCATTAGATATGCTTAGGTCAAAATTCGAATTTAATACTGTGGAGGAAAAGTTTGATGTTCAACAGGCAGGACAAATCCACACATAAGACGAATTTGTTAGAGTCATTTATGTCGCAGCATCGAGTGCGAAGCCAACGATCACACTGGTCAGAGCAGATACCTTTTTGATTAAATTTGACAGGTTTTGTGCACATACTGCAGGGAAGCTTCCATTGTGGCCCAGGGTTAGTTGAAATATCGCCACTCAGAAGTAGGAGATCAAAAATAAGGCGAAGTTGTAAACTCGAGTTCAAGATGGCGTTCAAGTTTCTTTTCGACGTGAAGAATCAAAAGCCTCTGAATCAACGCGCAGTTTGTTGCAAATCTGGATTAAGTATTTTCCCTCAGTAACTGTAAAGTTGGTAGCATCTTCGGCTCGTTTCGGCTCGTTTGAGTAGTTCCAAATGATTAATAAAATGATTTGAGTAGAAAATATTGTGGCCGCCATTATTCGTACCCAGTACCAAAACAAGTAAAAATAAATCGTAGAAAGAAAAGTACATAAAAATTCAACTAAATATATTACAATAAAAATAACTTATATAGCACCAATTTATTTTTGGTGGTCATTCCATGTCTTGGCAGCTGCATAACTAAAACTTCTCTTCATGGCATTAGTTTTCGGCTTTGACAACATCAGCATTTTGACACTCTGACGAAGGGCCTTTGCTCGACACGCTAGATAAGCTCGTATATACTGTATGTGATAATTTACATGTTGAACACCGTAACATAGCACAGACATAAGGATGACCAGTTGACGTCCTAAGCCGACGAGTAAATAGAAAAAGACGAAAATTCAAAGGCTTTTGGAACTACTTTATCGTGGAATAACATGCAGTGCTTTCTTCAATACTTTTTACTTTTACATCAAGATAAATATGTTTTGCTTAGTTGTCCGCGTTCACTTAGAAAATTTATCAATTAGAATCACTTAGAAAATTTATCAAAACATGTCTTCTTAACAACACGAGAAAGTAGTCATATAATAACAATTATTATTATTATTAATGTGTTTGGGACTGGCACTAGATCTAAACCAATCATATTGCAGGAAACATTTGAATTGACCAATCAGAGCGAAGTGGATACTCTCAGATTCGTGTCTTAAGAAAGGTGTTGTGATTATATCGAATTCAAATGTTTCCTGCAATCTGATTGGTTTAGAGCTAATGCCAGTCCCAAACACGTTAATAATTATTATTATTATTATATGACTACTGAGAAAAGATAGTGAAAGCAGTCTAGCACAAATCAACAAACAAATACCAAGACAAACGCAGACCACAGCAGCCCGAGTAATAGTAATAAAGAGGCTCTTACTTCGTGTACCGGACATATATAGAATTTTGTATGAGTAAAAAGCACTGAATAGAACTGCCTCGTTCTTTAAAAAATCCCGTTGTTTTATCTAGCTGGATAGGTTTAATTTATGAACTGGATAATTCCAGGACAAATAAACGGGATTTTTTAAAGAACGAGGCAGTTCTATACAGTGCTAAATTTCTGTATCCGGTATACACAAAGTATATATGTAAGGGCCAAAAAGCGCTACGTTTTACGAGCTGATTATAGAATAACCTCAATATTCTTACAAATCGCAAAGTATCACAAAGTCATCTATCTCACTTCGTCTCTCATCTAGTTTTCAGGATAACATTAATTTTCGGAGTATATTTTATTTTAAAATTTTTAAAATTGCCGGCTGGTTGTGGAGGTCTTATACGTTCAATGATTAAATGGAGTCAATTATATTTGCACTATATGACATCATTTGAATATTATCAGCCAATCAATATCCCCTTTAATGAACCTATATCTATCTTCTTGATGGCCATCTGGACTTTTACAACATTCTTGTATCATTACAAGTAAAAAAATAATCGTTATCTCAAACATGTTTTGTTAAAACTATGTTTTCCATTTTCATAATGATCCGTGGTCATTATTTTTTCAACGTAGTTCCTGTCAGAAGATTATCACACCGCCACAAAATTGTCAATCACTTTTTAGAGTAAGTTCAGTACGATTCCATTTGACTATACAATTGCCATAATGTTTTGCAAATATATTTCTATTCAAATGGCATAAATAAAATAAATTAGGCTTGAAAACAATTGCATATCTTATATTATTGAGGTTTAGCCGATTTCAACTATAAATAAATGGTTTGAACCTAGGAGTATCATTAGATGTGTGAAGTTGATCGTCCAGGTTGTTGTAGTCTTGAGAAAGACTATTGTTGTTGACTGACGTTTCGACGGCCTCAGCGGCGGACATTTTCAAATTGACTCTGAAGATGACCGTTGCTGAGGCCGTCGAAACGTCAGTCAGCAACAATATAGTCTTTCTCAAGACTACAACAACCTGGACGATCAACTTCACATATCTTTCAACTATATTAACAATGCAAGTCGAATACTGCGAAAGGTTGATGTAATGTTATCTATACAATAATACAAACAGGCTCTTGTACTGCATGCATATACAAGGCGTCTTGTTATTATTATTATTAAAAGTCGAAATAATGTACAGCAGATGTATAATGTTACGAGTGAAGGTTCTTGAAATGTTTTAAGTGATGTTTTCTTTACGTTGTCTTAACTTTTTGTTAACTATTTTTCTTAACTATTTCTTCACTGTCTATGCAAGCAAAACACTTTTAGATCACTCATATTAACAATGTCTTTCTTTTCGACATCAATCAACATCCCAAAATCTAAAAACACTTTGCCAAACTGCTCGTAGTCTTCGATTTCCATAGCAGTAAATAAATGGATTAATACAGCAGTTAATAAAAGTGAAAGTAGTAAACCAAATGAAGATTTCTTTGTCCTTCGAACGTGTAAGATACTGAAGAACTGACATTATTCTGTAGATTTCGTATGGTAGAAGTGTCACATAAGATAGAAAAACAATATACAATGTTTTCCAGACTCGTTTTAACATCATCTTGTGTACTATTTGAGAAGCTGAATTGCGACGAACCCTTCTCCAGTTTGCATCTTTCTTCGCTTGTTTCTTTGCAGCTCGAAATATGATGGCATAAAGCACTGAAATGATCAGCAATTGCAGCAAGTTAACACCACATATAAACTTTCTGAAATAATTGTCATGAAAATGAAAACGGTATGAAATCCAGTGACTAATTCCCAAGATTACTGCTGTCATCCACACTGCTGTTATCATAAACAACGACATCTTCCTTGTCACGATAGATTTATAGCGAAGAGGATAAGATATTGCCACAAACCTGTCTATTGCAATGGCGACAACGGAAAAACTGCTGCAAATTAAACACATAAGATTTAAAGATAAATATATCATGAAACTTGTTATAGAGAAGTTATCATTGTCTTGGTTTAGTAGTGAAGCATGAAACGGCAAATAAGTTGTCATTGCAAAAAAGTCAGCCAATGCTGAATTGAGAACAAGTAGATCAGCTGGAGTTCTTCTTAGTTGTGGTCTTGCGATGAATGTGATGATTACCAAGGCATTGGCTGTTGCTCCGATGACAATTTCTGTAATAGTTATGATGAGAGGAAACATGATTGTTTTACTGGATTTAATATTTAGATCTTTTTCTTTGATGAAAACACTGCAAATATCCTTTCTCAATACGCGCACGTGATATCAAAGACCGGGTGATTTATTATTAAAAGACGTTTATTATCTTTACGTTTATAAAGATGTTTCCAAGCTTGTTGCAATGGCCACTAAATGAATGATAAATTATAATCTCGTATATATTATAGCCTACAGAGCCAAGTGCCTTATGACGTATACATAAAGATAAAAGTTGTTTATTGCTAAGCTGACTGTAGGACTGGATTGAGCTTTCTATATTGTATCTGATGAGCTGATTTTGAAGACTGCATATTTGCATAATGTAAATTGACGAGAGATCATTAGAAGCTCAGTGTTTGCAAGCAAATCAAACTGTGACGCTCGCGAAATAGGTTTAGTGTCTGGCCAATATAGTTTCTTTGTTAACATTAAATGCATAAAATATTGAACCTAATTTGACGTCTCATATTAGGCTTCTATCACTCGATAATTACTAAGGACGGCGGCCATTACTAAGGGACGAAAGTCGCAGTAAATCTGTAGGTATAGGCCATGAATCGTTGTGCCCAGTAATTTGAAAAATATCTTCTGGTCCTCTGAACCATATCTTCTGGGTTAGTATTATGTTCAGGGTTCGCGTTAATGTTATAGGATTAGGGTAAGGTTTGGGGTTAGGATTATGTTTTAAATTCGGGATAATTATATGAAACGTCAGCTCACTTTTACCGAGGCGTCTTTTAAATTAGTTATTGTAAAGCGGAAAGCTCTCGTGAAAGGGTAACTAAACTACTGAAACGAATGTTCCTACATATGTTTGATTTTCGCTTTTTGAATGGACACATTTCATGCAAGTTAACCGACACTTTGCACTTGCACTTGCGAAGAGCAGTCGTTTATGGATAGTTTGTGTCATTGAGATAGAAATATTCCTATCTCATTCAAATGTTTTTACTTTGTCTTTTGGGTTTTTCTTAACGACACAAACGACCAAGTGGAAACCAGGATTAAGCACTTTTACGTCTTCAGTAACGACGGTAATTTGCGCAGAGATGTGAGCTGTTCTTTATATAAGATTGACTTTAACGGTGAAGACTAAAAGGAATGACTCAAAAGGACCTTCACCTTTTCTAGAACTTCTAATCCTAACCCTAATCTCAATCCTAACCCTAACCTTGATCCTAACCTTAACCCTAACCCTAACCGTAGCTAACCCTAACCTAATCTAATAAAGACTAGACAAAACAGAAAGGTCCTTTTGAGTCATCCCACCGACTTTAACAAAGACACTCCATGCGGTTGCGTAAATTCTGGATGATGGGGGCATACACCCAACTTTTAGCCAAGGGGATGACTATTGTTGACATCCTTCCACTTTTTCGATTTTTAAAAAAATGCTGTGGAGAAGAATCATTATATACTTAGATTGATTTTATGGCGGTTTTCTGTATATAATACAATTTCTAATTTTTTTCCACTTGATCAGTAGCATATCTATTGATATCTGTCAATTTGAATGTAAAGGTGAGGTAAGGGGTTTGGGAACAAGACTGTTTCTCACCGCAGGCCTAAATGAACGCAGGCTGTGACCAATCTCGTTCCCAGAGCCTGCGTTCCTTTTGGCCTGACGTGTGCCAAGAAATAGAGGTTCTGGGGAACTCTGATGAAAAAGTCCCCAAAACGCTGATCTCGAAAGAAGACTGGATCGAGCAACCTATTGTCAGCCGATGGCAGAAAATGAAGCCTGCAAAATTCGACAAGCGCCATTACTAAGGGACCAAAGCAGGTAGGTCATGAATCGTTGTGTTTAGTAATTCGAAAAATGTCTTCTGGTCCTCTTTATAGCAAAATTATTTTATTTTGTGGATGGTAAGAGCACATAATCCAACAAAAAATCTCATAGGGACCTCAGTTTGTCCCTTAGTAATGGTGGACTTCCGGCTTCCTTTTCTGAATAATAGTTGCTCGATCCAGTCTTCTTTCGAGATCAGTGACCCAAAATTTGGTTTTTGTTCCCAGTCGTCTGGTTCCCAGTTCCCTATAATTTGTTACTGTTATCGAAGATCTTTAGCTTGTTCGAAGACTAGGGAAAATATTTGTTTACCGATAAAGAATGGCCCAGTATGTTTTACATAGCTCTTGGCAAAGCTTTGCGATACAAATAGTCTTTCTTAGCTAGCTTTTCTCTAAATCGTCAACCGGACGATTTGACGAGAGTGTTTTATATGTCCACGTCGCCGTCGGCACTCGGCAGCGATCGACGCAGCCGCTCAGGTTACAATTGCTACACAGAATACATTAAAATGTAAGGAATTGTACTTTCTGTCAAGAACTTTGGCTAAACTACATCGACCTTGTAGTCTCTAATATAATTTTAAAGTTCTGAGGCGAAACTGCGAAGAATTACGAAACGAGTCAGACGATGGATGTTTGAGTTTGGCGACGAAGCCAGAATAATAACAGTTTTAAGTTTTAACTTGTAAATTGTCGGGATTTTTTCTGTTTTGAATTATTTCATGTGTTCAATTGTATTTTCGATCTGTCGTGTATAATTATGTATTACAGATCGTCGAGAAATCGATTTAACAAGTTAGCAGCACGTTGGCAGTTGTAATTCTAATTTCGAGGATTACATTAACAGGAGGATTACTATGCAACATTTACTTTTCAATCAATCAATCAATCAATCAATCAATCAATCAATCAATCAATCAATCAATCAATCAATCAATCAATCAATCAATCAATCAATCAATCAATCAATCAATCAATCAATCAATCAATCATTTTATTTTATTTTATTAGATTCGCCAATAATACATAACATAACTTAAATGAAATTAAAACAGCAAATACATGGCAGGGTCACCGCAACAGCCGAAGCAAATTACTGCGGGCCCGAGTACAATAACAAATATCAATAACAAATATAGCAATAATAATCAGTACGAAAAACATAAAAATTACATACAGCAAGTAATAGGATGAATAAGCGGTCGTGCACAGCTACACTTCAGGCAGACCGTTAGCTCTTGAAACGTTTTTAAATCGTTAATTAGTGGATTGGCAATTTCTAAAGCAACTGGTGTTGATGAAATACCAGCCAAGGTACTTAAACTGGCAAATCCGTTATCACAGCAGAATTGATTACTAAGATATTTAATTGCATTGCAAGACATTGTTTCCCATGGATTGGAAAAATTGCGAGAGTCACTCATCTTCACAAAAAGGCGATAGGAAGTTATTGGATAATTATCTTCCAATTTCAATTCTACCAATCATTAGTAAAGTTTCTGAAAGATTACTATATGAACAATTTTATGAATACTTAACAACAAACAACCTATTGTCGAAACATCAGTTTGGTTTCACACATTTTCATTCCACTATGGCAACTTTATTAGACTGCACAAATGAGTGGTATACGTAAATATGGATCGCGGTCTTTATAATCTTGTTGTTTTCCTGGATTTAAAGAAGGCTTTTGACACGGTCGATCATGGACTGTTACTATCCAAACTCAAATTATACTGCCCTTAACCTATTTCAATCCTATTTTACTGACCGCTCACAAATGTGTTATGTAAATGTGAACTGTCGAATCCAAGAACAATTAAATGTGGAGTTCCTCAGGGATCGATTCTTGGCCCGCTTCTATTCTTAGTAAACATTAATGATTTGCCTAATTGTCTTCAGTTTACAACATTCAGTGTTTGCAGGTGATCTATCACAAATCTAACAGCAAGTGGTACATCTATGAATGAACTAGAGCGGGCCTTGAATATTGATGTCCAGAACGTTAAGAAGTGGCTCTCAGCAAATAACTACTTTGTCTGAATATCGTCAAAACTGAATATCTGTTGCTCTCCCCTAAAACATTAGAAACCTCAATTCAGAACCTAATGTTTTTGTTGAAGATGAGCCAGTTAAAAGAGTCCGAATAACGAAGGTTCTTGGAGTTCAGGTTGTCAAATATTTAGAGCATGGGACAAACATATCGATCATATATCGAGTAAAATATCTGCTGGAATAAGTGCCTTGAAGAAAATTAAATATTATACTGATCAAGAAACACCATCACTAGTTCAACCTCATTTTGATTATTGTTGTGAGATTATTGTTGTGACATATTTTTATTTTGGTAGGATGTTAGGATTAATTTAGATCAGATCATTCACAGCTTTGAAGAAAAAGGTTAGGTCGAGATATTCGTGCCAGTACGATATTGGAAGCAATTTTAAGTAGTCGTTGTTTCTATGTAACGTGGTGCGAAATGGTAGGCTCAGGATAATTTCAGTAGCGCGACGCTGCACTCGTTCAATATAATACGTCTTATCAGGTCGATAGATTGCGGTGACCACACCTCATACCATCCTCCTTGTTAATTGGATTGTAACCGACCCCAAAACAACAAAGGTCCTAACCCTTTGGCAAACGTTTTCTTGAGAAATAAACCACCCCCAAAGCTATAGAATATATCAAAGGAAAGTTAAATTATCTATTTACAACATACGTACAGCTTTATCCCGGTAGCTAACTTAGTTCTCTTTAAAAGCGCGGATAATCGAACATGCCAAAATATAATTTTCCTAATACGGATACCATCTTGTAAACAAAAACACGGCTGTCTTCGACGAACGTTTTCTCGAGAAATAATCAACTCCCAAAGCTACAATATATATTAAAACAAAGATAAATGATCTGTTTACAATATGCGTGCAACTTATCCTGCTAGCGAACGTAGTTTTCTTAAAAAGAGTGGATAATCGAACTTAGCATATACCAAAACAGTGAATAGTGCTTTTCGTGCAATCTGATTGGTTCCTCTAGCTCGGGATATCCTGCACTATTCACTGTTTTGCAAAACAAGATGGTGTCCTTCTCTTGAACGACTTTTCTTTTTACTTAATGCAAGAAATTGGTAAAAGCAGGAAGGTAGAAAACAATTACTGTATGCAGGGGGAAATTATTTTACGTAATATTTATGAAAAACAAGTTGTAAAAAGAGAATAGAAAGTGCTCAAAAACACGCAGAACAACGAAATAAATGTGCTCGAAAAGTGTAATCCGTAGTTCATAAATCGATATTCTCCTTTATATAGTTTATAATTCAATTTGAATTGCCTTTCATATAGAATTTAATAACATTTACAAACATTAAAAATCATTTCAGTTACAACAAAAACCAAGCAAAACGTATCGGCCGGTAAAGATTACCACGATACACTGCCAAAGAAACTGGCGAGTAATGAAGTGAATACTAAACAAATGACCTGGTTATGACCAAGGAAACATACTACCGATTTTATAACAGTAAACACCTACAGAAATTCTTTGTAAATTAAAGGAAATTCAACGACTAAATATATGAAACATTGACACTGCACTGACAGAAATAAAAACGCTTATATAACTCATCTTTTGCAAAGAACAACTCGTTTACTCACCCAGAATTCATTAGCTATCCTTTGTCCTAAGGTTTTCCCATTTACAGTATTAAAATATTTCCTTTGGGCTAAAATCCAGTGGTCTTTTGCCTTAGTGTGATCCAACTTCGAAACGAGCTGCGAAAGGTTTTCAAAACGACCGGGCTGTCAGCTTGTCAAAACTGATAAACAACTCCATATATGGAGTTGCCACCTTGGGAGAATGGTTGCGTTTTGCAACAATTCCTTGCTAAATTATAATGAAACTAACCGAAATTTACCTAATTTTTATCAATTTGTTTTTGGTATATGCTCAAACAATTATTCACCTCAGTGTCAGTGAATAGTGGTGTATATTTACCTCGACGTTTCGCGTCTCGGTAAATATCCACCACTATTCACTTCCACTTCGGTGAATAATTGTTAAATATCGTAACGTGTTAACAATCCCACATCCAGTGGGCTGGTACGAGTGCCATGTATTTGTTCGTTAATGCCTATTTATTTGTTCGTTAATGCCTATAATCTATTTGCTCGTCGGTCACTTCCTTATATGGAATACGTACTAGAAGTACATATGGCTATTTGAGGAAGAGATTGGCAGCTGTATATATTTGCAATCCAAATTATTGTTATGATAACCGCTAAAATTGTTTAATACTTCAGTAACGTCATTGAAAAAACGTATAAAAATTCACTTAGCAACGTTGTTTGTTTAACGTGGATGACGAAATGAAAGGAACTGAAAATGTGTTGTATTTTGCAAAAAAACATTTATATACTATTGTGAACACAAAGTGTTGTTTGCGTTGAGTTTTCTTATGTATTAGTTCAAAATCGAATAAGAAAACTCCCTTCAATTTCAAAACACCAATAAGCAAGTTGAAAAGATGAGGGGGCGTCGAGTTTCAAAACGATCTTCGAGGCATTTTGTAATCAGAGTAAGAACTCTTTACGACTGCTTGTGCTTGCTTAACGAACCTGTGATTTTGAGAGAAAATCGATATCAGAAAGTTGGCGATATTTATGGAAATCGTCAAGGAGTTGATTTTATTTCTTTATACCATGAATTATTAATGTTTGACAAGTCTGCTTCCTGCAGTGCTGTGTTTTCTCATCCACACGTAAAAGTTGAATATGAAAGTTGAATATGCAACCATGGTTCAACTATGCGCGGTTCACGCGATTCTATAAGTACGTTATTGAATGTGCAGGTTTGAACTCGTGCGTTTGACTTCGATGCACCGTACGTAAAAGTATACATCCATATACTATATATATATATATATATATATATATATATATATATATATATATATATATATATATATATATATATATATATATATATATATATATATATATATATATATATATATATATATATATATATATATATATATATATATATATATATATATATATTAAAACGAATGTGATGTTGTTCAGGGAACGTTGAAAGTGCTCAATACCATAAAGGTAGAGCGAATATATAGTGAAAGTGGTCTTACCTCAAAATGATAAAAGCCGCAACTGTCAGTTTCACGCAAGGCGATCTTCAGGCGAATATATATATATATATATATATATATATATATATATATATATATATATATATATATATATATATATATATATATATATATATATATATATATATATATATATATATATATATAAATGTGTTGATAACTAGTAAAAATCAGCCCAGTTAACCAGGCTAACGCCTAAGTGGATGGGAACATGCAGCTAAGTACATAGAAATAGTGAGTTAATGGCACGTTTTTGTAATGACTGGATAAAGGTAGATTTCCAATTAGTGCTTTTTATCGAGCGATCAACCTTTTGCGATCGCTTTTCTAATAAACATGGTTCACTTGAATATATCGATAGACCTTATGACCTCGTTTTAAAGCAAGAATCATTTTCAATTTCGTACATGAAAACGAGTTCATAAGGGCCAAATTTATATGCATATACAAGAATATTAATTCGGCGACCATTTTTGGAATAAGGTCTATACGGTGGCCCAGAAGGGACACTCATCTGGCAGGATCATATTGCAAAATTGTAATCCCAAAGGTCTTTATAAAAGGTTGCGAATGTTCCTTTAGATGCGCTCTCTGTTAGATATGCTAGCTTTACAAAGCATTGCTGCTCCCACATTTTAATAATAATATATACCGTACGTTTTAGGAGCATTCTACAGCGCTCAATGCTCTACAAGATGAGTAAAGTGAAAAACAACATAAAAGTAAATTATCTATTTACAAATGTGGTAAAAATAATTAATACAAAAATAAAAATATTAAAAAAGGAAAGTCTTTAACCTAGATTTAAAGAAAGGAAAGAAAGATTTAAAGAAAGGAAAGTCTTTAACCTACTTTAATCTAGATTTTGACTATTGTTGCACAGTACGTGTGCGGTAACTGTATGGCTACCTTTAGAAACATGCAATTTACAAAAAAATACAAAATAGAGCTGCAATAATTATTTCCAGGGTTGGTTGCGAGGTCCAACTGTAATGTTATCTCAACTTGGTTAAGGTTGGATAAATCTCGAAACTAGTAGTAACCATCAAAAATCAATAGCTATTTATAAAATTATGAATGGTTCCGCCCATATATACTTTATGGATTTATAGTGAAGTGAAAAAATTAATTTAAAAATCCTTCAACAGTATTCTGAGCATTTAAAAGTTGGGCCTTAATTAAGGGGATTAATTAAAACTACTTGGGCAGCCGTGCTTTATATTTCAATCACATTTCAATAATCCTTTTTAATACCTTTTAAATAATATTTGAACAGCTTTATTTTCTAATCGTCAGCATCTGCAGGGAAAGTAGCGTTATCCGCACCCATTACTTCTCTCTATCTCATTGTAAATATACATGTCACGCCATATATAGCAAATTTGATTAGTCAGTACCTAAGCAGGCTCTCACATGTTTACTTCTACTCACATTTCACTGTGACGAAGGGCATTGCACTTTAGACGTTAGTAATCTGTTAATGTTATTTCTGTAGTTTAACTTTTACTTCTATTTCATGAAACACTGCCGCTCTTATTATCTTTCATATTACATCGTTTAAAAAAATACCCTTTTAACATGTTTATTTTGAATGAATCGTAAGTGTTCCAATGTCTGAACAAACTATGCATCTTAATATTCCGGTATTTACAGAATATTTAAATTCTCTATTTCGTTGGCAATAGAACGTTTCAAACTTTTCCTAAATTTTGTCATTCCAATGAAATAAATAAAAGGATTGATACAAGAGTTAAGGAAAGTAAAAGCCATTATCCACCGCCATGTTATTCTCTTTTCATTACTGGACAAAGATTTGTCAACCGACGACACAATTCGATAAACAGAATAGGGCAGAAATGTTCCGTAAAACATACAAACAATACAGAATGTAGTCAGAACCGTTTTCCAAATGCGTAGACTATTTTGTTGAGATGCTTTAAAGGATTTTAGTTGTTTGCCAACATTTAGAGCTTGCTTTCTTGCTGATCGAAAGACAATTGTGTAGATAACAGAGATGATGACGAGCTGGCCAAAAGACAAGGCAGTTAAAAATAATTCGTATTTTGGATGAAATTTCAATATATAACTTAACCAATGTCCAACTCCAAGTAAAAATGCTGTAATCCACGATAGAACTGTAGAAATCCATACTACTTTGTTAGTAATAAAAAAATTGTACCTTAAAGGACGCATGACGGCAACAAGTCTGTCGATAGCAATGATTAAAACTGCATTCCCTGTACAAAATATACACACAACAAATAACGAAGTGTAATATCGAGAATTTTTGGTGACCTCTCGTAAATGTAAGATGTATGCCCGCCATGGCACGTATGTTGTCAAAGCCACGAAGTCAGCCAACGCTAAGTTCAATGTTAATTTATCCGATGACGTTTGATGTTGATGCCACTTGGACCAAAAAAAGACAATTTCAACTGCATTTGCTATTGATCCAACGACAATTTGCATTGAAGTAAATATCACAAGAAAAGTTGCTTCAGTCGAACTGAGAAGATATTCTCTGTTTGTAATGTTAGACATTGTTTATGCTGCCAGATATAATTGCACTCTGACCATGCACAATGAGTACGTTGATGCTTCTTACCAAGTTATGACTGTTTAATTGATAACAGCATTTGGTGCATATATTATGATTTACTATTGGAAGCTGTCTATTGATCAATAACAACGTCACATGACATCTCATAAATTTAGTAAAATTTATGAAAACAATAATTTAGAAAAACAAAGCAACCTGCACTATGGCAAATGCCCCACTACTTAATATTCTGCCACCTACTCGAATTTCGGTCAGTATGTTAAAGTAGTATGGTCAATTTCTATGTCAGATTAATTTTTGAGTCATTTTACGTACGTATAATAGTTTTTAAAATAACATTTTGGAAACGTGTGCTATGATTTCAAAAAATAAAAACGTATTTCTAGAACTGTAGAAAGAAACGTGAAAACGCGGCATTACATATGCGCCATGCTAAACAGTCAGCATACTCTGCTTAGTCTGTGGGTTATATAAAATATTTATTCCGTTGATGCATTGATTTATAGAAACAATGTGGTCGTATGGGAGAACTAGAATTCATACTCTAAAAACTTGGAGTTTTATAACTTTGTTGAAACGTTGCGTCCTGTGTACATTCACCAGACCTCGAAGCAGCCATACTGGAGGGCAACTTCACAGTTCTGACGTTCAAAAGATCGAATAATTAAATGTAATTTCTTTTCAATAAAGACATTTCTCGTGGAGGAAGGAATACGTCAAACACTCTTTTCAATACAGGTATTTACTCGCCAACTGTGGAATAAGTGAAACCACTCTATTACCACAGGAGCCTTGACCCTTTCGTGGTTAAATTTGTTTTATTTATGGCATTATATGCTATTCATTTATGCATTACATGAATAAGCTAAAGCGCCTTGCCGGGTTCAAATGTCGACCGCACATGGCGAAAAGCTCTTTTCTTGCAAAATATCCTTAAAAGATCAAGAAAAAAGCAATTGATGATAATCAACGTAATGTTATAATTATGCTGTTAATCATAGTAATATGCTACTTCGTGTTTCTCTCGTAGTTTTAATCCTGATTATATTGTCGCATAAACGCCTATCTGTGTTCGTTCATGCCGCCGATTAATTGGATGGCAATCTTGGATGGTTCAACTTTGTATGGACATCCTATTCTGATAAGCGATTTAAGAAGACATTCAGAGTATCCAGAGCAACATTTAGGTTCATACTTCACCAAATCAGGCATAGTCGTTAACAGAAGAGTCGATTATTCCCAAATGTAGGTTGGCAATTGGTTTGTACCGCTTGAGCAGGGCTGACTATTTTTATACGATAGCCGAAATGACAGGAATCGGGGTGTCTACCGTTTGTACCATTGCCAATATGAAGTTGCAGTTGCAATTGTTAACAACATGTGGGAAGAATTAGTTAACTGCCATATGCCAAAATGCGATGAAGATTTCAAAAGAAAAATCCTTGATATGGAAGAACTTTGGCAGTTTAACTATTTCTGGAGTGCACTGGATGGCGGTCATATAGCGATTAAATGTCCTCAAGGAGGAGGCTCGAAAGGAGTATCACAATTTTATTCGGTGGTGGACAGTGGTGATGGCAATGGTTGATTCACATTACCGTTTTATATCGGGATAATGTGGGTTTCCAGGTAACTCGCATGATTCAATCACAATAATCGACCCAGCTTTGGAAAGAGATAACAGAAAACAACCTTATCCCGTGTATTGGAAAGGATGTGAATGGTGCCAATGTGCCACCACTGGTTCTTGGAGACTCTGCATTCCCTTTGAATCCATGGTTGATGAAGCCCTATACACAAATGCTATCCTCACGATTCAGTAAAGATACTTTAACTACAGGCTAAGTAGGACAAGGATTGTGACAGAAGGTGCTTTTGGTCAGCTAATTAGAGCGGATAGAGAGTTTTGTTGGGAAAATACACCCAGGAAACAGTCCGAAACTCGACATTAGCTTGTATGGTACTGCATAATAGGGATAACTCTTCCCAGGGAATTATTGTTCGTGATGCTCTTTCAAAAAACTGATGCTTGCAAAAAACAAGTGGCCGAGTCTGCTAATCCCATTACTTCTGTAATGTTATATTCCCATTATATTCGCAATTGTATTTTACAAACATTTAGAGCTTGAATCCAAGAACAATTAAATGTGGAGTTCCTCAGGGATCGATTATTGGCCCCCTTCTATTCTTAGTAAACATTAATGATTTGCCTAATTGTCTTCAGTTTACAACAACTCGAATGTTTGGTGATCCTATCACAAATCTAACAGCAAGTGGTACATCTATGAATGAACTAGAGCGGGCCTTGAATATTGATATCCAGAACGTTAAGAAGTGGCTCTCAGCAAATAAACTTTGTCTGAATATCGTCAAAACTGAATATCTGTTGATTGGTTCTCCCCTAAAACATTAGAAACCTCAATTCAGAACCTAATGTTTTTGTTGAAGATGAGCCGGTTAAAAGAGTCCGAATAACGAAGGTTCTTGAAGTTCAGGTTGTCGAATATTTAGCATGGGACAAACATATCGATCATATATCGAGTAAAATATCTGCTGGAACAAGTGCCTTGAAGAAAATTAAAGATTATACTGATCAAGACACACCATCACTAGTTCAACCTCATTTTGATTATTGTTGTGAGATTTGAAACTCGATCTCCACAACTCTTTCAGATCGTTTACAGAAACTTTATTATAGAAGTGCCAGAATTATAATGAATTGTAAAAATGAGCATGGTCAATCAAGTCTGGCTCTTGGTCTTCTTGGTTGGGAAACGTTAGAGGAAAAGAGGGCTCAGATTAAAGCCAGGCTCATGTACAAAGTACATGTATTTCCGAATATTTATTTATTTGGTTTTGCCTCAAATATTAGAAGGTGTAGTGATTAAGATTAATATATAAAGAATAAGTTGTTTGCTAAGGTTTACAAGTACAATACATGTGACAGGGTGGCCGCAACAGCAATCGCCAATTACTGCTGTCCCGAAATGAGTTGGGTGAAAAGGGAATTAATAAATATAGGAACGGGACGCCCTGACCTGTGAGCTCGGAACTAATTTCATTGAAGACTAGTTTCCACTCAGGAAAATCTTCCGCAGGACCGGAACGGACAGGGAAGTTTTCTTTGTCTTGTGAGCTCTCGGTTGGAACTAACGACTTTAACACAAAGGAAACTTTCCTGTCCGTTCCGGCCCTGCGGAAGATTTTCCTGAGTGGAAACTAGCCTTTAGAGATCAAAAGACAAAGGAATCCCGCTCCGCGCGCAAAATTCAAAAAATTGTTAGCTACAGCAACAGGTCGCACTCGTGAAACTACGCGCTGTGTTGCATCTGGAGCAGATGGATATCCATGTCGTTGGTTCTTCTGGGTAGTATAGCTGGTTTAATTCTGGTGGTAAAGTTGGAGCTGGCTCTTGAACTTTTCAAGCGTGAGACCCTTCGCTACGCATTTCGCAGGGTAGAGTGTTCCATGTTCTACACATTCTTGTAAAGAAAGAGAGTTCGAAGGTGACTTCTATATTTGTGAGGACGGAAGTGTAGCAAATCTGGGTTCGAGTTGTTTCTTGTTGTTCTGGGTGATATATATTGAGTTGGTAGGATGTTAGGATTAATTTCGATCAGATCATTCACAGCTTTGAAGAAGAAGAAGGTTAGGTCGAGATATTCGTACCAGTACGATATTGGAAGCAATTTTAAGTAGTCGTTGTTTCTATGTATCGTGGTGCGAAATGGTAGGTTCAGGATAATTTCAGTAGCGCGATGCTGCACTCGTTCAATACGTCTCATCAGGTCGATAGATTGCGGTGACCACACCTCATGGGTAGCATAACCAAGATGTGGGCGAACAATAGCAAGGTATATCGTTCGTCGAGCGCAAGTATCAGCGATCTAATATTAACCTTCGTAATATGTACTAACCTTCGTATCACTAACCCTGGAGCGACTAGTTTTCAGTCTTTCCGCGTAAACCTTGTTTCAAAGTATACTTTCTAGCGATCACCTCTGAACAATAGTTGCTCGATTCAGTCTCCAACTCTAGTCTCCAACTCACTCATCCCTAGTTCTTAGTCCCTCTCAACACAATTAGTCTATGTAGGCTATTTGCATAGGGGTATCTAGTACGTATTCCTTATAAGGAAGCGCAAATAGAAGGCATTGACGAGCAAATAGAGTGAATTAACGAGCAAATAGCTGACACGTTCAAACCTCGTACCAGCCTCCTTGTTAATTGGATTGTAACCGACCCCAAAACAACAAAGGTCCTAACCCTTTGGCAAAAGTTTTCTTGAGAAATAAACCACCCCCAAAGCTATAGAATATATCAAAGGAAAGTTAAATTATCTATTTACAACATACGTACAGCTAAATCCAGGTAGCTAAATTAGTTCTCTTTAAATGCGCGGATAATAAAACATGCCAAAATATAATTTTCCTAATACGGATACCATCTTGTAAACAAAAACACGGCTGTCTTCGACGAACGTTTTCTTGAGAAATAATCAACTCCCAAAGCTACAATATATATTAAAACAAAGATAAATTATCTGTTTACAATATGCGTGCAGCTTATCCTGCTAGCGAACGTAGTTTTCTTAAAAAGAGTGGATAATCGAACTTAGCATATACCAAAACAGTGAATAGTGCTTTTCGTGCAATGCTAAGGGCTTAACTAAGGGCTTAACCTAAAAACTGTCAAATACGAGCTATCGCTGTCGATAGACAACTTTCTTTTTTCGGGCGCTCTTTGTGCGACCCTCTCTTCATCTTTTTTATCTGTAGTTTAAGTAGTTAGTTAGGCAGGCTTAACCTGCGAACCTTCGGGTTCTTGGCGAGCAGGCGCCTATTTCCTGCTGGGTGGTTTGGGGGGTGTTTGTCCCTGACGAGCAGGCGTCCTCCCTCCTTGCTG
Organism: Chrysogorgia sp. JL179-B06; assembly: GCA_035772405.1. Lineage (NCBI taxonomy): Eukaryota > Metazoa > Cnidaria > Anthozoa > Scleralcyonacea > Chrysogorgiidae > Chrysogorgia > Chrysogorgia sp. JL179-B06. Next base: position 4,752,286 of record JAYKKM010000159.1, read on the forward strand.
GGTTTTCCCTTGCGTACAGGCGCGTAGTACCTGTTTGTGTGTGGGGGGCTTTTGTTCCCGGCGTTTTTTCGTCGCGTGCAGACGCTTTCTTTCTTTCTTTCTTCCTTGTATATTTAATATAATTATATTAAATATTATATACTCATAACTACACTATATTATTATATTACTATATAATATATATTTATATATATTATTGTATTATTCATTATATTACTATATAGAATATACATATATTGTTGTATCACTATATGATATATTCTGTGAGATATATTATATACTATACTAACCTGTATATTCTGCTAAATTATATTTGTAAATACCTTTGAATATAATCCTTCATTATGGCCCACCAGTCATATAATGATTTGGATTATTGTGTTTGGAATAGCACGACCTCGGTCGTGACTCTCCCTAAAAAAATCGTTGGAGCGGACCAACTTAAAGTAGTGCGCACTGAATTTTTAAAGGTGCTCGGCCCAGAAAAACTACTGGGCATCCAGATCCTGCCTCAGTTGCAACTCAGAGTGCAATTCAAGGACAATGAGTTGCGTCGTACCTTCGACATCCAAGGTATTGATTTTCGGGGTGTTCATCTAACCCCTGCTCCAGCCTATGAAAATCTGACGCCTGTTTTTGTGGAACAAGCTCCATTGCAGTTCCCAAACAAGGATTTCTCTGAAGCCTTAGAGCAATATGGTCGCGTGGCTACGGTCAAGCACCTGCCAGTAAAGGGCTTCCCCAACATTCAGTCGGGCACACGAATGATTATGATGCATATCCATAGGCACATCCCGACTTTTATTCGGATTGCAGGGTTCAGGTGCCACATCAATTATAAAGATCAGTCCACTTCTTGCTACGGATGTGGCCAAGTGGGCCATATGGTACATCGGTGTCCGCAACGCTCCTACGCCGCTAAGGCTGCTGCTCCTCCTCGCAGGACAGCTACTCCTCCAAGTATCACTACCAGTCCTTCTCCCAGAACGAGCAATGATGTGCTATCAACTACCCTTGCTCGAGTGGCGGCTTTGGATGATGTTATGCCCAGTTTAACGCCATCTACATCATCACCGGTTACCCCGCGCACTTTTCTACTACCACCACCACTACCAAAACCACCACCACCGCCACCACCACCACCACCACCACCTCCTCTTCCTCCTCCAATTCCTGATCGGACTTCCACTATTGTTGGATCGACAATAATTGTAACTGTCGATGCCACTCCTCCCGCTCTCCCACCTTGCAATTATTGCAATGAGAGCACTTTAGAAGAGATGGCTCCAAAGGGCACTAAACGCCTTTTGGACTCTACCAGTGACACTAGTGACGAAGATCAATCCAAGCGTCCTTTGTTGGATGACTTGTCGGACCAGGATTCTATCCCGGATACGACAATTTTTGTTCCTATCGATCCGGACGGAGCTACGAGGGAACATTTTGAGAGCGTTGTTGTTCCCACAACAGACGCTGAGGAGGACCCTTTGAACCACACCACTCCGGCTGATCCATCTACCGTCGTTGAGTCCAATTGTCCTCCTTTAATTGCGGTTGCGACGAAAATACCGCCAGTACCAAACACTGAAATGTCGCCAGTACTTTTCCCTTCGCAACTTAGCGAAGAAGACTCTGCCGCGCTTGTGACACCAACGCAGCAGTGCCAATCTGATTCTGGGGTTGTGCCTCCAACTCCCCTCCACGTTAGGAGGGTAAAAAAGAAATCTCATGGAGGTTACCAGTCCACCGATCTTACCGCTTCCTCTGACTCCGAGCCGTCGTTCCATCTGCAGTTATCGCTTGAGTCACAAGCTCTCTCACTCCCAACAAGCGAGGTCGTCGGGTCTGAGGGATTTGAGCTTGACATCCCAGGTCACGAACCCTGGGTGAATGACGGGTGCAGTAGCCCTAATGGTTCATTAGCGAACCCGGCTGCTACTGACGATACCCCTCCTGGTTCTCCAGTGCTGGAAACTCACCCTGAGAATGTCGACTTACCTAGCGAGGACACTGAAACGTGTCAAGCTGATTTTGAAGCCTCTCTGAATCGTGTAGCAGAAATTGCTTCTGATTCTCTCGACGTGGAAAGGGATCATCCTTCCACCTAATTTTTCACCCCAACATTTTGTTTACGTTCAAGCTCCTCACGCTAAATATAAACGGCCTGAATGATAGAACGAAACGCATTACCTTCATCCATTGGCTCCAATGTGTGAAGGCAGATATTGTGTGTCTCCAAGAGACACATGCGAGTTCACATGCAACTTTGCGTGCATGGTTTTCTACTTCCGGCTACGCAGTGGCCTCCTCTTCCATATCTAATAAACGGGTGGGTACCGCCATTCTCGTTCATTCTCGCCATCGGCTTGAGCAAGTGCGGCGTGATGACGCAGGCCGCTTCGTCCAGGCGGAGGTGACCATGGAAGACGAGAAGGTGCGTTTTGTTTCCTTGTACGCTCCTAACCGGAACCCGGACAGGAACAAGTTTTTTGCTTCCCTGCCCGATTTTATAGATCTTTCTTTACCTACCTTTTTGTGTGGTGATTTTAATGCTGTTTTAAACCCGACTCTCGACCGCCGCCACCCGCCGTCGTATCAGCGGGCATCCCCCAACTTAGTTGCAGAAAGTGTTACAGCCTTGCAGTCTCTTCTCTCGGCTACAAACACTTTCCCTGTCTGGCGGACGCACCATCCGGATGTCCTTTCATATTCTTGGGACCACGCTTCTGGTGAGTGTTCCTCCCGGATAGACATGGTGTGGGCACCCATCAGCATCCAGGAACACATTACACATAGCGACTACTATCCCTCCTTTTTTACAGACCACCGATACTTAATGGTCACCTTTTCTTTGCCATCATCTATGGGCGTCGGATCTGGTTACTGGAAGTTGAACATTTCGGTTCTAAAGGATCCGGTATTGTGTCAGCTTGTGCGTTCCTTCTGGAAATTCTGGAAAACGCAAGCAAATGATTTCTCGAACCCTCTTGACTGGTGGGACATGGGGAAGTTCTACTTGCGAGAAATCACAAGAACCCATTGTAAAACTTTAGCTTTATCTGCCTCTGCACTGAAGCGTACTTTAACTCGTCGCCTGCTGGCCTTGCAGCACCTATTCGACTCGGGTGACTCCTCTGTTTTTGCTGAGATATGCATCGTTCAAGAGGAACTGCGTTCCTATGAACTCCGGGAAGCTAGGGCAGCACAAGTGCGCGCTCGCTGTCAATGGGTCGAAGAGGGGGAAGTTTCTTCCTCTTACTTCTTTTCCCTTGTACAGAAACACCAGCGCAAAAAATATATGTCGGCTATTAAGGATCCGATCACTAACATCGTCCACCATGATTCCCTTGCCATTCTCAAGGTTTGGCAGGCATACTACGCTAATCTGTTTACTGCGGATCGATGTGATCCAGCTGTACAAGATAGGTTTCTCTTGAAATTAGTAAAGAAGCTCTCCGTAGTTGATCAGGCCCGCTGTGAAGGCTTTCTTACTCCTGATGAATGTGAGGCAGCTGCCTCAGGCATGGCTAATGGCAAGACACCAGGTCTGGACGGGTTCCCCATTGAATTTTATCGGACTTTCTGGGATATCCTCGGCTCAGACCTGGTCAATGTGCTAAATTTCGCTCATTCTAATGGGCGCTTATCCACATCTCAACGCCGCGGTCTTATCATCATTCTTTATAAAAAGGGTGACCGTTTAGAGACAAAGAACTGGCGGCCAATTAGTCTTCTCAACGCTGATTACAAGATTGCTACGCGTGCTATAGCAGGCCGGCTCCTTAGCGTAATCTCATCCGTAGTGTCACCGGACCAAACATGTGGCATTCCGGGAAGAACCATTTCCGAAAATTTGAGTGTGTTACGGGATGTCACCGATACTAATCATTTCCCTGTGGCACTTCTTTCTCTGGATCAGGAGAAAGCGTTTGATCGCGTGGATTGGGGTTTCTTGTCGCGGACATTGTCCACAATGGGCTTCGGGCCTAGTTTTTGTAGCTGGGTCCAGCTCTTTTATACAGACGTCGAATCTGCGGTAATGATCAATGGCTGGACATCGCCGTTTTTTAGTCCCTCTCGTGGGGTAAGGCAGGGCTGTCCACTATCACCCCTGTTGTATGTCTTGTGCGCGGAGGTACTGGCTTGTAACTTGCGGACTGCCCCTGGTATCTCTGGTCTCCGACTGCCGGGCTCCATGCAAGAACTGCGCGTTTCCTGTTATGCAGACGACACCACTGTTGTTGTTACCTCGGACGCTTCGCTGCCAGCGGTCTTCCACGTGTATGCTGAATATGAGGTTGGCACTGGTGCGAAACTTAACAGAGGCAAATCTAAGGGTTTGTGGCTTGGTGCCTGGAAGGACCGGACAGATACACCCCATGGTCTCACGTGGGCGCAAGAACTTCCGATACTCGGTGCTGTTGTCAGTGCCTCTGACTACAGCAAGTTAACGTGGGAAAACCGAGTGATCAAAGTTGAGAAAAGGATATCGTCTTGGAAGGGGCGTTCTCTTTCTTACCAGGGACGGGCGTTGATTATCAATACTCTCGCCCTTTCGCAAATTTGGCACTTGTGCACTGTATTTGTCATGCCGGCATGGGTGGCGTCCCGTCTGGACAAAGCCATTTGGCCTTTCTTTTGGGGAGGTAAGCGTGACTAGGTAAATATACAGCACTATTCACTGACACTGAGGTGAATAATTGTTTTAGCATATACCAAAACAAATTGATAAAAATTAGGTAAATTTCGGTTAGTGTCATTATAATTTAGCCAGGAATTGTTGCGAAACGCAGGCAAAACTAAATTCTCCCAAGGTGGCAACTCCATATATGGAGTTGTTTATCAGTTTTGACAAGCTGACAGCCCGGTCGTTTTGAAAACCTTTCGCAGCTCGTTTCGAAGTTGGATCACAGTAAGGTAAAAGACCACTGGATTTTAGCCCAAAGGAAATATTTTAATACTGTAAATGGGAAAACCTTAGGACAAAGGATAGCTAATGAATTCTGGGTGAGTAAACGAGCTGTTCTTTGCAAAAGATGAGTTATATAAGCGTTTTTATTTCTGTCAGTGCAGTGTCAATGTTTCATGTATTTAGTCGTTGAATTTCCTTTAATTCACAAAGAATTTCTGTGGGTGGTTACTGTTATAAAATCGGTAGTATGTTTCCCTGGTCATAACCAGGTCATTTGTTTAGTATTCACTTCATTACTCGCCAGTTTCTTTGGCAGTGTATCGTGGTAATCTTTACGGCCGATACCGTACTAATTATTTAAGTTTTGCTTGGTTTTTGTTGTAACTGAAATGATTTTTAATGTTTGTAAATGTTATTAAATTCTATATGAAAGACAACTCAAATTGAATTATAAACCATATAAAGGAGAATATCGATTTATGAACTACGGAGTACACTTTTCGAGTTTGTTTTTGGAGCACATTTTTTCGTTGTTCTGCGGGTTTTTGAGCACTTTCTATTCTCTTTTTACAACTTGTTTTTCATAAATATTACGTAAGATAATTTCCCTGCATACAGTAATTGTTTTCTACCTTCCTGCTTTTACCAATTTCTTGCATTAAGTAAAAAGAAAAGTCGTTCAAGAGAAGGACACCATCTTGTTTTGCGAAACAGTGAATATCAGATTGCACGAAAAGCACTATTCACTGTTTTGGTATATGCTAAGTTCGATTATCCACTCTTTTTAAGAAAACTTTCTTTATTTCGTTCGCTAGCAGGATAAGCTGCACCCATATTTTAAACAGATAATTTATCTTTGTTTTAATATATATTGTAGCTTTGGGAGTTGATTATTTCTCAAACAAACGTTCGTCGAAGACAGCCTTGTTTTTGTTTACAAGATGGTATCCGTATTAGGAAAATTATATTTTGGCATGTTCGATTATCCGCGCTTTTAAAGAGAACTAATTTAGCTACCGGGATAAAGCTGTAAGTTTTATTTTGAAAAGAATATTCGTACATTCCGAAGACGTACGTGCAAGGAATATTCTAAACAGGGGGAGCCTACAAAGCTGCTAACTGTGCTGAGAGCATGACTCTCACCCCCAAAGATGGAAACCTAGAATCCTTGAGACGCGAGAGGCAACAATGATCCTAGATAAAGAAAGAAGGAAAAAAGGATGTTTACTTCGCCCAGTGCAGACCAATTAAGGAGAGACCAGGGAAGGAATTAAATTTAATATCCTACATTAACTATATTATCCCAACGCCGAGGCGAAGGGAGGATTAAGTTAAAAAGGATAAAAGGTTAAAAAGACAATGTTTACTTCGCCCAGTGCAGACCAATTAAGGAGAGACCAGGCAAGGAGTTAAATTTACCCTACATTAACTATGTTATCCCAACGCCAAGGCGAAGGGAGGTTTAAGCTAAAAAGGATAAAAGGTTAAAAAGGTTAAAAAGAGAAGTCAAGCTTCTCCCCATTAAAAACACCCAAGGACCCCCCCGCGAGCCATTCTTTTTCAAAAATAGCCCGCTGGCGTGGCGAAGAGTGCTTTTTGGCGTGCAGACGCAGCAAGAATTGAATTCGCGCAATAGCCGTTTTGAGACATTTACTTTCATCTGGTGGAATCTCACGAAAGCGAAAGTCACATCGTGCAAGCCAGATGCGATGTTTTATGATAAGGAGCATCCATATGATAACTTTAGGCGTTGCCTGCTTTCGTGCACCAGTAAACCCAAATAGGAGCTCTGTTACGGTAAAGGGTGTGGCATTAGGCACAGAACGGGTTAACTGAAAGTAAACCCAGTTGATGAGTATCTGAGCAAATGAACAGTGGAAGAAAAGATGCTCTAATGTTTCTTCATCAGTACCACAAAAACACATGATGTCAATGCGGCGGTTGCCGAAAGAACGGACAAGCCTAACCGCGGTATAAAGAATGCCATGTGCAACCTTCCAGCTCAGGTCAACAGCACCACGTTCTAAAGTTGTCGCATGTAGCTGCCGCCATGTATCCGACCAGTAAAGGGCACCATACACGGGCCGGAATTTCTCCACACAGTGTGGAGGTGTGTAGCGTAAGTTGGACCCAACTCGATACACTTTCTGGGTTGAAAATTCAGAGACATCCAGGGGTACGTCCTGGGAAGTGGCTATCGCAAGGTTGGCACCATTGGAGCCGCCCTGAAATTGGCGCCACGCCGTTAAGAGTTGCCGATAAAAAAGAGGAAGACTTTGCATTGACACTCTATCAAAGGTAGACCGTAGTCTTAAAATGGCGTCCAGGCGTAGATTAAAGGCGCGAACAAAAGTGTGATAAAAAAGATCCTTCCATTTTGCGCAAGAGTCGGAAAAGAATCTACGAAACCACTGTAGCCGTAGTGCGTCTGCTTTTAAGCGGAAGTTGACAACACTGAAACCACCCACGGACTGAGGAGTAGTGACGGTGCGGCGTGCAACCTCGACGTTTCGCGTCTCGGTAAATATCCAGCACTATTCACTTCCACTTCGGTGAATAATTGTTAAATATCGTAACGTGTTAACAATCCCACATCCAGTGGGCTGGTACGAGTGCCATGTATTTGTTCGTTAATGCTTATTTATTTGTTCGTTAATGCCTATAATATATTTGCTCGTCGGTCACTTGAACACTTCCTTATATGGAATACGTACTAGAAGTACATATGGCTATTTGAGGAAGAGATTGGCAGCTGTATATATTTGCAATCCAAATTATTGTTATGATAACCGCTAAAATTGTTTAATACTTCAGTAACGTCATTGAAAAAACGTATAAAAATTCACTTAGCAACGTTGTTTGTTTAACGTGGATGACGAAATGAAAGGAACTGAAAATGTGTTGTATTTTGCAAAAAAACATTTATATACTATTGTGAACACAAAGAGTTGTTTGCGTTGAGTTTTCTTATGTATTAGTTCAAACTCGAATAAGAAAACTCCCTTCAATTTCAAAACACCAATAAGCAAGTTGAAAAGATGAGGAGGCGTCGAGTTTCAAAACGATCTTCGAGGCATTTTGTAACCAGAGTAAGAACTCTTTACGACTGGTTGTGCTTGCTTAACGAACCTGTGATTTTGAGAGAAAATCGATATCAGAAAGTTGGCGATATTTATGGAATCGTCAAGGAGTTGATTTTATTTCTTTATACCATGAATTATTAATGTTTGACAAGTCTGCTTCCTGCAGTGCTGTGTTTTCTCATCCACACGTAAAAGTTGAATATGAAAGTTGAATATGCAACCATGGTTCAACTATGCGCGGTTCACGCGATTCTATAAGTACGTTATTGAATGTGCAGGTTTGAACTCGTGCGTTTGACTTCGATGCACCGTACGTAAAAGTATACATCCATATACTATATATATATATATATATATATATAAATGTGTTGATAACTAGTAAAAATCAGCAAAGTTAACCAGGCTAACGCCTAAGTGGATGGGAACATGCAGCTAAGTAGATAGAAATAGTGAGTTAATGGCACGTTTTTGTAATGACTGGATAAAGGTAGATTTCCATTTAGTGCTTTTTATCGAGCGATCAACCTTTTGTGATCGCTTTTCTAATAAACATGGTTCACTTGAATATATCGATAGACCTTATGCATAAATGGACGATAATTTAAAATTATTTTATATGCATATAAATTGGCCCTTATGACCTCGTTTTAAAGCAAGAATCCCTTTCAATTTCGTACATGAAAACGAGTTGCTATTGATTTTTGATGGTTACTACTAGTCTCGAGATTTAAGCAACCTTAACCAAGTTGAGATAACATTACAGTTGGACCTCGCAACCAACCCTGGAAATAATTATTGCAGCTCTATTTTGTATTTTTTTGTAAATTGCATGTTTCTACAGGTAGCCACACAGTTACCGCACACGTACTGTGCAACAATAGTCAAAATGTGGGAGCAGCAATGCTTTGTAAAGCTAGCATATCTAACAGAGAGCGCATCTAAAGGAGCATTCGCAACCTTTTATAGAGACCTTTGGGATTACAATTTTTCAATATGATTTTGCCAGATGAGTGTCCCTTCTGGGCCCTATTTATACAATTATGAATGGTTCCGCCCATACATACTTTATGGATTTATAGTGAAGTGAAAAAATTAATTTAAAAATTCTTCAACTGTATTCTGAGCATTTAAAAGTTGGGCCTTAATTAAGGGGATTAATTAAAACTACTTGGGCAGCCGTGCTTTATATTTCAATCACATTTCAATAATCCTTTTTAATACCTTTTAAACAATATTTGAACAGCTTTATTTTCTTATCGTCAGCATCTGCAGAGAAAATAGCGTTATCCGCACCCATTATACTTCTCTCTATCTTATTGTAAATATTCATCAGTCACGCCATATATAGCAATTAATTTGATTAGTCAGTACCTAAACAGGCTCTCACATGTTTACTTGAACTCACATTTCACTGTGACGAAGGGCATTGCATTTAGACGTTAGTAATCTATTAATGTTATTTCTGTAGTTTAACTTTTACTTCTATTTCATGAAACACTGCCGCTCTTATTATCTTTCATATTACATCGTTTAAAAAAATACCCTTTTAACATGTTTATTTTGAATGAATCGTAAGTGTTCCAATGTCTGAACAAACTATGCATCTTAATATTCCGGTATTTACAGAATATTTAAATTCTCTATTTCGTTGGCAATAGAACGTTTCAAACTTTTCCTAAATTTTGTCATTCCAATGAAATAAATAAAAGGATTGATACAAGAGTTAAGGAAAGTAAAAGCCATTATCCACCGCCATGTTATTATCTTTGTATTAGTGGATAAAGATTTGTCAACCGACGACACAATTCGATAAACAGAATAGGGCAGAAATGTTCCGTAAAACATACAAACAATACAGAATGTAGTCAGAACAGTTTTCCAAATGCGTAGACTATTTTGTTGAGATGCTTTAAAGGATTTTAGTTGTTTGCCAACATTTAGAGCTTGCTTTCTTGCTGATCGGAAGACAATTGTGTAGATAACAGAGATGATGACGAGCTGGCCAAAAGACAAGGCAGTTAAAAATAATTCGTATTTTGGATGAAATTTCAATATATAACTTAACCAATGTCCAACTCCAAGTAAAAATGCTGTAATCCACGATAGAACTGTAGAAATCCATACTACTCTGTTAGTGATGAAAACATTGTACCTTAAAGGATGTATGACGGCAACAAATCTATCCATAGCGATGAGTAAAACTGCATTCCCTGTACAAAATATACACACAACAAATAACGAAGTGTAATATCGAGAATTTTTGGTGACCTCTCGTAAATGTAAGATGTATGCCCGCCATGGCACGTATGTTGTCAAAGCCACGAAGTCAGCCAACGCTAAGTTCAATGTTAATTTATCCGATGACGTTTGATGTTGATGCCACTTGGACCAAAAAAAGACAATTTCAACTGCATTTGCTATTGATCCAACGACAATTTGCATTGAAGTAAATATCACAAGAAAAGTTGCTTCAGCCGAACTGAGAAGATATTCTCTGTTTGTAATGTTAGACATTGTTTATGCTGCCAGATATAATTGCACTCTGACCAAACACAATGAGTACGTTGATGCTTCTTACCAAGTCATGACTGTTTAATTGATAACAGCATTTGGTGCATATATTATGATTTACTGTTGGAAGCTGTCTATTGATCAATAACAACGTCACATGACATATCATAAATTTAGTAAAATTTATGAAAACAATAATTTAGAAAAACAAAGCAACCTGCACTATGGCAAATGCCACACTACTTAATATTCTGCCACCTACTCGAATTTCGGTCAGTATGTTAAAGTAGTATGGTCAATTTCTATGTCAGATTAATTTTTGAGTCATGTTACGTACGTATAATAGTTTTTAAAATAAATAACATTTTGGAAACGTGTGCTATGATTTCAAAAAATAAAAACGTATTTCTAGAACTGTAGAAAGAAACGTGAAAAACGCGGCATTACATAATAATACGCCATGCTAAACAGTCAGCATACTCTGTTTAGTCTGTGGGTTATATAAAATATTTATTCCGTTGATGCATTGATTTATAGAAACAATGTGGTCGTATGGGAGAACTAGAATTCATACTCTAAAAACTTGTACTTTTATTAATTTGTTGAAACGTTGCGTCCTGTGTACATTCACCAGACCTCGAAGCAGCCATACTGGAGGGCAACTTCACAGTTCTGACGTTCAAAAGATCGAATAATTAAATGTAATTTCTTTTCAATAAAGACATTTCTCGTGGAGGAAGGAATACGTCAAACACTCTTTTCAATACAGGTATTTACTCGCCAACTGTGGAATAAGTGAAACCACTCTATTACCACAGGAGCCTTGACCCTTTCGTGGTTAAATTTGTTTTATTTATGGCATTATATGCTATTCATTTATGCATTACATGAATAAGCTAAAGCGCCTTGCCGGGTTCAAATGTCGAACAGCACATGGCGAAAAGCTCTTTTCTTGCAAAAGATCCTTAAAGGATCAAGAAAAAAGCAATTGATGATAATCAACGTAATGTTATATGCTGTTAATCATAGAAATATGCAACTTCGTGTTTCTCTCGTGGTTTTAATCCTCATTATATCGTCGCATAAACGCCTATCTGTGTTCTTTCAAGCCGCCTGGATGGCAATCTTGGATGGTTCAACTTTGTATGGACATCCTATTCTGATAAGCGATTTAAGAAGACATTCAGAGTATCCAGAGCAACATTTAGGTTCATACTTCACCAAATCAGGCATAGTCGTTAACAGAAGAGTCGATTATTCCCGAATGTAGGTTGGCAATTGGTTTGTACCGCTTGAGCAGGGCTGACTATTTTTATACGATAGCCGAAATGACAGGAATCGGGGTGTCTACCGTTTGTACCATTGTCAATATGAAGTTGCAGTTGCAATTGTTCACAACATGTGGGAAGAATTAGTTAACAACCATATGCCAAAATAGGATGAAGATTTCAAAAGAAAAATCCTTGATATGGAAGAACTTTGGCAGTTTAACTATTTCTGGAGTGCACTGGATGGCGGTCATATACTGATTAAATGTCCTCAAGGAGGAGGCTCGAAAGGAGTATCACAATTTTATTCGGTGGTGGACAGTGGTGATGGCAATTGTTGATTCACATTACCGTTTTATATGTGGGTTTCATGCAGGTAACTCGCATGATTCAATCACAGTAATCGACCCAGCTTTGGAAAGAGATAACAGAAAACAACCTTATCCCGCGTATTGGACAGGATGTGAATGGTGCCAATGTGCCACCACTGGTTCTTGGAGACTCTGCATTCCCTTTGAATGCCCTACACAAATGCTATCCTCACCATTCAGCAAAGATGCTTTAACTACAGGCTAAGTAGTACAAGGATTGTGACAGAAGGTGCTTTTGGTCAGCTAATTAGAGCGGATAGAGAGTTTTGTTGGGAAAATGTGACAACACCCAGGAAACAGTCCGAAACTCGACATTAGCTTGTATGGTACTGCATAATAGGGATAACTCTTCCCAGGGAATTATTGTTCGTGATGCTCTTTCAAAAAACTGATGCTTGGAAAAAACAAGTGGCCGAGTCTGCTAATCCCACTACTTCTATAATATTATATTCCCATTATATTGGCAATTGTATTTTACAACCCTAATTCTGATACCAACCCACACTGACACCTTAGTTCTGACCATTATCTTTACCTTAATCTTAATTGTCTTCCATTTGTAATTACTACCCATAACCCTAATTTCATACTTACACACTAGTACAACCCTGGGTTACTAGCGTAACCATGACAGCTACATTGATCTAAATACCTGAATTTAAAGTAGTCTTTTGACACGGTCTATCATGGACTGTTGCTATCCAAACTCAAATTATATGCGATCGGTGATACTTCCCTTAACCTATTTCAATCCTACTTTACTGACAGCTCACAAATGTGTTATGTAAATGTGAACTGTCGAATCCAAGAACAATTAAAAATGTGGAGTTCCTCAGGGATCGATTCTTGGCCCGCTTCTATTCTTAGTAAACATTAATGATTTGCCTAATTGTCTTCAGTTTACAACAACTCGAATGTTTGGTGATCTATCACAAATCTAACAGCAAGTGGTACATCTATGAATGAACTAGAGCGGGCCTTGAATATTGATATCCAGAACGTTAAGAAGTGGCTCTCAGCAAATAAACTTTGTCTGAATATCGTCAAAACTGAATATCTGTTGATTGGTTCTTGGAGTTCAGGTTGTCGAATATTTAGCATGGGACAAACATATCGATCATATATATCGAGTAAAATATCTGCTGGAATAAGTGCCTTGAAGAAAATTAAAGATTAATATACTGATCAAGACAAACCATCACTAGTTCAACCTCATTTTGATTATTGTTGTGAGATTTGAAACTCGATCTCCACAACTCTTTCAGATCGTTTACAGAAACTTCATTATAGAAGTGCCAGAATTATAATGAATTGTAAAAATGAGCATGGTCAATCAAGTCTGCATGGCTCTTGGTCTTCTTGGTTGGGAAACGTTAGAGGAACAGAGGGCTCAGATTAAAGCCAGGCTCATGTACAAAGTACATGTATTTCAGAATGTTTATTTATTTGGTTTTGGCACAAATATTAGAAGATGTAGTGATTAAGATTAATATATAAAGAATAAGTTGTTTGCTAAGGTTTACAAGTACAATACATGTGACAGGGTGGCCGCAACAGCAATCGCCAATTACTGCGGTCCCGAAATGAGTTGGGTGAAAAGGGAATTAATAAATATAGGAACGGGACGCCCTGTCGTGTGAGCTCTCTCGGAAATAATTTCATTGAAGACTAGTTTCCATTCAGGAAAATCTTCCGCAGGACCGGAACGGACAGGGAATTTTTCTTTGTCTTGTGAGCTCTCGGTTGGAACTAACGACTTTAACACAAAGGAAACTTTCCTGTCCGTTCCGGCCCTGCGGAAGATTTTCCTGAGTGGAAACTAGCCTTTAGAGATCAAAAGACGAAGGAATCCCGCTCAAAATTCCAAAAATTGTTAGCTACAGCAACAGGTCGCACTCGTGAAACTACGCGCTGTGTTGCATCTGGTGCAGATCAGTGGATTTCCATGTCCTTGGTTCTTCTGGGTCGTATAGCTCGTTTAATTATGGTGGTAAAGTTGGAGCTGGCTCTTGAACTTTTCAAGCGTGAGACCCTTCCTACGCATTTCGCAGGGTAGAGTGTTCCATGTTCTACACATTCTTGTACAGAAAGAGAGTTCGAAGGTGACTGTTCTATATTTGTGAGGACGGAAGTGTTGCAAATCTGGGTTCAAGTTGTTTCTTGTTGTTGTGGGTGACATATATTGAGTTGGTAGGATGTTAGGATTAATTTAGATCAGATCAATCACAGCTTTGAAGAAGAAGAAGGTTAGGTAGAGATATTCGTACCAGTACGATATTGGAAGCAGTTTTAAGTAGTCGTTGTTTCTATGTATCGTGGTGCGAAATGGTAGGTTCAGGATAATTTCAGTAGCGCGATGCTGCACTCGTTCAATACGTCTCATCAGGTCGATAGATTGCGGTGACCACACCTCATGGGTAGCATAACCAAGATGTGGGCGAACAATAGCAAGGTATATCGTTCGTCGAGCGCAAGTATCAGCGATCTAATATTAACCTTCGTAATATGTACTAACCTTCGTATCACTAACCCTGGAGCGACTAGTTTTCAGTCTTTCCGCGTAAACCTTGTTTCAAAGTATACTTTCTAGCGATCACCTCTGAACAATAGTTGCTCGATTCAGTCTCCAACTCAAGTATCCAACTCACTCATCCCTAGTTCTTAGTCCCTCTCAATACAATTAGTCTATGTAGGCTATTTGGATAGGGGTATCTAGTACGTATTCCTTATAAGGAAGCGCAAATAGAAGGCATTGACGAGCAAATAGAGTGCATTAACGAACAAATAGGTGACACGTTCAAACATCGTACCAGCCTCCGTGTTAATTGGATTGTAACCGACCCAAAAACAACAAAGGTCCTAACCCTTTGGCAAACGTTTTCTTGAGAAATAAACCACCCCCAAAGCTATAGAATATATCAAAGGAAAGTTAAATTATCTATTTACAACATACGTACAGCTTTATCCCGGTAGCTAACTTAGTTCTCTTTAAAAGCGCGGATAATCGAACATGCCAAAATATAATTTTCCTAATACGGATACCATCTTGTAAACAAAAACACGGCTGTCTTCGACGAACGTTTTCTTGAGAAATAATCAACTCGCAAAGCTACAATATATATTAAAACAAAGATAAATTATCTGTTTACAATATGCGTGTAACTTATCCTGCTAGCGAACGCAGTTTTCTTAAAAAGAGTGGATAATCGAACTTAGCATATACCAAAACAGTGAATAGTGCTTTTCGTGCAATCTGATTGGTTCCTCTAGCTCGAGATATCCTGCACTATTCACTGTTTTGCAAAACAAGATGGTGTCCTTCTCTTGAACGACTTTTCTTTTTACTTAATGCAAGAAATTGGTAAAAGCAGGAAGGTAGAAAACAATTACTGTATGCAGGGGGAAATTATTTTACGTAATATTTATGAAAAACAAGTTGTAAAAAGAGAGTAGAAAGTGCTCAAAAACACGCAGAATAACGAAATAAATGTGCTCCAAAAACAAACTCGAAAAGTGTACTCCGTAGTTCATAAATCGATATTCTCCTTTATATAGTTTAGAATTCAATTTGAATTGCCTTTCATATATAATTTAATAACATTTACAAACATTAAAAATCATTTCAGTTACAACAAAAACCAAGCAAAACTTAAAGAATTAGTAAGGTATCGGCCGTAAACATTACCACGATACACTGCCAAAGAAACTGGCGAGTAATGAAGTGAATACTAAACAAATGACCTGGTTATGACCAGGGAAACATACTACCGATTTTATAACAGTAAACACCCACAGAAATTCTTTGTGACTAATTAAAGGAAATTCAACGACTAAATACATGAAACATTGACACTGCACTGACAGAAATAAAAACGCTTATATAACTCATCTTTTGCAAAGAACAACTCGTTTACTCACCCAGAATTCATTAGCTATCCTTTGTCCTAAGGTTTTCCCATTTACAGTATTAAAATATTTCCTTTGGGCTAAAATCCAGTGGTCTTTTGCCTTACTGTGATCCAACTTCGAAACGAGCTGCGAAAGGTTTTCAAAACGACCGGGCTGTCAGCTTGTCAAAACTGATAAACAACTCCATATATGGAGTTGCCACCTTGGGAGAATTTAGTTTTGCCTGCGTTTCGCAACAATTCCTTGCTAAATTATAATGAAACTAAACGAAATTTACCTAATTTTTATCAATTTGTTTTAATTGGTATATGCTAAAACAATTATTCACCTCAGTGTCAGTGAATAGTGGTGTATATTTACCTCGACGTTTCGCATCTCGGTAAATATCCACCACTATTCACTTCCACTTCGGTGAATAATTGTTAAATATCGTAACGTGTTAACAATCCCACATCCAGTGGGCTGGTACGAGTGCCATGTATTTGTTCGTTAATGCCTATTTATTTGTTCGTTAATGCCTATAATATATTTGCTCATCGGTCATATCCTTATATGGAATACGTAATAGAAGTATACATATGGCTATTTGAGGAAGAGATTGGCAGCTGTATATATTTGCAATCCAAATTATTGCTATGATAACCGCTAAAATTGTTTAATACTTCAGTAACGTCATTGAAAAAACGTATAAAAATTCACTTAGCAACGTTGTTTGTTTAACGTGGATGACGAAATGAAAGGAACTGAAAATGTGTTGCAAAAAACATTTATATACTATTGTGAACACAAAGCGTTGTTTGCGTTGAGTTTTCTTATGTATTAGTTCAAACTCGAATAAGAAAACTCCCTTCAATTTCAAAACACCAATAAGCAAGTTGAAAAGATGAGGGGGCGTCGAGTTTCAAAACGATCTTCGAGGCATTTTGTAATCAGAGTAAGAACTCTTTACGACTGGTTGTGCTTGCTTAACGAACCTGTGATTTTGAGAGAAAATCGACATCAGAAAGTTGGCGATATTTATGGAAATCGTCAAGGAGTTGATTTTATTTCTTTATACCATGAATTATTAATGTTTGACAAGTCTGCTTCCTGCAGTGCTGTGTTTTCTCATCCACACGTAAAAGTTGAATATGAAAGTTGAATATGCAACCATGGTTCAACTATGCGCGGTTCACGAGATTCTATAAGTACGTTATTGAATGTGCAGGTTTGAACTCGTGCGTTTGACTTCGATGCACCGTACGTAAAAGTATACATCCATATACTATATATATATATATATATATATATATATATATATATATATATATGTATATATATGTATATATATATGTATATATATATATATATATATATATATATATATATATATATATATATATATATATATATATATATATATATATATATATATATATATATATATATATATATCGCCCACTGCTCGCAGTTTGAGCGCTTTGGTGACTCCACAATGCAATCCTACAATGTCGGTGTAGCCGTACATAGTGGGTCCCAAGTCCACAGTTACCATTAAGCCATATGGTGATAGCCGGTAGGGCACATTTGTATATTTTGTATACTTTCGTATATTACGCTCACCGCTCATGTGGTTTGAGCGCTCTCATGGATTGGGTGGAGAGTCTCTCTCAGTGAGACGTTTACTGTTCGCATTACGCATCGCCCACTGCTCGCAGTTTGAGCGCTTTGGTGACTCCACAATGCAATCCTACAATGTGTAGCCGTACATAGTGGGTCCCAAGTCCACAGTTACCATTAAGCCATATGGTGATAGCCGGTAGGGCACATTTGTATATTTTGTATACTTTCGTATATATATATATATATATATATATATATATATATATATATATATATATATATATATATATATATATATATATATATATATATATATATATATATAGGCCTATAGTTCATATATATAGTTTATATATATATAGTTTATATATATATAGATAAATGTGTTGATAACTAGTATCGAGTACAAAATCATACGGGTAGAGTGCTCAATGGCGAAGCAGAGTGATATAACATGAAAACACAAGTTTGAGTTGCTTCATAAGAACTTAATTCACGACAAATTTGTTTCGTATGGCAAGTGCGAAGCTTGCCACACTCGTTAGGTGAATGTTGCGTCTGGTGTTATTTCAGTATATTTGAGATGTTTGGTTGATACGTGACGTCGTGTTGTTTATGTCGTGCATGCAGGGATAGTGTTACGAGTGTGGAAAATTATTATTACATAGCAAATGTTTCTTACGATGTCTACAAGTATAGATAAAAGTTCGTTCCTTTTGGCTTCTTTGTTGAGTGTCTATTTATTGTGTGATGAAATTATGTTTTGTATGTTTGGCATACAACTGTAGCTCAGCTTTATGGTATTCCTGTTGAATATTTTATTCAAAGGATTGTTTTTCGGGAAGCCCATTCGTCGATTATTTTTAGAAATTTGTGGCGACGTTGGCGCTGTATGGCGGGTTAAACCAAATAACATTTCTGCTTCTTGGAAGCTTCGCACGTGGTGGATGTGGGTCAAAATGGAGTTTGTACTCATATCCACTGTTTATGAGTGCCTGGTACGGTTTTGTGGTAGAGTCAAACGATTGTTTGTTGGATGATATGTTGGATAGACGTCGGTTGATGGATTTTGGTATTCCGCGGAGTACCGATGGCGGGTGGTTGCTGTATCGGTTGACATATTGAGCGATGTTGCCTGGAGTTTTGTGTAGGGTTTGAACGTTCCGGATCTTAGGTCGAAAGAAATATCTGGAAAGTTCACACATTTCTTGTTCGCTTCGATAGTAAGCTTCAGGTTGTGGTCGCCAAAGATCTTACATATAGTGTTTCTTGATGATCTCAATTTGCCTGGGAGATTCAATAAATGCGCCTATAGACCGTCGTCTCAGTAGACATTATGTATAAATGGATAAAAAGTTGAAACTGATCTAGTGTAAAACTATAAAAGGTTAAATTTTCGATCACTATAATGTGATCTTCATCAGAACTAAAAAACTTAAGAATACAGAACGCCTGCGTCCAAACCATTAAATATTATTGCGCGCGGTCCTTAGGGACGGCAACAATGGCTGATAAGAATGTGAAAATTCACATTTTTCATTAAACGTATTACTATCTATAGTAGAATGCAAGGACTCTAAAAATAAACGCTCTGCACGCTTGTTATTATTGGACACTGCAGGCGTTCTTTATTCTTAAGTTTTTTAGTTCTGATGAAGATCACAGTTAGTGATCGAACATTTAACCTTTTAGTAAAGTTTACACTAGATCAGTTTCAACTTTTTATTCATATATATATAAAAATATAAACTATATTCGTGAGTAATGGATCCCTGGCCCGGCGAGATTATCACCCTCGCTAATTCGCTCGGTCGCTTCGCGACCTCGCTTGCGAGGGGATAACATTTAAAAATAATTAAGAAATAGAAAACATTTTCCGTGTTTCCATCGAGTTATAGAAACACGAGCGGAATTTTGGAGCGGAATTTCGAGATAAAATGTAATAATAATCAACTATATGTCGTGATTGAGAAGGTTTTCAACAAAACTATACTGGAAGTTGGTTTGCCGAAATAGTTTATAGAAGATGTTACGTTTCGAGCGAGATCTAAAGTTTCGCTTCGAGATCTAAAGTTTCGAATCGTTAGACCTCCTACACACTATTTCTGAGCAGTACACTACACGGCATAAGCCTCGTTCACACGAGCAAGATAAGCATAAACAACTAAAACAAAGCATGACTTTTGCTCTGGGACGTACGAAGACAAAACAACGAGAATTTTTTTTGTTTCCTCTTTTGTTTTGCTCTTGTCTTATGCTTCTTAAGCTTGGCTTATGCTTCTTATGATTATGATTATGTCCATATTTATGTCGCAGGCTTGATTTCATTGTCTTGTCCTTATGATTATCATGATTATGCGATCGTGTGCACCAGGCAAAACGCAGCACAACACGTTTTTTCAACAAAATGTCTTCTGTTTTCGAAATGTTTTATATGTGACTGATTTGAAATTCAAATTTAGTTCTATTCACTTTTTTTATAGTGCGGAAAGATCTCGTGAAGGGATAACTAAACTACTAAAACGAATGTTCCTACATGTTCGATGTTCGCTTTTTTAATGGACACATTTCATGCAAATCAACCGACAAGGAATCTACTAAATCTATACGCAAAGCAATCATTCTCATGGTCGGCCCTGTGCGTTAGACATACGTTGTTTGCACTTGCGAAGAGCAGTTTCGTTTATGGATCGTTTGTGTCGCTGAGATAGAATATTCCTATCTGAAATGTTTTTACTATGTCTTTTGGGTTTTCTTAACGACACAACGATCATGTGGAAACCAGGATTAAACTCTTTTACGTCTTCAGCAACGACGGTAATTTGCGGAGAGATGTGAGCTGTTCTTTATATATAAGATTGACTTTAACGGTGAAGACTAAAAGGGATCACTCAAAAGGACCTGCACATTTCTAGAACTTCTAATCCTAACCCTAATCTCAATCCTAATCCTAATCCTAACCTTGATTCAAACCTTAAACCTAACCATAACCGTAGCTAACCCTAACCTAACGAAAAATAAAGACCAAACAAAAACACAAAGGTCCTTTTAAGTGATCCCTTTTAGACTCCATGCGTTGACGTAAACCCTGGTGTGTGTGTGGGGGGGGGGGGGGGGGGGAGGGGTGTGGAGGGCATACATCCCCAACTTTTTAGCCAATGGGGGCGACTATTGTTATTATCCCCCACTTTTTCGATTTTTAAAAAATGCTGTAGAGAACTTAGATTGATTTTATGAAGGTTTTCTGCGCATAATATATGGTCAGTAGCAAGTAGGCTTTATCTTATAATGAAACTGTAATTAGTTATATAAGTGACATTAATAATATATTGTTGTAAGAGCATTGAGACTATTGTATAATGCTCCTAATACGTCTTTATTATTATTATTATATCTATTGATAACTATCACCTTGAATGTAAAGGTGAGGCGTGGGGTCTGGAAACAAGACTGTTTCTCGCCGCAGGCCCATATGAACGCAGGCTGTGATGTCAAACTCAAAGAAGAGAGTAAAAATTAAATCGGGTATAACCTAGTTTCTATAATATTGTTCAGTTGACATTACTCAAGAAAGAAAGAAAAAAGACATATAATAGAATTTTATTTACGCTGATGAACGGTTCCTCTCTAATTTTAAATTATTTTTAAATAAAAGCAATTTTAAATGACATTTTATAGAACTTTCAAAATTCTGTACAATCTCCCTCAAAATGCAGGAAATAGCATTTCAGTGACTCTAGATTTCGAGGAGCATGTCCCTGGACCCCGTAGTGGATTCTCGCACCTTCAGTGCTCGACTATATACAGTAAAAAAACCTGCTAAGAAGAACCTACATTTTACCCGATCAGCCTGGGATAGTTTCTTATATTCTTACATGTTCTTATATAAACAAATTATTAATTTCAGTATGCGGTTCTTAATATTAATGGTAGGTTCTTGTTAGCGGGTTTTTACTGTAGTGTCTACGGCACTAGACTTTCGGTTGTGCTCGTCTATGAGTGGTAATTCATAACCCCGCCCCACGTCTTTAATAATGTGGAAAACAAAACTAAAACTGAGCATATCATATAACCGTGCCCTTTCTTCTTTGATACTGTAATAAACTCATATCATGCTTGGTCGCTGTTCGTGACAAATTTCTTGCTAAAACTCGGACAACGATTTTTAAAACCTTTTTAAAAAATTTAATTATTTTAAAATAGTACTTGCACGTCATAATAATTAGATATCATAATATACTATGATCAGTATTATGCTCTAAGTTTACATACAACACCGAAATACAAACACTGATTGTTATATAACGGAGCTATAGTATACAACAACATGTTATTCCAAATACGATAATTAAAATAACTTTTCGAAGAAACGGCCTTTCAAGCCGACGAAGTAAAGTTCTTCATTGGCGGCAAAAATGGCGTCAAAACAGCTCCAAAGCGCTTCCGACGTTCGTCTTAACGAATAATTAAAGAAATACTATAATTTTAGTTTATAAGAATTTGCTCTGCTCCGCCACCTGCAGCACGTTTACGTCTTATTAGCTCATGAGATCATAAAATAGTGTCAAATATGCTGGTCAATCGACCGTGGTTTCATTCAAATGCTAAAATTTATATTTCTTTCACTGCCGTCACCGTCCTAAGGTTGCCGTCGTAGATCTTAAGATCGAAGTGCAACTCTCCTTCGTTTACGATTTATTAGCTCTTTGACGAAGTTGGGGGCTTTCGTTTACGATTTATTAGCTCTTTGACGAAGTTGGAGGCCTTCGTTTACGATTTATTAGCTCTTTGACGAAGTTGGAGGCCTTCGTTTACGATTTATTAGCTCTTTGACGAAGTTGGAGGCCTTCGTTTACGATTTATTAGCTCTTTGACGAAGTTGGAGGCCTTCGTTTACGATTTATTAGCTCTTTGACGAAGTTGGAGGCCTTCGTTTACGATTTATTAGCTCTTTGACGAAGTTGGAGGCCTTCGTTTACGATTTATTAGCTCTTTGACGAAGTTGGAGGCCTTCGTTTACGATTTATTAGCTCTTTGACGAAGTTGGAGGCCATCTTTTACGATTTATTAGCTCTTTGACGAAGTTGGGGGCCTTCGTTTACGATTTATTAGCTCTTTGACGAAGTTGGAGGCCTTCGTTTACGATTTATTAGCTCTTTGACGAAGTTGGAGGCCTTCGTTTACGATTTATTAGCTCTTTGACGAAGTTGGAGGCCTTCGTTTACGATTTATTAGCTCTTTGACGAAGTTGGAGGCCTTCGTTTACGATTTATTAGCTCTTTGGCGAAGTTGGAGGCATTCGTTTACGATTTATTAGCTCTTTGACGAAGTTGGAGGCCTTCGTTTACGATTTATTATCTCTTTGACGAAGTTGGAGGCCTTCGTTTACGATTTATTAGTTCTTTGACGAAGTTGGAGGCCTTCGTTTACGATTTATTGGCTTTTTGACGAAGTTGGAGGCCTTCGTTTACGATTTATTAGCTCTTTGACGAAGTTGGGGGCCTTCGTTTACGATTTATTAGCTCTTTGACGAAGTTGGGGGCTTTCGTTTACGATTTATTAGCTCTTAATTTGACGAAGTTGGGGGCCTTCGTTTACGATTTATTAGCTCTTTGACGAAGTTGGAGGCCTTCGTTTACGATTTATTAGCTCTTAATTTGACGAAGTTGGAGGCCTTCGTTTACGATTTATTAGCTCTTTGACGAAGTTGGAGGCCTTCGTTTACGATTTATTAGCTCTTTGACGAAGTTGGGGGCTTTCGTTTACGATTTATTAGCTCTTAATTTGACGAAGTTGGGGGCCTTCGTTTACGATTTATTAGCTCTTTGACGAAGTTGGGGGCTTTCGTTTACGATTTATTAGCTCTTTGACGAAGTTGGGGGCCTTCGTTTACGATTTATTAACTCTTTGACGAAGTTGGAGGCCTTCGTTTACGATTTATTAGCTCTTTGACGAAGTTGGAGGCCTTCGTTTACGATTTATTAGCTCTTTGACGAAGTTGGAGGCCTTCGTTTACGATTTATTAGCTCTTTGACGAAGTTGGAGGCCTTCGTTTACGATTTATTAGCTCTTAATTTGACGAAGTTGGAGGCCTTCGTTTAATAATAATAATAATAATAATAATAATAATAATAATAATAATAATAATTACGATTTATTAGGTCTTTGACGAAGTTGGAGGCCTTCGTTTACGATTTATTAGCTCTTTGACGAAGTTGGAGGCCTTCGTTTACGATTTATTAGCTCTTTGACGAAGTTGGAGGCCTTCGTTTACGATTTATTAGCTCTTTGACGAAGTTGGGGGCCTTCGTTTACGATTTATTGGCTTTTTGACGAAGTTGGAGGCCTTCGTTTACGATTTATTGGCTCTTTGACGAAGTTGGAGGCCTTTGTTTACGATTTATTAGCTCTTTGACGAAGTTGGAGGCCTTCGTTTACGATTTATTAGCTCTTTGACGAAGTTGGAGGCCTTCGTTTACGATTTATTGGCTCTTTGACGAAGTTGGAGGCCTTCGTTTACGTTTTACTCTTTACTTAAAACGTTGGTACAGGCACAGCAACCTTTTAGAGTTTTCGATTTATATTTAACACTGCCGACGTAGCTATAACACAACACTTTTATATCACAATCATAATTAAACCCTAGCGACGAAAACTGAATTTCCATGCATGTCAAAACAAGCCTAACACATCATGAATCCAGTGTCAGTGCCCGGCATCTGCAATTAATGATTATTGTTTCTCATCTAGCACTTTACGATCATATTATCTTTGAGCATGAGGAAAATGCAACCCCAAGTTGCGAAAAATGCAACCCCAAGGCCTTCCGGCCGGGAACCGAACCCGCGACCCCACGACGCCAGCGCAGCGCCCCGACCACCGAGTCACGGAAGCCGCCGCCGAGAGCCCAGCCACGAGTTCTGCATACATGGTGGCGGCAATGCCGGGATAACATTCTGGGCACACCACAGGTAACATTTGGCATTTTACTCGATCAAAACACATGCCGAAAGGACCCATGGTGAAGGAAAATTTCACGGCGGCTTCCGTGGCTCGGTGGTCGGGGCGCTGCGCTGGCGTCGCGGGTTCGGTTCCCGGCCGGGGCAACCTCGTACCCAGAGCGGAGATAAGACCCTGGGTACGAGGTTGGCCTTGGGGTTGCATTTTTCGCAACTGTCCAGGTTTGGTCTTAAAATGTATATATTCCAACACTCGAAATTTTCCTTCACCATGGGTCCTTTCGGCATATATATATAGTATATAGAATGTGGTTATATATAATATATAGAATGTGGTTCAACTAAGTCGTGGGAGAAACGCTGCAGCACTGGAAATCCGGCTTTATTAATGTATTCTCCCCGGTCAGATACAGCGGCAGGTGAAACTGCATGTTTCACTTAAATTACTTTAAGTGAACAAGCCTATATTGATTCGTTGAATGCAATTAGCAGTTCATATTTAAATAAAAGTGACTCTTCTTCAGCTCCGAGCTTATAATGAATCCAGCTTTTCGCATGTCTCGCTCAACATCTGTGCGACATATTTCATAGGTAGTATAGACCTCATGCTCAAAGATAATATGATCGTAAAGTGCTAGATGAGATACAATAATCATTAATTGCAGATGGCACTGACACTGGATTCATGATGTGTTCGGCTTGTTTTGACATGCATGGAAATTCAGTTTTCGTCGCTAGGGTTTAATTATTATTGTGATATAAAAGTGTTATCTTACGTAGGCAGTGTTAAATATAAATCGAAAACTCTAAAAGGTTGATGTACATGTACCATCACCAAATAAGGAATAAGTAGGAGGTCTAACGTTTTGAGTAAAGAGTAAAACGTAAACGAAGGCCTCCAACTTCGTCAAAGAGCTAACAAGACGTAAACGATGGCCCCCAACTTCGTCAAAGAGCTAATAAATCGTAAACGAAGGCCCCAACTTCGTAAAAGAGCCAATAAATCGTAAACGAAGGCCTCCAACTTCGTCAAAGAGTTAATAAATCGTAAACGAAGGCCCCATCTTCGTAAAAGAGCCAATAAATCGTAAACGAAGGCCTCCAACTTCGTCAAAGAGCTAATAAATCGTAAATGAAGGAGAGTTGCACTTTCCTCAATGGGGATCGACCTTAAGATCTACGATGGCGACGGCAGTGAAAGAAGTATAAAATTTAGCATTTGAATGAACCCACGGTCGATTGACCAGCGTATTTGACACTATTTTATGATCTCATGAGCTAATAAGACGTAAACGTGCTGCAGGTGGCGGAGGAGAGCCAATTCTTATAAAAACTAAAACAGCATTTCTTTAATTATTCGCTCTGACGAACGTCGCAAGAGCTTTGAAGCTGTTTTGACGCCATTTTTGCCGCCAGCGAAGAACTTTTCTTCGTCAGCTTGAAAGGCCACAATTTTTCAAATCACGAGATGTTTCGTCGAAAGTTATTTATCGTATTTGGAATAACATGTTGTTGTATACTGTTATATAACAATCAGTGTTTGTATTTCGGTGTTGTATGTAAACTTATAGAGCATAATACTGATCATATAGTATATTATGATATGAAATTGTTATGACGTGCATGTACTATTTTGAAATAGTTTAATTTTTTAAAAAGTTTTAAAAATCGTTGTCCGAGTTTTAGAAAGAAATTTATCACGAACAGCGACCAAGCATGATATGAGTTTATTACAGTATCAAAGAAGAAAGGGCTCAGTTTTAGCTTTTTTTTTCCACATTATTAAAGACGTTTTTCAAAATAACGTTAATTATAGATGTTGCATGCAATAACAGATGTAAATATATCTTCATTTGTTTTTCTTCAGATTAACGGTGCCACTTTACTCTCTGCAGCATGAATACATTAAAAATAGGACTTTAAGCAGGCCATATATGGCTTTGCTTATCGTTACAAGTAACAACGTTTTATCCAGCACCACAGATATTTCTTCAGATTGAAAGCAACGAGCGAAACATTAAAAATGTATTCAAATACAAGTCATGATGGAAAGATGGAGTTCGTTTTAAATAGCACAGAATCTATTTTTCTGGTATTATTGACCTCTCTTCAGACCTTCATTGGATCATTGGCAAATATCGTCGTCATTACAACTTTCTTGGTGGCCAAATATTTACGAAGAAGACCTTCTGACTTGCTCATTCTTAACTTAGCAGCGGCTGATTTCGTGTTACTGACGACGTTCCTTCCCTGGCTAACGTATTCTCTCAGCCAAAGAGGAATTGATCAAGAATATTATTTTATTCATGAATCGTTAAATACTTTTGTGCAACTGGCAGGTGGAAATACGATATTTTTTATAGCCATTGACCGGTACCTTGCGATAACACGACCTCTGCAATACAAGAATTTAGTAACACGAAAAGTAATATATATCTTCGTGACACTTGCATGGACATTGGCAGTCGGGATTGCGACTCTGAATTTCTTTGCCTATTCATATAATTTCTATTACGAGTTTCTAGTGTTTTGGATATCATTTCAGTTACTTCTGATGCTGATAATAACTCTCATTTATACTGTGGTTTTTTCTACTGCTTTGAGACAAGGTAGAATAATTTCAAAAGAGAGACAACATTTTGGAATTAAAACTGTCCACCATCAACATTTGGCGTTTAAAATAACCTTGAACACATTTATTCTGGTGAGCTTCTTTTACGCAACGTTTTTACCAATAATTATCTATATTACACACTCGTCTTTGGTGATGAAGCAGAGGAATATGGGCCAGATGGCGACGAGATGTTGGATTTACTCTTTCAGTTCTCTTAATAGTTGCATCAATCCTTTTATTTATGCATTACGGACAGAGCGTTTTAAGAAAGCTTGTTATCACATATGGTGTAAGTGTAACATGACGTATCATGCAAGTGACATCAACTGAATAATTGAAGATGCAAAACGACATGAAAGGTATTCAAACGGTATTCATAAGGAAGAGCAGATGGCGATGAGATGTTGGATTTACTCTTTCAGTTCTCTTAATAGTTGTATCAACCCTTTATTTATGCATTACGGACAGAGCGTTTTAAGGAAGCTTGTTATCACATATGGTGTAAAAAGAATATATTCTATGCAAATGACATTGAATTATCATCTAGAGAAAATAGAGACAACGATATAGCACAGCGTCAACGAAAGCAATATAATACAATAGTATTTAAGAAAAGATACAGTTAGTTGACAACCATAATATTTGAAGCTAATAGCTTTAGACTTCCAAGATGCTTCAGTACTTCCTTTTTGGGGGGCCACCCCCCCAAAACGAGAAAAGTGCCCTCAAATTGCAGGAAATATACTTTCAGGGAATCAAAAATTCAAACATTTTCTCGAGGAAGCATACCCCCGGACCCCCTAATCTACATGTTTCTATAATGTCCATATATATTGATGAAAAACGTGCATGTGTAATATGCTTTGGCTAAACGATGGCAATTCGTGTTCTTCAGTAACATTGACGTAATTATCATTTATTCACGAAAGTTATGCTCAAACCCCCCTACAAAATGTTACCCGTACGCCTATGAGTACTGCGCTAAAACGATTGCATGGAGTCAGGGGCGTAAATCCTCGTAAAAAGTGTGGGGGGGGGGGGGGGGTGATGAATTTCCACTCACAGACGAGCACAACCGAAAGTCTAGTGCCGTAGACACTACAGTAAAAACCCGCTAACAACAACCGCATACTGAAATTTAGAATTTGTTTATATAAGAACATGTAAGAATATAAGAAATTATCCCAGGCTGATCTGGTAAAATGTAGATTCTTCTTAGCAGGTTTTTTTACTGTATATAGTCGAGCACTGAAAGTGCGAGAATCCACTACGGGGTCCAGGGACATGCTCCTCGAAATCTAGAGTCACTGAAATGCTATTTCCTGCATTTTGAGGGAGATTTTACAGAATTTTGAAAGTTCTATAAAATGTCATTTAAAATTGCTTTTATTTAAAAATCATTTAAAAATAGAGCGGAACCGTTCATCAAAGTAAATAAAATTCTATTATATGTCTTTTTTCTTTCTTTCTTGAGTAATGTCAACTGGGCAATGTTATAGAAACTACTTTGTACCCGATTTAATTTTTACTCTCTTCTTTGAGGTTGACATCACAGCCTGCGTTCGTATGGGCCTGCGGCGAGAAACAGTCTTGTTCCCAGACCCCACCCCTCACCTTTAGATTCAAGGTGATAGTTATCAATAGATATAATAATAATAATAAAGACGTATTAAGAGCATTATACAATAGTCTCAATGCTCTTACAACAATATATTATTAATGTTACTTATATAACTAATTACAGTTTCATTACTATAAGATAAAGCCTACTTGCTACTGACCATATATTATGCGCAGAAAACCTTCATAAAATCAAAGTTCTCCACAGCATTTTTTAAAAATCGAAAAAGTGGGGGATAACAATAGTCGCCCCCCTTGGCTAAAAAGTTGGGGATGTATGCCCAGGGTTTACGCCAACGCGTGGAGTCGG
Organism: Chrysogorgia sp. JL179-B06; assembly: GCA_035772405.1. NCBI lineage: Eukaryota > Metazoa > Cnidaria > Anthozoa > Scleralcyonacea > Chrysogorgiidae > Chrysogorgia > Chrysogorgia sp. JL179-B06. The sequence goes on from JAYKKM010000159.1 coordinate 4,781,445, forward strand.
GATGGCTAAAAGGGATAACTTAAAAGGACCTTTGTGTTTTTGTCTGGTCTTTATTTTTCGTTAGGTTAGGGTGAGCTACGGTTAGAGTTAGGTTTAAGGTTTGAATCAAGGTTAGGGTTAGGATTGAGATTAGGATTGAGATTAGGGTTAGGATTAGAAGTTCTAGAAAATGTGGAGGTCCTTTTGAGTGATCCCTTTTAGTCTTCACCGTTAAAGTCAATCTTATATAAAGAACAGCTCACATCTCTCCGCAAATTATCGTCGTTACTGAAGACGTAAAAGTGTTTAATTCTGGTTTCCACATGATCGTTGTGTCGTTAAGAAAAACCCAAAAGACATAGTAAAAATATTTGAAATAGGAATATTCTATCTCAGCGACACAAACGATCCATAAACGAAACTGCTCTTCGCAAGTGCAAACAACGTATGTCTAACGCACAGGGCCGACCATGAGAATAATTGCTTTGCGTAGATTTAGTAGATTCCTTGTCGGTTGACTTGCATGAAATGTGTCCATTCAAAAAGCGAACATGTAGGAACATTCGTTTCAATAGTTTAGTTATCCCTTCACGAAATCTTTCCGCACAGAACTAAATTTGAATTTTAAATCAGTCACATATAAAAAATTTTGAAAACAGAAGACCTTTTGTTGAAAAAACGTGTTGATAATCTAAGGACAAGACAATGAAATCAAGCCTGCGACATAAAGATGGACATAATCATAATCATAAGGACAAGACAAAAGGCAAAACAAAGGAATGAAGTCAAGCCTGCGACATAAAGATAGACATAATCATAATCATAAGAAGCATAAGCCAAGCTTAAGAAGCATAAGGCAAGAGCAAAACAAAAGAGGAACGAAGACAAATTCTCGTTGTTTTGTCTTCGTACGTCCCAGAGGAAAAGTCAATGCTTTGTTTTCGTTTCTTATATGCTTATGTCGCTCGTGTTAACCAGGCTTATGCCGTGTCTAGTGTAGGAAATAGGCTCGTGTTTCTATAACTCGATGGCAACACGGAAAATGTTTTCTATTTCTTAATTATTTTTAAATGTTATCCCTTCGCAAGCGAGGTGGCGAAGCGACCGAGCGAATTAGCGAGGGTGATAATCTCGCCGGGCCAGGGATACATTACTCACGAATATAGTTTATATTTATATATAAATAATAAATGAATAAAAAGTTGAAACTGACCTAGTGTAAAACTTTATTAAAAGGTTAAATGTTCGATCACTAACTGTGATCTTCATCAGAACTAAAAAAACTTAAGAATAAAGAACGCCTGTGTCCAATAATAACAAGCGTGCAGAGCGTTTATTTTTAGAGTCCTTGCATTCTACTATAGATAGTAATACGTTCAATGAAAAATGTGAATTTTCACATTCTTATCAGCCATTGTTGCCGTCCCTAAGGACCGAGTGCAATAATATTTAATGGTTTGGACGCAGGCGTTCTGTATTCTTAAGTTTTTTAGTTCTGATGAAGATCACATATAGTGATCGAAAATTTAACCTTTTATAGTTTTACACTAGATCAGTTTCAAATTTTTATCTATTTATACATAATGTCTACTGATCGCTTTTATTATATATATATATATATATATATATATATATTTATATATATATATATATATATATATATATATATATATATATATATATATATATATATATATATATATATTATATATTATATATATATAAAATATATTATGTATATATAAACCTATCAACATGTAGTTTGATCGAGTGAAATGCCAAATATTACCTATAATATACCCAGAATCTTATCCCGGCATTACCACACAGAACTCGTGACTAGGCTCTCGGCAACGGCTTCAGTAGATCAGTGGTCAGAGCACTGCACTAGAATCGCAAGGTCGCGGGTTCAATTCCAGCCGGAAGGCCTTGAAGTTGCATTTTTCGCAACTGGTACACTCGAAATTTTCCTTCACCATAAATCCTTTCAACATGTAGTTTGATCGAGTGAAATGCCAAATATTACCTATAATATACCCAGAATCTTATCCCGGCATTACCACCATATATACAGAACTCGTGACTAGGCTCTCGGCAACGGCTTCCGTAGCTCAGTGGTCAGAGCACTGCACTAGCAATCGCAGGGTCGCGGGTTCAATTCCAGCCGGAAGGCCGCTAAGTTGCATTTTTCGCAACTGGTCCCGGTTTGGTCTTAAAATGTATGTATTCCTACACTCGAAATTTTCCTTCACCATAAATCCTTTCAACATGTAGTTTGATCGAGTGAAATGCCAAATATTACCTATAATATACCCAGAATCTTATCCCGGCATTACCACCATATATACAGAACTCGTGACTAGGCTCTCGGCAACGGCTTCCGTAGCTCAGTGGTCAGAGCACTGCACTAGCAATCGCAGGGTCGCGGGTTTAATTCCAGCCAGAAGGCCGCTAAGTTGCATTTTTCGCAACTGGTCCCGGTTTGGTCTTAAAATGTATGTATTCCTACACTCGAAATTTTCCTTCACCATAAATCCTTTCAACATGTAGTTTGATCGAGTGAAATGCCAAATATTACCTATAATATACCCAGAATCTTATCCCGGCATTACCACCATATATACAGAACTCGTGACTAGGCTCTCGGCAACGGCTTCCGTAGCTCAGTGGTCAGAGCACTGCACTAGCAATCGCAGGGTCGCGGGTTCAATTCCAGCCGGAAGGCCGCTAAGTTGCATTTTTCGCAACTGGTCCCGGTTTGGTCTTAAAATGTATGTATTCCTACACTCGAAATTTTCCTTCACCATAAATCCTTTCAACATGTAGTTTGATCGAGTGAAATGCCAAATATTACCTATAATATACCCAGAATCTTATCCCGGCATTACCACCATATATACAGAACTCGTGACTAGGCTCTCGGCAACGGCTTCCGTAGCTCAGTGGTCAGAGCACTGCACTAGCAATCGCAGGGTCGCGGGTTCAATTCCAGCCGGAAGGCCGCTAAGTTGCATTTTTCGCAACTGGTCCCGGTTTGGTCTTAAAATGTATGTATTCCTACACTCGAAATTTTCCTTCACCATAAATCCTTTCAACATGTAGTTTGATCGAGTGAAATGCCAAATATTACCTATAATATACCCAGAATCTTATCCCGGCATTACCACCATATATACAGAACTCGTGACTAGGCTCTCGGCAACGGCTTCCGTAGCTCAGTGGTCAGAGCACTGCACTAGCAATCGCAGGGTCGCGGGTTCAATTCCAGCCGGAAGGCCGCTAAGTTGCATTTTTCGCAACTGGTCCCGGTTTGGTCTTAAAATGTATGTATTCCTACACTCGAAATTTTCCTTCACCATAAATCCTTTCAACATGTAGTTTGATCGAGTGAAATGCCAAATATTACCTATAATATACCCAGAATCTTATCCCGGCATTACCACCATATATACAGAACTCGTGACTAGGCTCTCGGCAACGGCTTCCGTATAGCTCAGTGGTCAGAGCACTGCACTAGCAATCGCAGGGTCGCGGGTTCAATTCCAGCCGGAAGGCCGCTAAGTTGCATTTTTCGCAACTGGTCCCGGTTTGGTCTTAAAATGTATGTATTCCTACACTCGAAATTTTCCTTCACCATAAATCCTTTCAACATGTAGTTTGATCGAGTGAAATGCCAAATATTACCTATAATATACCCAGAATCTTATCCCGGCATTACCACCATATATACAGAACTCGTGACTAGGCTCTCGGCAACGGCTTCCGTAGCTCAGTGGTCAGAGCACTGCACTAGCAATCGCAGGGTCGCGGGTTCAATTCCAGCCGGAAGGCCGCTAAGTTGCATTTTTCGCAACTGGTCCCGGTTTGGTCTTAAAATGTATGTATTCCTACACTCGAAATTTTCCTTCACCATAAATCCTTTCAACATGTAGTTTGATCGAGTGAAATGCCAAATATTACCTATAATATACCCAGAATCTTATCCCGGCATTACCACCATATATACAGAACTCGTGACTAGGCTCTCGGCAACGGCTTCCGTAGCTCAGTGGTCAGAGCACTGCACTAGCAATCGCAGGGTCGCGGGTTCAATTCCAGCCGGAAGGCCGCTAAGTTGCATTTTTCGCAACTGGTCCCGGTTTGGTCTTAAAATGTATGTATTCCTACACTCGAAATTTTCCTTCACCATAAATCCTTTCAACATGTAGTTTGATCGAGTGAAATGCCAAATATTACCTATTATATATATATATATATATATATATATATATATATATATATATATATATATATATATATATATATATATACTAATAAAAAAGGTTTGAAACTGATCTATAAAAAGTTTAAAAACATTAAAAAATGCTAAAAGTTTTACTAAATTTTGGACCACCGTCTGTGATCTTCTTCAGAGTATACAAGAATTAGAATATGCTATCACAATTTATTACAATTTGCCTATCTCAAGGGAATTAATTAACGGCAAATACGCCAGTGGAAATGCCTGACTTTCATTAACAGTGTTCTTATCAACAAATGTGTGTAAAGATTCAAGAAAAAGTCGTTGACGTCTATTGTCAACGTTATGTTCCAGAATGTCCACGTAGTCGTAGGCAGGATGAATATCGTGATATATATATATATATATATAATTAACAGTTATTCCACGAACTCGAGTCGTATATATGAGCTGATAGCTGATGCTATCAGCCATATACGACGAGAGTGAGTGGAATAACTGTTTTATTATATACACAAGCTCTGGATATGAACAACATAAAATTGCAAGTTTATATTATACAAGTAATTAATAGATTTATAAATTTTCTCTCAACATCCGTCATGCGTAATGAAGACAAAATATGAATAATTAAATTATGTCACGTGAAAGTAAAACGCCGATCAATCACTCATGGAAGGCATTCATATTATAAACAGTTTGAACGAAGAAAGTTTCGCTCTGCAAAACCACTTTACCGATCAAAAAACAGTTCAGCAAAGTCAGTTGTAAATGTTCACATTGCAATGGTGAAAGTTGAACACTGTACTTTTTGTCGTGGAGCTTCGCCGACTGCATGCATGTTTGAATACTGAACCCCGTTCATGTTGACATCAAACTTATTGCATTTTGAATCATTTGGACGCTGAAAGAGACTTTCACTAGACTTTCACGGGCATGATTTAGATGCTTCAAGTATTTTTGGATCGTTTCGACAGGGCGGATGCTTGAGTCTCGAATACGGAAGATTTTGCCGTATGACTCATCTTCGGTGTTGCCGAGGCCGCCTTTTGCTCTTTTCAAATGGATTTTTTGTAGACTACTCCAGCTATCTTGCCAGACTTTCTCAAGTCTTTGACGAAAGCTTCTAGAATATGGTTAGCTTCAGCAAAGGTAGGGTCACCAATTATGCTAAAACCTTTCTTTGACGTTTTTTGAGAAATCTAAATGGCAGCTCTAATGAACTTCATTGTTGTTTTTATTTACAAGCCATCTTTCTGCCTTAGCAGAAATGTGAAATTGCTTTATTAAGCAAGAACTCAACTTTGTTTTGGACATTTCTGTTATGTACTTGTCAAATTTCTTTGAATTCGTAAACCAAGTAGAAACGCTAAAATTTAATTTTTTGAAGGCCAAAAATATTTCTAGCAACGCCACTTTAAACGTCGCTGTTTTTCTAAAAATATGAAATTTGGAGAGCTTTTCGTAAAATCTAATCGTTCTATCTACCGTCAAATACTTTCATTCCGAATTTGGTTGCTTTCTGTGTGCATTTCGGTGTACTATTTCCCAGTAAAACTTGAATTTCTTCTTCGTTTAATTCTGCAAATCTGGCAGCCATTTTGCTAGATTTCTCTACTAGTAGGATATGAGCTGATAGCCTAGTAGTAGAGGAACCAATCAGATTGCAGAATAGCTCATATCCAGAGCTTGTGTATATAATAAATATATATATACATATAGTATATTGAATGAGGTTCAAAAAAGTCGTGAGAGAAACGCTGCAGCACTGGAAATCCGGCTTTATTACTGTAATCTCCCCGGTCAGATACAGCGGCAGGTGAAACTGCATGTTTCACTTAAATTACTTTGAGTGAACAAGCCTATATTGATTCGTTGAATTCAATTAGCAGTTTATATTTAAATAAAAGTGACGCTTCCGTTCAGCTCCGAGCTTATAATGAATCCCGCTTTTGTCATGTCTCGCTCAACATCTGTGCGACATATTTCATAGGTAGTATAGACCTCATGCTCAAAGATAATATGATCGTAAATGAAGTGCTAGATGAGAAACAATAATCATTAATTGCAGATGGCACTGACACTGGATTCATGATGTGTTCGGCTTGTTTTGACATGCATGATAATTCAGTTTTCGTCGCTAGGGTTTAATTGTTATTGTGATATAAAAGTGTTGTGTTACTTATAGGCAGTATTAAATATAAATCGAAAACTCTAAAAGGTTGATGTACCTGTAGCATCACTAAAATAAGGAATAAGTAGGAGCTCTAACGTTTTAAGTAAAGAGTAAAACGTAAACGAAGGCCTCCAACTTCGTCAAAGAGCTAACAAGACGTAAACGATGGCCCCAACTTCGTAAAAGAGCCAATAAATCGTAAAGGAAGGCCTCCAACTTCGTCAAAGAGCTAATAAATCGTAAATGAAGGAGAGTTGCACTTTCCTCAATGGGGATCGACCTTAAGATCTACGACGGCAACCTTAGGACGGCGACGGCAGTGAAAGAAATATAAATTTTAGCATTTGAATGAAACCACGGTCGATTGACCAGCGTATTTGACACTATTTTATGATCTCATGAGCTAAAAGACGTAAACGTGCTGCAGGTGGCGGAGGAGAGCAAATTCTTATAAACTAAAATAGTATTTCTTTAATTATTCGCTCTGACGAACGTCGCAAGCGCTTTGAAGCTGTTTTGACGCCATTTTTGCCGCCAGCGAAGAACTTTTCTTCGTCGGCTTGAAAGGCCACAATTTTTCAAATCACGAGATGTTTCGTCGAAAGTTATTTATCGTATTTGAAATAACATGTTGTTGTATAATGTTATATAACATTTGTATTTCGGTGTTGTATGTAAATAGCATAATACTGATAATAGTATATTATGATATGAAATTGTTATGACGTGCATGTACTATTTTAAAATAATTAATTTTTTTAAAAAGTTTTAAAAATCGTTGTCCGAGTTTTAGCAAGAAATTTATCACGAACAGCGACCAAGCATGATATGAGTTTATTACAGTATCAAAGGGCACGGTTATATGATATGCTCAGTTTTAGCTTTTGTTTTCCACATTATTAAAGACATTTTTCAAAATAACTTTAATTATAGATGTTGCATGCAATAACAGTTGTAAATATATCTTCATTTGTTTTTCTTCAGCTCAACGGTGCCACTTTACTCTCTGCAGCATGAATACATTAAAAAGAGGACTTTAAGCATGCCATATATAGCTTTGCTTATCATCACAAGTAACAACGTTTTATCCAGCGCCACAGATATTTCTTCAGATTGAAAGCAACGAGCGAAACATTAAAAATGTATTCAAATACAAGTCATGATGGAAAGATGGAGTTCGTTTTAAATAGCACAGAATCTATTTTTCTGGTATTATTGACCTCTCTTCAGACATTCATTGGATCATTGGCAAATATCGTCGTTATTACAACTTTCTTGGTGGCCAAATATTTACGAAGAAGACCTTCTGACTTGCTCATTCTTAACTTAGCAGCGGCTGATTTCGTGTTACTGACGACGTTCCTTCCCTGGCTAACGTATTGTCTCAGCCAAAGAGGAATTAATCAAGAATATTATTTTATTTATGAATCGTTAACTACTTTTGTGCAACTGGCAGGTGGAAATACGATATTTTTTATAGCCATTGACCGGTACATTGCGATAACACGACCTCTGCAATACAAGAATTTAGTAACAAGAAAGGTAATATATATCTTCGTGACACTTGCATGGACATTGGCAGTCGGGATTGCGACTCTGAATTTCTTTGCCTATTCATATAATTGCCATTACGAGTTTCTAGTTTTTTGGATATCATTCCAGTTACTTCTCATGCTGGTAATAACTCTCATTTATACTGTGGTTTTTTCTACTGCTTTGAGACAAGGTAGAATAATTTCAAAAGAGAGACAACATTTTGGAATTAAAACTGTCCACCATCAGCATTTGGCGTTTAAAATAACCTTGAACACATTTATTCTGGTGAGCCTCTTTTACGCAACGTTTTTACCAATAATTATCTATATTACACACTCGTCTTTGGTGATGAAGCAGAGGAATATGGGCCAGATGGCGACGAGATGTTGGATTTACTCTTTTAGTTCTCTTAATTGTTGCATCAATCCTTTTATTTATGCATTACGGACAGAGCGTTTTAAGAAAGCTTGTTATCACATATGGTGTAAGTGTAACATGACGTATCATGCAAGTGACATCAACTGAATCATTGAAGATGCAGAACGGCATGAAAGTTTTTCAAACGGTATTCATAAGGAAGAGAAAATGGCGATGAGATGTTGGATTTACTCTTTCAGTTCTCTTAATAGTTGTATCAACCCTTTTATTTATGCATTACGGATAGAGCGTTTTAAGGAAGCTTGTTATCACATGGTATAAAAAGAATATATTCTATGCAAATGACATTGAATTATCATCTAGAGAAAATAGAGACAACGATATAGCAAGCGTCAACGAAAGCAATATAATACAGTAGTATTTAAGAAAAGATACAGTTAGTTGACAACCATAATATTTGAAGCTGATAGCTGTAGACTTCCAAGATGCTTCAGTACTTCCGTAGGAGTGCGGGCCGGGTGGCTACAGCCACCCCCCCAAAACGAGAAAAGTGCCCTCAAATTGCAGGAAATATACTTTCAGGGAATCAAAAATTCAAACATTTTCTCGAGGAAGCATGCCCTCGGACTTCTAATGTCCATATGTATTAACGAAAAACGTGCATGTGTAATATGCTTAGGCTAAACGATGGCAATTCGTGTTCTTCAGTAACATTGACGTTATCATTTATTCACGAAAGTTATGCTCAAACCCCCCTACAAAATTTTACCCGTACGCCTATGAGTACTACTAAAGCGATTGCATGGAGTCAGGGGCGTAAATCCTCATAAAAAGTTGCGGGTGGGGGGGGGGGGGTGATGAATTACCACTCACAGACGAGCACAACCGAAAGTCTAGTGCTGTAGACACTACAGTAAAAACCCGCTAACAAGAACCTACCATTAATATTAAGAACCGCAGGCTGAAATTAAGAATTTGTTTATATAAGAACATGTAAGAATATAAAAAACTATCCCAGGCTGATCGGGTAAAATGTAGGTTCTTCTTAGCAGGTTTTGTTACTGTATATAGTCGAACGCCGAAGGTGCGAGAACCCACTACGGGGTCCAGGGACATATTTCCTGCATTTTGAGGGAGATTTTACAGAATTTTGAAAGTTCTATAAATTAAATGTCATTTAAAATTGCTTTTATTTAAAAATAATTTAAAAATAGAGCGGAACCGTACATCACAGTAAATAAAATTCTATTATATGTCTGTTTTCTTTCTTTCTTGAGTAATGTCAAAACAATATTATAGAAACTAGGTTATACCCGATTTAATTTTTACTCTCTTCTTTGAGTTTGACATCACAGCCTGCGTTCATATGGGCTGGGGCGAGAAACAGTCTTGTTCCCAGACCCCTCGCCTCACCTTTACATTCAAGGTGATAGTTATCAATAGATATAATAATAATAATAATAAAGACGTATTAAGAGCATTATACAATAGTCTCAATGCTCTTACAACAATATATTATTAATGTTACTTATATAACTAATTACAGTTTCATTACTATAAGATAAAGCCTACTTGCTACTGACCATATATTATGCGCAGAAAACCTTCATAAAATCAAAGTTCTCCACAGCATTTTTAAAAATCGAAAAAGTGGGGGATAACAATATAGTCGCTCCCCTTGGCTAAAAAGTTGGGGATGTATGCCCAGGGTTTACGCCAACGCGTGGAGTCGGGATGGCTAAAAGGGATAACTTAAAAGGAGCTTTGTGTTTTTGTCTGTTCTTTATTTTTCGTTAGGTTAGGGTTAGCTACGGTTAGAGTTAGGTTTAAGGTTTGAATCAAGGTTAGGATTGAGATCAGGATTAGGATTAGAAGTTCTAGAAAAGGTGAAGGTCCTTTTGAGTGATCCCTTTTAGTCTTCACCGTTAAAGTCAATCTTATATAAAGAACAGCTCACATCTCTCCGCAAATTACCGTCGTTACTGAATAATAATAATAATAATATAATACATTTATATAGCGCTTATTCCTATTGGTGCTAAGCGCTTTACATAATAAATACATAATAATCTATATCTAAAAAAAACAACTAAAAAAACCAACTATATTCAATAATAAAACAAAGTATTAAAAAAAAGCAAGCTTAAATAGATAGGTTTTGACGGAAGTTTTAAATTGAGTTAAATTTGAAGATTTCTTGATCGAAAGGGGCAGTTTGTTCCATAGTAGAGGTGCTGTGACGGAGAAAGCACGTGAACCATAGGTGGACAGACGGAATCGTTTTTATTGAAGGAGGCAAGCAGAAGATGAGCGGAGGTTTCTCTTGGGTGTATAGTACTGCAATAGATCAAGGAGGTATATTGGTGCTTGGCCATTCAGAACTTTGTAAGTTAGAAGAAGAATCTTGAAATGGACACGATATTCAACAGGTAGCCAATGTAGATGCATGAGGTGTGGTGTAATGTGATCATGCTTGCGTGACAGCGTTATCAAACGAGCGGCAGCATTCTGAACATATTGGAGCTTTTGCAAGATATATTTAGGGATGCCATATAAGAGAGAGTTACAATAATCAATTTTGGTGCTGACAAAAGCATGAACAAGTGTTTCGGCTGATTTAGAGGTCAAAAATTTCCTTATTCTTGCAATATTGCGCAGATGGTAAAATGCAGATTTGCATACGGAGTTGACATGTGGAACCATAGACATGGTATTATCAAAGATGACACCAAAATTTCTTATAGAAGCAGCAGGCTCAATTTGATCGGATCCGACAGATACTATAGAATTCTTGGGAGGCTGGCGATGTTTAGGATAGAAAATAATAAGTTCAGTTTTGTCACCATTGAGTTTCAGCTTGTTCTGGTTCATCCAACTCTCAATGTCAACTATACAGACTTCGATGCGGCTGGTTGCACTGTCTTGTTCTATGTCACTGTTGAGACTAAATGTAGTATACAGTTGACTATCATCGGCATAGAGATGGAACGACATGTTATGGTTTCTAAGAATATCGCCTAAAGGAGAGGTGTACAATAGGTATAATATTGGACCCAGAACAGACCCTTGGGGAACACCACATGTAACATTGTGAATATCAGACTTCACACCTTTGATATTCACAAACTGGGTACGATCGGTTAAGTATGATCTAAACCAATCCAAGGCTTTGCCGGTGATTCCAAATTTGCTCTGCATTCGATAAAGTAAAATGTCATGATCGACAGTGTCAAAAGCAGCTGAGAGGTCAAGCATTAAAAGTACAACACATTTATTGTCATCAAGGGCACAAAGAATGTCATTTTGAACTTTGAGTAATGCAGTTTCACAGCTGTGGTATTTCTTATATGCGGACTGGAGGGGCTCACATAGGTTATTTTCCTCAAGATAATGGTTTAAGCGAACTGCAACAACCTTTTCAGTTGTTTTAGAAGTCATTTTCAAATTAGACACGGGTCTAAAGTTCTTAAAGATTTCATGATCTAACGAAGGTTTCTTTAACAGCGGTTGCAGCACAGCCACTTTGAGAGCAGATGGTACTTGGCTATTCTCTAGTGATAAATTGACGATTCTACAGATAATTGGCATAAGAACATCAAGATTATTCACAACAAGTTGGAATGGCAGAGGATCGAGAGAACAAGATTTGGATGCTATAGGTCTAATCATGTCTGACAGCTCCTCGATACTGGTCGGTGTAAGTGAGCTCAATTCACAAACAAGCTGAGGCGTGTCTAGTTCTGTAAACCGAGATCCATCAGCCCCAGTCCCCGCAAATTGCTGCCTGATTATCTTGATTTTTTGGTCAAAGAAATTTGCGAATTGATTGGCAAGTTCCGCATTTGATGAACATGTTGGATAGAGTTTCTCAGGCTTCCTGTGAAGTAGATGATCAATTGTTTGGAAAAGTTTCTTATGGTCAGATCCCGCTTCCTCAATTAATGAAGTAAAATATTCCATTTTAGCGGAGTTTATAATGTCCTTAACCAATGCGCGTTGATTGAGATACAACTGGCGGTCTTCTGCAGTTTGCGTATGCCGCCATCGACGTTCTAGCCTGCGCCTTTTTGATTTTTCAGCTGCAATTTCTTGATTAAACCAGGGTGTTGCAGGTCTCTGCGTGATAGTTTTGGACTGTAAGGGAGCATACGCGTCTAGGATAGAGGTTAGAACATTATCATATTGATCACATAATTCAGGTAGCGATGATTTAGGCGACTGGCATAATAATGAGTTGGTAACATCAAGACGAAAAGCATCAGCATCAATAGATCGCAGCTTTCTATATGTAATGACTTGCTTTTGAGTTGATGGCTTATCGAGGCTCAGGTTGCAGAGTATCGCAAAGTGATCAGAGATGAGTGGGTCGAAGACGAAAAAATCAGAAACGGGTTGTTCATTAGATCTAGTAATTATTAGATCTAGAGTATGACCATCTTTGTGTGTAGGCACATCGATATGTTGGTGAAGGTTAAATGAGCTCAAAAGATCTAAAAACTTGAGGGCTGACGAATCTGATGGATCATCGACATGAAAATTGAAATCACCCGTCAAAATCAGTTTTCCAGGACAAAGTACAAGCAGCTCAAGAAGCGCTGGAAATTCTTCAAGAAACATGTTGACTGTATATCTATTAGTTGATGACGGAGGAGGACGATACACAGTTACAATACGCATTAGAACGGAGCTCGAATGAAACAGCACTTCCTGCACTTCAAACGTTTTGAAGACGCTTGAATTGAGTTGTTCCAGTTTTAAAGAGTTCTTATATAAGAGGCCTACGCCTCCACATGACCCAGTCGATCTTGGAATGTGAGTGAATATAAAACCATAGGGACAAATATCACGCATGACAAAGCCATTGTCTTCACCAGCTTTCAGCCAAGTTTCCGTCACTGCGAGCACGTCGATCTCATTATCTGAAACAATGTCCTTTATCAACTCAGTTTTGTTGTTTTACTGTTTTTTTACTGTTTTTTTGTTTTTTTACTCAGTTTTTTTTTTTTACTGAAGACGTAAAAGTGTTTAATCCTAGTTTCCACATGATCGTTGTGTCCCAAAAAAAAACCAAAAGACATAGTAAAAACATTTGAGATAGGAATATTCTATCACAGCGACACAAACGATCCGCATAAACGAAACTGATCTTCGCAAGTGCAAACAACGTATGTCTAACGCACAGGGCCGACCATGAGAATAATTGCTTTACGTAGGTTTAGTAGATTCCTTGTCGGTTGACTTGCATGAAATGTGTCCATTAAAAAAGCGAACATCGAACATCTCAACTTTCTTGTCGTCTGTGGCCCTCAGCTCTCATGGAATGGCAATATAAAGCAATTAAAGCATTTTACGTGTAATGTTTTAAATCTGATAGGGAAATGGAAATCACCGGGTGGCGATACGAAAGTATTCTCGAGTTCAAGCGAGGAATTCGTCTTCAAATGGCATGGTTTGAAAAGAAAAAATTTCGAGATATTGAAAGATTGTGAAAATAAACTCTTAAATAGCCTGAAGAATCATGCCCAAGAAGAAACTACAGCGAGCGACAGCACTGATGAATTCGAAGAACCGACCGACCATGTGCTCGCTGCCATGTTGTTACCTTTGCCTTCGCCAACATGTAGTGAGTACGATAATCATGAATCTTGTCCCGACCAAGCTCAATTTTATGCTCAACTAAAAGCTAAACTGGAAGCGAAGCTCGAAATTATACACGCTCGGCTTAGTAAGCTCGAAGCGAAATGTCACGATGACAAGATGGCGGAAGCGTCGCTGATTGCGGAAAACAACAAACTTGCCGCCGAGGTTGAAAATTTGAAAACGACTGTGGCCGACCTACAAGCTGAGAATGATGGGATCAAGACATTACTTGACAATAAACAAAACGAATGGATTCAAGTGGAATCAAAACAAAGCCAAAGTAGACCAAAACCAACCGATATGCCTTCGTCTTCGACGCCAGTTGAAAATCGCTTTGCTGCCCTTATTATCGAAGACCCTGTCCGCGCTGAAGAAAACAGCTCGCCAGCCGAAGCCAGCACAAACAACAAATATATGAGCGCACAAATCAAGGACTATAGGTACAAGCAGAAGCAGCAGTTCCGTAAGTTAACCAAGACGAAAGATGAAGAAAGACAAAGAAAACCTCAAAACCCAAACCAACCAAGAAAAATCGAGAGAAAGACCCTGGTCATTGGCGACTCCATGACGAAACATATCGAGGAAAAAAAAATTGAAAAGGCGGCCAGAAGTAAGTCTGTGTGTCACTCGTACAGTGGTGCCACTGTTAGTCAGCTTCACCAAAAGTTCAAAGAAAATTGCCACAACGACGAGTTTGAAAATATCATTGTTCACGTGGGAACAAACGACCTGGTGCACGAGAATCCAGACAAGGTAGCAGAGAAGATGGAGGGGCTTATAGAAGTAGTAAAGCATCAAGCAGAAAGAGTTGCCGTTTCCAGTGTCGTCAAAAGGTACGATGACCGAGTGTCATCAAGTAAATTAGCCTACTATAATAATTTAGTTTATTATTTATGTTTAAAACATAACATATAGATTATATTGATAATGATGGTATAGACCAATCTCATTTAAATCGCTCAAATTTACATTTGAACAAAGCTGGAGATAAATCACTGGGAAGTGCCTTTTGCACATTCCTAAAGTCAAGTCGAGCTAAGAATACAAACTCAGTACATGATCAGTCATTTTTTCAACTATAGCTGGACAGTACAGGAAAGAATGGACAAACTACCTGAAATATGTCAGTCAAGTACTGAAGAATTAATTAGTATAGATCATGTATCTGATCTATGTCAAGCAAATGACGAACTGATACCTAATATAAATAATGATAATGTTAACAATGTTAATAATACGAGTAGCGATTTTTACACTTCCCTGAATTCAATCCCTAAAGAAAGAGGTTTTAAGATGGCTTTTCTTAACATTGTCAGTTTAACTAAGAAATTGGATGAAATGAGATTTTCAATGCAAAACAAACATATTGATTTAATAGGTCTTAGTGAAACCAGACTTAATGAAACTAAAACTGATAATATGATCAACCTGGATGGTTATGACATTGTCAGAAATGACCGTACAAGAAATGGGGGTGGTGTTTGTATTTACCTGCGTAGCCCCATTAATTATCCCCTCGCCCGGAGCGAAGCGCCGGCCGAAGGCCGAAGGCCTGAGGGCGAGGGTGATAATATCGACCGGCGTTTAGTCCCTCATCACGGATTCCAGGCGTAATGTAAAGTCACTTTCAGTTTCCTTGTATATATATATATTCAGGATCAACGTCGTCGATCATGCGCGGCATTGGAAAATTTGGCCCTGGTAACTAGATATGGTAAATACTAAATATCTGCATTTGAATTAAAAGAAAAGTACGTACGTGTTTTGTCGGGTTATACGGTGAATGAAGATTTGTGTTCAAAAAGATCGTGAAAATGCAGTGAAAATGCAATATATCGTCGTCGGAAGATGTCAAGTTCGTAAATCAAGTTTTATACTTTTATACGTGGCGTCAAACTAAAGGTAAACCCGTTTTCGTTTTTTTAAACCTGTTAATCAGTTACAAAGATCGTTTTGCAAACATGTCCGTGTATGTTATTCAGGCTTTTATTTGATGTATAGCATGATTTTCTAGAGTTAGTAGTTCAAAAGATATGGTCGTCTGAATATCTAAAATATTTACTCGGAGTTTGTCAAATCCAATCCAAGCGTCGTCGCTTTTTTCAAGCTGTTAGCTATCACTATCAGTTACAAAAATATTTTTGTAGGTATGTGAGAGGCTGTTAATCAAGCTTTCATTAGATATGTAGAATGAGTTCTTAGAGTTAGTACTTCAAAAGATATTGTGGTCGGAACATTTCACTTTTGGTATGTCGTCATGGCAACCGAAATTTAAAATTATTATAACATCAACCCAAGTCAGTTTTAGGGTTCATTAGGGTTAGCGATTATTTGAATTTCGGTTTGTTGATATATCGAGAAAGCACCAATCAGACATCACGAAATCACTCTTTGAAGGGCTTTCGCTCGAAATTGAATAGTCCTTACACACGATATAACAAAAAATTATGTGCTTTAATTTAAATTATCCATCACCATTGTTTCACTCGGTCACTTTGCAACCTCATCCACAATGGAATAATTGCAATACTTGATAATTAGCCTATATAGTGAGTACCAGTACTGGTGGTAAGGATGTAAAAAAGTACGGAATACTGCAAGTCTAATCAGGCCCCAACCTGGCTGAATGCCACCTTGGGCCTGGCTTACATTTTACTGACTTTAATAGTCTATAAACATGCACCACACTGGTTATAACAATCAGTGTTTATACACTCATCCGATGGCATGCTGGTCTGGCCAATGGCTTAGTGTGTTTGTGTAAACACCTTTGTCCTGTATTAGGCCTAGACAATGCCAGTCCTAGGCTTGCAATGTATATATTTACACAGCTTTTGTAGGATATATACTGTATATAGATACTGTATAATTGGGTAGGTTATAACACTCACTGTGTCAGGGGAACACATTAAGGATTAAACAACTGGTCATCATCTCACTGACAACAAGCAGCTGAAGGGAATTTCATCTTGAATTAATGATATATTGGTGAAATAATTATATTAAGCAATGTTCTTTGTTGCATATTATGGACTAGCTTTTGTCATTTCATCTTTTGATAATGTGTTACCAGTACTTGAATACCATTGAAATACCGGTACATGCATGCATAATTATATAATATAATAAGATTATATATTAATAAAAGCATCGAGCTTATCAATATATAGTCAGATAACACTCATTGCAAAACTCAAAAATTAGCTGATATAGAGTATATACTGGTGTCTTGTAGTAAGGATGTACAAAATTACAGACTTTAGCTGTGTTTACATATATTGCAAGTCTATAGGACCAAGCTGCCAGCCACGACCTGGGCCTGGCTTACATTTTATTGACTTTAATAGTGTAAACATACACCATACTGGCTATAACAATCAGCATTTACACTCATCTGATATTATGGCATATGCCCTTCTGGCCAATGGCTTAGTGTGTGTGTTTAAATTCACCTTTGTTCTGGATAGTAGGCCTGGACAGTGCCAGTCCTAGGCTTTCAATGTATATTTTTACACAGCTTTTGAAGGATAAAATAATACTGTATAATGTATAATTCATGGCTAGGTAATTAACACTCACTGTGTCAGGGGAACATGTTATAGGGATTAAACAAGTGGTATCATCTCACTGACAAGAAGCAGCTGAAAGGAATTTCATCCTGAATTAATATATATATTGGTGAAATAATTAGATTAAGCAATATCGTTCTTTGTTGTATATTATGGGCTTTTGTCATTTCATTTTTTGAAATTGTGTTACCGGTACTTGAATACCATTGAAATACTGGTACATGAAACTGTTACTGTAAACATGCATGTTGAAATTTATTATTAAAAGGATAACTGACATAATTAACTTAATTATGTAATATATAATTAATACAATTATTATTTAAATTAATAATTATTAAAATTAATTATTAATTTCAATAATCAATAGTTACACAATTGGTTTCTAACCCTGCCTGCAAGACAATTTAGTGTTGGCAGACTTTCCCACTTGGGTACTGTTCAGTACACTACCCACAAATTGCACCCAAAAAATAAGCAGTTTGAAAATCTGTTCAGTTTGGCAATATTAATTAAGCCTCAAACAGTAAGCGGGCGAGGGTTGTTGCGTACACGTATTTCTAGTATTATTAGGACAAATCTAATTCCTCCTGAATTAGAGGCTGTTTGCGTGGAAATTATTAAACCACATAGCCGGCCATTTCTTGTCGCAACAGTTTACAGACCACCAAATACACCATCTGAATTTTTTGATAAATTTGAAAATTTAATCCAAGCTATGGATGATGAAAACAAGGAGATATATATTCTTGGTGATTTAAACTGTGATATGTTAAAAATAGTGTCTGATGCTCCAACCAAAAAATTAAAAGCATTACTTGAGGTATACCAGTTATCTCAATTGATTGATGAACCTACTAGAGTAACCATGACAACATCTACACTCATTGACCATATAATTACAAATAAACCAGAGAAAATCTCTGATTCTGGTGTTATCCATACAGGAATCAGCGACCATAGTTTCGTGTTTGGAATTCGGAAAATATATGTTACTCAAAAGAAACAAGAAAATATTGCTGAGATTAGGAACATGAAAAATTTTGATAATCAAAAATTCATTGATGGATTACTAAATCAACATTGGGAATATGTTTACTTTTTCGGTGATGATCCAACTAGATACTATGTGGGAAATTTGGAAACAATTATTCTTTGAAATTTTAGATAAGCATGCACCACTTCAACAAAAAAAAGTAAAATAAAAAAAACTCCCATGGTTACAAGCAATATTAAAATGCTTATAAACACAAGGGATAAATTAAAAAGAAAAGCCATTATTACAGGCCTTGAAATGGATTGGATAAATTATAAAAATGCCAGAAATAAAGCAAATATAGAATTAAGAAATGCTAAAAAAGAGTATTATTCCAAGCGAATTGCTGGTCAAAAATTCAATCCTAAAGAGGCTTGGAAAACAATAAATAGCTTACTAGGCCGGAAAAATAAACCAACAATAGTAAATGAACTTACTATAAATGGAAATAAACTGACAAATACTAAAGACATTGCAGACGGCTTTAACAATTTCTTTACTGATATAGGCCCTGATTTAGCTAGCAAAATTGATTCTTCAAATCACAACTTTCAGGACTATATTAAGAGTTCAGAGTCAGAATTCAATGTATTCAAGCCAATAACAACTGATATGGCCTTTGCAGTGCTAAAGCTACTGGCATTGATAAAATTTCAAATAAAATTCTCAAGATTGCAGCACCAATCATCTCAGATTCATTAACATTCATCTTTAATCAGGCTATTACACTATGTTCTTTTCCAAATGAATGGAAAATAGCTAGAGTAATACCACTTTATAAAAATGGTCTTCGGAACTTGCCTGGGAACTATAGGCCAATTTCAGTTCTACCAGCTATAAGTAAAATTATGGAACGGATTCTCTATAATCAATTATATGACTACTTGACAGAAAATGAGCTACTTTCAGAACATCAGTTTGGTTTTCGTAAGTTTCATTCTACTTCAACTGCATTACTAGACTGTACAGACAGCTGGTATATAAATATGGACAAAAAACTGTTTAATTTAGTAGTATTCATAGACCTAAAAAAGGCTTTCGATACAGTTGATCACCAAATTTTACTAAAAAAATTAGAGCTATATGGAATCAAAGGGAAAGCACTTTCCCTATTAAAATCTTATTTACAAGAACGTAGCCAAAAATGTCAAATTAATGGCATTGTTTCATCAGGGCGGAAAATTAAATGTAGTGTTCCCCAGGGCTCGATCTTGGGGCCACTATTCTTTTTATTATACATAAACGATTTAGCTGAATGCCTAAACGAAACTAAGCCACGATTATTTGCTGATGACACAAACTTAACAGCCTCTGGTGAGACGATAAATGATGTCGAGAGTGCAATGAATTCTGACTTAGAGAATCTAAGGAAATGGTTAATAGCTAACAAACTTAGTCTGAATGTAGCAAAAACTGAATTTATGTTAATTGGCTCAAAACAAATGATAAGAAATGTCTCACAACCAAATGTCAGTATAGAAAATAACTCGATTAAACAAGTATTTGAAAGCAAAGCTCTAGGAGTAACTGTTGACCAGCATTTGACATGGAAAAATAATACTGGGCATATCTGTAAGAAAATCACATCAGCGTTAGGTGCTCTCCGACATGTAAGATAATTTGTTGACAGAGACACTCTTCTTGCCATCTACAATGCCCTTGTTCAACCATATTTCAACTATTGCTGTGAAGTATGGGATGTATTTGGTGCGACTCAATCAACGCGTTTACAGAAGCTCCATAACAGAGCAGCTAGAATTATAGGAAATATGAGCAATGATGTAGACCACAAAATTGCATTAAATGCACTAGGGTGGCAGCCTCTTCAAATGCAAAGAAAAAAATCAAAAGCTAAAATCATGTTCAAAGTTTTAAATAACATGGGACCAAAGAGTCTAGCAAAACACTTTACGTATAAGAAAGAAAAAACAGATTACAATCTTCGTAATACTTCAAATGCTGTTTGTTTGCCAAATCCACGTACGAATAATATGAAAAAGAGTTTCATATATGATGGGGCATCTATATGGAACTCTTTGCCCACAGAAATTAGGGAGAGCAAGACCCTGTCATACTTCAAATATAAAATCGCTACTCATACCTTTGAATAAGCTTTATATAAATATAATGACCACGTAAATATTGACACTTCTAAATAGCCTTTAAATTTACTATATATATTAAAATAAAAAATTATCTTGTTCTTTACTTGGTGTGCACTCCACTGACCTATATATAACTGTGAATGTTTAAAACTGTTATGTGTGGGTTAGTGGTGCACACCAGTTACTTACTTTTTACTATACTCAATATAGCATATAAATTATCTATTCTGTACTTGGTGTGCACTCCGCTGACCTATGTATAACTATGAAGGGTTTGTTTGAAACTGTTATATATTATAGGTCAGTGGAGCGCACCCACTACTTACTTTGTACTATAGCTTATAAATTTTCTTTACTTAGTATGCACTCCACTGACCCATATGATCGTTATATAACCATTACATGTAAGTGGCCGGTTGTATGACTGTTATATATGGGTCAGTGGAACACGCCCATCGTGGAAATCAGCTTTTGTTGACGTTGTATAAGCGTGTTTAAATAAAGTTATCTATCTATGTAGGAACATTCGTTTCAGTAGTTTAGTTATCCCATCACGAGATCTTTCCGCACTAAAAAAGCGAATAGAACTAAATTTGAATTTCAAATCAGTCACATATAAAAAATTTCGAAAACAGAAGACCTTTTGTTGAAAAAACGTTTTGATAATCTAAGGACAAGGCAATGAAATCAAGCCTGCGACATAAAGATGGACATAATCATAATCATAAGGACAAGACAAAAGGAAAAAACAAAGGAATGAAGTCAAGCCTGCGACATAAAGATCGACATAATCATAATCATAAGAAGCATAAACCAAGCTTAAGAAGCATAAGGCAAGAGCAAAACAAAAGAGGAAACGAAGACAAATTCTCGTTGTTTTGTCTTCGTACGTCCCAGAGGAAAAGTCAATGCTTTGTTTTCGTTTCTTATATGCTTATGTCGCTCGTGTTAACCAGGCTTATGCCGTGTAGTGTGCTGCTCTAGTGTAGGAAATAGGCTCGTATTTATATAACTCGATGGCATCACGGAAAATGTTTTCTATTTCTTAATTATTTTTAAATTTTATCCCCTCGCAAGCGAGGTAGCGAAGCGACTGAGCGAATTAGCGAGGGTGATAATCTCCGGGCCAGGGATACATTACTCACGAATATAGTTTATATTTATATATATATATATATATATATATATATATATATATATATATATATATATATATATATATATATATATATATATATATATATATATATATATATATAATTAACAAATAGATTCCATTTTGCCGTTGTCTGTTCAGTTATAGATGCACAGATGACGTCAGAACGTGGTAAGAACAAAAAAGTGGCCCACGAGACGATAGTCGAGTGGGTCACTGATGTTCTTACCACGTTCTGACGTCCTCTGTGCATCTATAACTGAACAGACAACGGCAAAATGGAATCTATTTGTTTTATACAATAAAAATTGAAAACAAACCATTCAAAAGGCTTATTAGCTCTTTGCCACTTTCTGGGGCATGAAAAAAGATAAAAGCAGTCGGCTGACGTGATATGGCGTGATATGGCGTGGTGAGCTGACGTGATCCGTGCATCTGTCCTTTAATAGATCATGGGCAACAACCAATGAGAACGCGCGTAGTAAACAGGTTATTGTATAAATATATATATATATATATATATATATATATATATATATATATATATATATATATATATATATATATATATATATATATATATATATATATATATATATATATATATATATATAAATATATATATATATATATATATATATATATATATATATATATATAATATATATATATATATATATATATATATATATATATAATAAATGAATAAAAAGTTGAAACTGATCTAGTGTAAAACATTATTAAAAGGTTAAATGTTCGATCACTAACTGTGATCTTCAACAGAACTAAAAAAACTTAAGAATAAAGAACACCTGTGTCCAATAATAACAAGCGTGCACAGCGTTTATTTTTAGAGTCCTTGCATTCTACTATAGATAGTAATACGTTCAATGAAAAATGTGAATTTTCACATTCTTATCAGCCATTGTTGCCGTCCCTAAGGACCGCGTGCAATAATATTTAATGGTTTGGACACAGGCGTTCTGTATTCTTAAGTTTTTAGTTCTGATGAAGATCACATATAGTGATCGAAAATTTAACCTTTTATAGTTTTACACTAGATCAGTTTCAACTTTTTATCTATTTATACATAATGTCTACTGATCGCTTTTATTATATATATATATATATATATATATATATATATATATATATATATATATATATATATATATATATATATATATATATATATATATATATATATATATATATATATATATATATATATATATATATATATATATATATATATATATATATATATGTAAAAATATGGATGAAGCGCGATCAGGTAAAGGCATAACTGATATATATATATATATATATATATATATATATATAATATATATATATATATATATATATATATATATATATATATATATATATATATATATATATATATATATATATATATATATATATATATATATATATATATATATATATATATTATATAAAAAAGTAGAGTGCTGCGTAGACAGTGTTTTGAATATATTATAGCAAAGTGAAAAGGTGGTAAACTGCCAAGAATTTAGTGACGAGATACTGACGTTTCGAGCGGAGCCCTTCATCAGAGTAAGACGAGATGAAATAAAATAAATAGGGCTTATATAATGCCAAAAGGGTGTCACAGGTAGAAAGTAGCCAATCAAATGCACGGGAAATAAACTAACTAATAATTAATGAGATGGGAAAAGTTAAATCATTTGCTATTTTTAAAGTCGATCAATAAGCAGACTGAGGGGGTGGGACAAATGACAGGTCCAATATTCAAGGGGATTAGGCGATAATAATAGAAACAAAGACTTGAAAACGAATGAGCATAAGCTAATAATAAAAAGTTCATAAGCTAATAATAAAAAGTTCCAAGCAAAATAAAATGACAAAAAGCTTTTACGAAATTAAATAAAAGAAAAACGTTCGTTAAGACCAAGAGGATGTGTGGTGCCAAGTTTAAAAATGAGACGCTTCTCTTGCCGCTTGCGGTTATCGTTGCCACCGGAAATGGGAAGGATGGCACAGACTTTAATGTCTGAAACCAAATGGTTGGAGCTGTTGAAATGGCGGGCTACAGGTTTGTCACCATCATTGATCCTCACGGAACGAAGATGTTCAGCAAACCTGTCTGAAAGACGTCGCCCAGTTTCACCGATGTAGATTTTAGGGCATTTATCGCAAGAAATGCAATAAATTATGTTGGTGGACGTGCATGAAAAAGCATGACGGATTGTGTGGTCGAATTTGGGGGCAGTAATAACTGTAGTGGGATTGAGAAAAGGGCATGTGTTACAGCGGGAACGGCCGCAAGAAAATGTTCCCGCTGGTGCCGAGGTATTTTGTTTAAGGGCACTATGTACTAAGGAGTCACGAATGTTTTGATTACGGCGAAAAGATACCAAAGGGTTGTCGGTGAAAATGGCTGACGTCTCAGGATCATTTTGTAAAATGTGAAAATTCCGATTAATAATATTTTTAACTTTAAAATTGAAAGGATGAAATGTTAGAACTAAAAGAATTTTATTGTTTGAAACTCGTTCCAAAGATGGTTCAAGGGCGTCTAAACGGGGGACAAGAAAAGCTTTCTGAACGGCGAGGTCTAAAAGGTTGGTAGGGTAACCACGTTGGACAAAAAAAGATCTCATTTCTATTGATTTGACTTGAAAATCTTGGTCGTCGCAACATAAGCGGCGAAGACGCAAGAATTGAGAGTAAGGGATGGATTGCTTAGTGTGGTTGGGATTATATATATATATATATATATTATATATTATGTATATATAAACCTATCAACATGTAGTTTGATCGAGTGAAATGCCAAATATTACCTATAATATACCCAGAATCTTATCCCGGCATTACCACCATATATACAGAACTCGTGACTATGCTCTTGGCAACGGCTTCCGTAGCTCAGTGGTCACAGAGCACTGCACTAGCATCGCAGGGTCGCGGGTTCAATTCCAGCCGGAAGGCCTTGAAGTTGCATTTTTCGCAACTTGTCCCGGTTTGGTCTTAAAATGTATGTATTCCATCGCTCGAAATTTTCCTTATATATGTATATATATGTATATATATATATATATATATATATATATATATATATATATATATATATATATATATATATATATATATATATATATATATATATATATATATATATATATATATATATATATTATATATATATATATATATATATATAATATATATATATATATATATATATATATATATATATAATATAGTATATTGAATGAGGTTCAAAAAAGTCGTGGGAGAAACGCTGCAGCACTGGAAATCCGGCTTTATTAATGTATTCTCCCCGGTCAGATACAGCGGCAGGTGAAACTGTATGTATCACTTAAATTACTTTAAGTGAACAAGCCTATATTGATTCGTTGAATTCAATTAGCAGTTTATATTTAAATAAAAGTGACGCTTCCGTTCAGCTCCGAGCTTATAATGAATCCGCTTTTGTCATGTCTCGCTCAACATCTGTGCGACATATTTCATTGGTAGTATAGACCTCATGCTCAAAGATGATATGATCGTAAATCATGTGCTAGATGAGAAACAATAATCATTAATTGCAGATGGCACTGACACTGGATTCATGATGTGTTCGGCTTGTTTTGACATGCATGATAATTCAGTTTTCGTCGCTAGGGTTTAATTATTATTGTGATATAAAAGTGTTATCTTACGTAGGCAGTGTTAAATATAAATCGAAAACTCTAAAAGGTTGATGTACATGTACCATCACCAAATAAGGAATAAGTAGGAGGTCTAACGTTTTGAGTACAGAGTAAAACGTAAACGATGGCCCCAACTTCGTAAAAGAGCCAATAAATCGTAAAGGAAGGCCTCCAACTTCGTCAAAGAGCTAATAAATCGTAAATGAAGGAGAGTTGCACTTTCCTCAATGGGGATCGACCTTAAGATCTACGACGGCAACCTTAGGACGGCGACGGCAGTGAAAGAAATATAAATTTTAGCATTTGAATGAAACCACGGTCGATTGACCAGCGTATTTGACACTATTTTATGATCTCATGAGCTAAAAGACGTAAACGTGCTGCAGGTGGCGGAGGAGAGCAAATTCTTATAAACTAAAATAGTATTTCTTTAATTATTCGCTCTGACGAACGTCGCAAGCGCTTTGAAGCTGTTTTGACGCCATTTTTGCCGCCAGCGAAGAACTTTTCTTCGTCGGCTTGAAAGGCCACAATTTTTCAAATCACGAGATGTTTCGTCGAAAGTTATTTATCGTATTTGAAATAACATGTTGTTGTATACTGTTATATAACATTTGTATTTCGGTGTTGTATGTAAATAGCATAATACTGATAATAGTATAATGAAATTGTTATGACGTGCATGTACTATTTTAAAATAATTAATTTTTTTAAAAAGTTTTAAAAATCGTTGTCCGAGTTTTAGCAAGAAATTTATCACGAACAGCGACCAAGCATGATATGAGTTTATTACAGTATCAAAGGGCACGGTTATATGATATGCTCAGTTTTAGCTTTTGTTTTCCACATTATTAAAGACATTTTTCAAAATAACTTTAATTATAGATGTTGCATGCAATAACAGTTGTAAATATATCTTCATTTGTTTTTCTTCAGCTCAACGGTGCCACTTTACTCTCTGCAGCATGAATACATTAAAAAGAGGACTTTAAGCAGGCCATATATGGCTTTGCTTATCATCACAAGTAACAACGTTTTATCCAGCGCCACAGATATTTCTTCAGATTGAAAGCAACGAGCGAAACATTAAAAATGTATTCAAATACAAGTCATGATGGAAAGATGGAGTTCGTTTTAAATAGCACAGAATCTATTTTTCTGGTATTATTGACCTCTCTTCAGACATTCATTGGATCATTGGCAAATATCGTCGTCATTACAACTTTCTTGGTGGCCAAATATTTACGAAGAAGACCTTCTGACTTGCTCATTCTTAACTTAGCAGCGGCTGATTTCGTGTTACTGACGACGTTCCTTCCCTGGCTAACGTATTGTCTCAGCCAAAGAGGAATTAATCAAGAATATTATTTTATTTATGAATCGTTAACTACTTTTGTGCAACTGGCAGGTGGAAATACGATATTTTTTATAGCCATTGACCGGTACATTGCGATAACACGACCTCTGCAATACAAGAATTTAGTAACAAGAAAGGTAATATATATCTTCGTGACACTTGCATGGACATTGGCAGTCGGGATTGCGACTCTGAATTTCTTTGGCTATTCATATAATTTCCATTACGAGTTTCTAGTTTTTTGGATATCATTCCAGTTACTTCTCATGCTGGTAATAACTCTCATTTATACTGTGGTTTTTTCTACTGCTTTGAGACAAGGTAGAATAATTTCAAAAGAGAGACAACATTTTGGAATTAAAACTGTCCACCATCAGCATTTGGCGTTTAAAATAACCTTGAACACATTTATTCTGGTGAGCCTCTTTTACGCAACGTTTTTACCAATAATTATCTATATTACACACTCGTCTTTGGCGATGAAGCAGATGAATATGGGCCAGATGGCGACGAGATGTTGGATTTACTCTTTTAGTTCTCTTAATAGTTGTATCAACCCTTTTATTTATGCATTACGGATAGAGCGTTTTAAGGAAGCTTGTTATCACATGGTATGAAAAGAATATATTTTATGCAAATGACATTGAATTATCATCTAGAGAAAATAGAGACAACGATATAGCAAGCGTCAACGAAAGCAATATAATACAGTAGTATTTAAGAAAAGATACAGTTAGTTGACAACCATAATATTTGAAGCTAATAGCTTTAGACTTCCAAGATGCTTCAGTACTTCCGTAGGAGTGCGGGCCGGGTGGCTATGCAGGCGTAGGAGTGCGGGCCGGGTGGCCCAAAACGAGAAAAGTGCCCTCAAATTGCAGGAAATATACTTTCAGGGAATCAAAAATTCAAACATTTTCTCGAGGAAGCATGCCCTCGGACCCCCTAATCTACATGTTTCTAATGTCCATATGTATTAACGAAAAACGTGCCTGTGTAATATGCTTAGGCTAAACGATGGCAATTCGTGTTCTTCAGTAACATTGACGTTATCATTTATTCACGAAAGTTATGCTCAAACCCCCCTACAAAATTTTACCCGTACGCCTACGAGCGATTGCATGGAGTCAGGGGCGTAAATCCTCATAAAAAGTTGCGGGGGGGGGTGATGAATTACCACTCACAGACGAGCACAACCGAAAGTCTAGTGCTGTAGACGCTACAGTAAAAACCCGCTAACAAGAACCTACCATTAATATTAAGAACTGCAGGCTGAAATTTGTTTATATAAGAACATGTAAGAATATAAAAAACTATCCCAGGCTGATCGGGTAAAATGTAGGTTCTTCTTAGCAGGTTTTGTTACTGTATATAGTCGAACGCCGAAGGTGCGAGAACCCACTACGGGGTCCAGGGACATATTTCCTACATTTTGAGGGAGATTTTACAGAATTTTGAAAGTTCTATAAATTAAATGTCATTTAAAATTGCTTTTATTTAAAAATAATTTAAAAATAGAGCGGAACCGTACATCACAGTAAATAAAATTCTATTATATGTCTGTTTTCTTTCTTTCTTGAGTAATGTCAAAATAATATTATAGAAACTAGGTTATACCCGATTTAATTTTTACTCTCTTCTTTGAGTTTGACATCACAGCCTGCGTTCATATGGGCTGGGGCGAGAAACAGTCTTGTTCCCAGACCCCACGCCTCACCTTTACATTCAAGGTGATAGTTATCAATAGATATAATAATAATAATAATAAAGACGTATTAAGAGCATTATACAATAGTCTCAATGCTCTTACAACAATATATTCTTAATGTTACTTATATAACTAATTACAGTTTCATTATAAGATAAAGCCTACTTGCTACTGACCATATATTATGCGCAGAAAACCTTCATAAAATCAAAGTTCTCCACAGCATTTTTAAAAAATCGAAAAAGTGGGGGATAACAATAGTCGCCCCCCTTGCTAAAAAGTTGGGGATGTATGCCCAGGGTTTACGCCAACGCGTGGAGTCGGGGATGGCTAAAAGGGATAACTCAAAAGGACCTTTGTGTTTTTGTCTGGTCTTTATTTTTCGTTAGGTTAGGGTTAGGATTATAAGTTCTAGAAAATATGAAGGTCCTTTTGAGTGATCCCTTTTAGTCTTCACCGTTAAAGTCACTATCTTATATAAAGAACAGCTCACATCTCTCCGCAAATTACCGTCGTTACTGAAGACGTAAAAGTGTTTAATCCTTTCCACATGATCGTCGTGTCGTTAAGAAAAACCCAAAAGACATAGTAAAAACATTTGAGATAGGAATATTCTATCACAGCGACACAAACGATCCATAAACGAAACTGCTCTTCGCAAGTGCAAACAACGTATGTCTAACGCACAGGGCCGACCATGAGAACTGATAATTGCTTTGCGTAGATTTAGTAGATTCCTTGTCGGTTGACTTGCATGAAATGTGTCCATTCAAAAAGCGAACATCGAACATGTAGGAACATTCGTTTCAATAGTTTAGTTATCCCTTCACGAGATCTTTCCGCACTAAAAAAAGTGAATAGAACTAAATTTGAATTTCAAATCAGTCACATATAAAAAATTTCGAAAACAGAAGACCTTTTGTTGAAAAACGTGTTGTGCTGCGTTTTGCCTGGTTCACACGATCGCATAATCATGATAATCATAAGGACAAGACAATGAAATCAAGCCTGCAACATAAAGATGGACATAATCATAATCATAAGGACAAGACAAAAGGCAAAACAAAGGAATGAAATCAAGGCTGCGACATAAAGATGTACATAATCATAATCATAAGAAGCATAAGCCAAGCTTAAGAGGCTGTTTACATGAGCCCGGTTAACCAGGCTAGCCCGGCTCACGCGATTGATTAGGATCGCATTGTGGCTTTGAAACGTGTATAAACTAATTTTACAAAGGAGAATTGGTTTAGTTTAGATGTAAACAAATCTTACATTAATTCAACTCTCTTTTTGCGGCCGAGGTAAGAATTTCGTGACATGAATCAGCCCTCTTAGGAGGGCTAGCCCTCCTCCATATAAACTATACCCCTAAGAAGCATAAGTTAAGAGCAAAACAAAAGAGGAAACAAAGAAAAATTCTCGTTGTTTTGTCTTCGTACGTCCCAGAGCAAAAGACATGCTTTGTTTTAGTTGTTTATGCTTATGTTGCTCGTGTGAACGAGGCTGATGCCGTGTAGTGTACTGCTCAGAAATAGTGTGTAGGAGGTCTAACGATTCGAAACTTTAGATCTCGAAGCGAAACTTTAGATCTCGCTCGAAACGTAACATCTTCTATATTCACTATTTCGGCAAACCAATTATTCCAGTATTGTTTTGTTGAAAACCTCAATCACGACATATAGTTGATTATTATTAAATTTTATCTCGAAATTCCGCGCCAAAATTCCGCTCGTGTTTCTATAACTCGATGGAAACACGGAAAATGTTTTCTATTTCTTAATTATTTTTAAATTTTATCCCCTCGCAAGCGAGATCGCGAAGCGACCGAACAAATTAGCGAGAGTGATAATCCCGCCGGGCCAGGGATCCATTACGCACGAATATAGTTTATATTTGTATATATATATATATATAAATGAATAAAAAGTTGAAAATGATCTAGTGTAAAACTTTATTAAAAGGTTAAATGTTCGATCACTAACTGTGATCTTCATCAGAACTAAAAAACTTAAGAATACAGAACGCCTGCGTCCAATAATAACAAGCGTGCAGAGCGTTTATTTTTAAAGTCCTTGCATTCTACTATGAAAAATTCAATGAAAAATGTGAATTTTCACATTCTTATCAGCCATTGTTGCCGTCCCTAAGGACCGCGTGCAATAAATATTTAATGGTTTGGACGCAGGCATTCTGTATTCTTAAGTTTTTTAGTTCTGATGCAGGAGATCACATATAGTGATCGAAAATTTAACCTTTTAATAAAGTTTTACACCAGATCAGTTTCAACTTTTTATCCATTTATACATAGTCTACTGACCGCTTTTATTATATATATATATTATATATATATATATATATATATATATATATATATATATATATATATATATATATATATATATATATATATATATATTATAATGCAACGCGCTCGCTACCATTGTGGCGGTTTGAGCGTATATATATATATATATATATATATATATATATATATATATATATATATATATATATATATATATATATATATATATATATATATATATATATATATATATATATATATATATATATATATATATATATATATATATATATATATATATAACACAAGATGAAAACACAAGTTACTTCATCGAATTTTTAATCACTACAGATCTGTTTCGTATGGCAAGTGTTGAACTTGCCACACTCATCAGGTGAATAATTATAGCGTAACAGTGTGACAGAATATATACAAGGGATGCATAATTAAATAGATTGGATCATGTTACATGGTTTAATAAGTATTTCTGTCGATGTCGACATGCGGAAATGAGTTCGTTACGTTTATTGAGGGAGCTTAGTTCCGGGTGGTAGATGATAATGAATTTTTCGGAGAGGCATAAGTTACAGCGTTTTGTTTTGTTTGAGTAGGGTTGCGATTTCTTGATTATTTTCCAGTTGATAATGTACGGTGTGTTAGAGTCTTTTAATTTCCAAATGTGTTTGCTGAGTTCTGTGGGCGTGTTTCTTGGTTTTGTTTCGAAAGGAGCTGGTGTGGTTTAGGTAGCGTGTTTTGAATGTAGTCTCTGTTAGTCCGACGTAGGTTTGTTCTTCTTTCGTCGTTGTGTTCGTTACTGTAGCCTGGTAGACTACCCCTTTGGTCTGGCATTCTCCTTTCAGTGGGCAGGTATCTCTCTGACGGCAATTACATTTTCTTTCTGGGTTAGTGCTTTTGTTGTCTTCTTTGTTATATATATATATATATATATATATATATATATATATATATATATATATATATATATATGTTATATATGTTAATAAAAGAGGTTTGAAACTGATCTATAAAAAGTTTAAAAACATTAAAAAATGCTAAAATTTTTACTAAATTTTCGACCACCGACTGGTATACAAGAATTAGAATATGCTATCCACTATTATTACAATTTGCCTATCTCAAGGGAATTAATTAACGGCAAATATGCCAGTGGAAATGCCTGACTTTCATTAACAGTGTTCTTATCAACAAATGTGTGTAAAGATTCAAGAAAAAGTCGTTGACGTCTATTGTCAATATTATGTTCTAAAATGTCCACGTATAGGCAGGATGAATATCGTGATCCGTTGTTTCAGCGTGTTATTTTATCGCCGATTCGTTCTTCGCTCTCGTTCCGGGTTTATGCTCAGCTCCCCGGGAATTCCACGACCGCTTACTCTCTCCGACATAGGTGAAAGGACACGATTTGCATTTAACTTCGTGAACAATTCCTTTCCATTGCCACGTTGTTGGTCGATCTTTTGGTTTTCTAAAAATATGACGCAAGGTCCGGACAGGTTTAAAAGCTGTTTTTATATTTGCATTGTTCAATGTTCGTCGAATCTGCTCCGAGACACCTCCGACATACAAGATGGCTGCGAAACCTTTCAGGTCTTCTTGTGCTTGCAAACTAGGTCTGTCCGGGGGCGATGCACATGCATTGTCGATGAATTATTTTTTATATCCATTTATTTCCAGATCGTTGATCACTCGTTGTTTCTCACTTTGTTGTAACAGCTCTGTACTTGATGGCAAGGACTTAATTCATCTGTCGATGAGTGTTTTCACAACAGCTCGTTTGCTTTGCGATGGACTATGTGAGTCAAAATCAAGATATTTGTTCGTGTGCGTGACTTTGCGGTACACGCTCACCTCCACCTGACCATCGTCACGAACAACTTTGTTTGTATCTAGGAAGGCTATGGACTGTTTATCACCGGACATCATCGGTTTCTCCAATGTGAATTGAATGTGCGCATTAATTGAATTGAGGTGGTTGTGGAAGGTTTCGATGTCTCCGCTCTGCAAACACGCATTTAAATCGTCCACATATATCGTCGCCACCATTTAGGTCTCACTGGTGAAGTCGCCAACGCTCGTTCCTCTACTTCCCCATTACCAATTCTGCAATAATAGCACTGACAGATGATCCCATTGCACAACCGAACATGACCTGATGATAATGTTCCTTCAAGGGTAAAATAACTATGGTTTAATACCAAAGACAGTAAGTCAAGCACCTGGTCATCAGTCAAATTGGTCGTCGATTTCCATTCATTGTCGCGCCGAGTTTTCGCCTCACTATATCCATGGCCATGTCCACAGGGATTGATGTGAAAAGAGAAATTACGTCAAATTATACAATTTGTTCGTCTATACAAATACCCTTTGTTTACAAACAAAGTTTGCAAAATCTTTGGCATTCTTGACCGAGTATTCAGTGTTGCTCTGAAAACATTTCAAAACGGAAGCCAAGTACTTTGAAATCTGATAAGTTGGTGTTCACATACAGCTGTTGATTGGTCTTAATGGTACACGACTGGTGTTGTCTTCTGCGAGAGCAACGTGGTTCTCTTTGGGTTGAAGATTTACTTTGTGTATCTTTGGAAGCCCATAAAGGGAGGCTGGAGTAGAATCTGAGGGTCGCAATCTCCGACAGATTTCCCAATTTCTTCATGCTTAAAAGTTTTCTTTGGAGTTCGGATTCCGTTCTTGATGTTGGATTTCGTCTTTTGTCAGTAATTGGACGGTATATGTCTTGTTGAAGTAGGTCATGAACTTGGCTATTGTATTGTATTATATCCATTACGACCGTGCAGTTTCCTTTACCGGCTTTAAGAACCAAAATGCTCTTGTCTTAATTCTTTAGATCTTTAATAGCCTTCTGCTCATTTCGGGTCAAATTTTGTTTTGTTGGCGGTTTGGCTTGTCTCAGGGTACAATAGACTTCACTCCTGATTATATTCTGGTTTTCATGGCGTAGGCTTCCGATCGCTGATTCAACTGAAGCTAGAATCTCTTTAGTTGGAACATGTCGCGGGGTAACAGCAAAGTTTAAACCTTTTCTAAGCAGAGATATTTCGTCACTATTCAACTTTCTGGATGAAATATTAACTCATTTCTTCATCACCTCCTCTGATTATCGGTTTATTGGTCTTCGTAGCTTTCGTTGATGTCTCTCGTTAATGTTGAATTGAATACGATCCCAACGTTCTGAAATAACCTGGTATAAAGTCTTGTATCACACTTCATCCATTTCTTGTTCGATTTCTAACTTAAACGTTTGGTGATATTTGTTTAGTAAATTCAGTTTGTGATGACATTGACTCATGATTAGAAGGCGTAAGTATTTCCATCCAGCTTTCTGCGCGATATTCCGGATTTCGGATGTTCTATTGGTGGTCTCAAAAGCAAGAAACGTGGCAACGAGTTTTCTTCTTTATATCGATGTAAAAACTGAAGATGTGACTTGTGACGGACTTGTGTAAGTGAGTTATTTTCTAATCCTCTTGCTAAAAGAAACGTATCATCGTTGTACTTGTCCTTAATTTGCTTGTATATGGCGTTTGGGCGATCATGCAGTGTTTGTCATGTTAATGAAAAGAGGTTTGAAAATGATCAATAAAAAGTTTAAAAACATTAAAAAATGCTAAAATTATTACTAAATTTTAATATTAATTAATATTAATTATTATTATTATTATTATTATTATTATTATTATTATTTATTATTATTTATTATTATTAATTTTAATTATTTACTAAATTTTCATTCCCGCCTAAGACAACCTTTATTATTTTATCCTGGCTGACACCAGACGATTTTGTTCAGCAGAGGGAAGGGACTGGTTAGGAATAAAACATTTAATTACATGTCTTAAAAAATAGAAATCATTTGTATATATATATATGATAATTACAGTAGTTGATTTCAATAGATGCCTGGCACTCAACATCAGAATAACATATTCTGTGGATCAAGTTCAAAAAAAACCAATTTGAAACTTGTAACTCACACACTGTACTACCCAGTGAAACAGTGCAGAATGATGGTTACATTTAGTTTTTGAAGTACATTTCTTACGTAAAATAGTTCAAAAGTTTATCACAATATCAATTCACTTTGTAGTGTTCTGATTGGCTAAAAAATGCTCATTGGATTCACCTGGACAGAACCGTTCAGGCCATTTATTTTAGGTTTGTCAATAATCTTCTGTTTCATCATTCATAGCCATTACAATGAACATTTCCATTTTCCATGCAGAAAAATCTGACAAATATAAGAATATTGTTCATCAAAGAGATGTCTGGCATGGTGGCAAAGGTATAGGAAAGAATGTTGTTACAGTAAGTACAGTTTCTAAATTTGAAATATTCAAATTCACTTAAATAACTTACTCACACATTCCTAATAATTGGAACATTAAACGAGACTTACCTGTAAGTTGAAGTTTGATGGAGATTATATCACATGACCGGAGGAGGCAGGAGATCAATAAGTAATTTTATATAAAGTACTCAAATTACAGATTAATTAATTTACAACGAATCTGTTATCATGAGTTTACTTTAACGCCAATCATGCCATTTTCTAATGATATTATTTTTCTGTCTAATGCCAGACGATTTTACTCGTCAAGGGGAGATTCTTATACGCTGTATAATATTTAATTATGTAGGCAGCTCAGGAAAAGGATAATGATGAACTATCGCTATGGGTTGGCTCTGTTAGAAATCACTTTTGGTTCTGCAGCAAAAACTGTAAAGGATGTGTTAGTGAATTCAAGGTACAGTAAGGTATTCAATCCCTCTAATGTTGTGGTTCATGTTGTTAAAATAACAGGTGAAAAACCTAAAAATTACCTCTAAAATTCCACCCCTAACAATTACCATTACAATACATATCAGTGAACACCTTTAAAATTAACCAAAATTGATGGGTAGAAATTATAAGGAGACAGATACGATTAATTTTTTAAAGAAATTCATTACTATCTAGGATGGATAAATATAGGCTTTATTGGCACTTTCCCTGCATTGTGGCATAATTTTATCTATCTAATTTTATAAATTATATCTAATTTTATAAAATTTTAACCCTGTGTGTTGTCACATCAACTTCGCAACTCCGATCAATGTTTTCAACCTGTAATGTTTGTATTATGTTTACCTTTGATCGAAAATAGAACTTGTGGATTGGTATAC
Source organism: Chrysogorgia sp. JL179-B06 (assembly GCA_035772405.1). Lineage (NCBI taxonomy): Eukaryota > Metazoa > Cnidaria > Anthozoa > Scleralcyonacea > Chrysogorgiidae > Chrysogorgia > Chrysogorgia sp. JL179-B06. The sequence goes on from JAYKKM010000159.1 coordinate 4,817,539, forward strand.
TCCACCACGTGGTGGATGAACATGAGTGGGTTCTGACCGAAGGAAATGGAGAAGCAAAATGCGGACATGAGTCACTATCAGACGAAGAGCGACAGAAGCCATGGTTAAAAAAGAACACATCTTCCCACAAAGCACTGCGGCATATTGTTCTTAACAAGAGGTTTATGAACACTCTTCCATACTACACTAACTTCAGGTTTGTTTTATAACTCTTACTTTGTCATGATAGTAAAAACATTTTTTTAAAAGAATAAGCTGTCTATACATTGCTTTCATTTTAATTTTGATGATTTTATATATTCATATGCAGACACACAGGATTTTTAGAGTCTTTTCATAATCACATGCTAATGTATTGTCCAAAGCGCCATGCATTCACGTAAGTAAACTCAATATGATTTCAATTTATGTACATGTATGGTGACAGTGGAAAAACAAGGCAAGTTTCTTAAGATGAGAATAGCAATTTCACTTGACTTGCGTGCATCGTTTTAGATTCGTTGGCTATACTATGAGAAATCAGCTTGCAGCTATTGACTACAACAGTCACTTAAACAGAGCACATGCCACAACTGCAGATGGAAAAGTTAGGTAAGTATTTACTTTTAAGTAAAATTACAACTCCTTTAAAAAATACACCCCCAATGCATATTAATTATTAATAATAATAATAATAATAATAATAATAATAATAATAATAATAATAATAATAATAATAATAATAATAATAATAATAATAATAATGTGCCAAGTGGACGATTTACAAATCAGTTATTAATGATTGGGTGAATGTTTACTGTCTTCACTTGCTTATTCTGAGTTTTGATGTTCAGTTGGTATCATTAGTTTTATTATATTTGCTTCAGATATCGAGCTCAGTACAGCAAGAGGACAAAGATTTGGAGGCCTGTTGCTATCTTGAAACCAAAACAGTACAGTTATATCCCTGAGTTGATTGTTAAAATATTCGAGAAACGACGATCTATTCCAGGCACTGTTAACCAGAGGCTTACATTGGGAGCAGATGACCCCCGAAACATTAACACTAACATTGCTCCTACTCCTCGCCCAAGCATAGAACATCTTACAGCATCACAAGTCACGCTTTGAAAGTTAGAAATGAAACTCAAATTATTTATTAATAATAAAATTAGGAACTCAAATTAGGAACGCAAAAAAAATAGACCACAGATGCAACGGATGGGGATGACAATTCTGTTTTTCATAGTCTTGTTGGTAAATAACCTGTATAAATGCCATTAGGGGAGGGAAAGCGTTTACGAATGGCATTTACACAGCAACTAGGAATAACCCTTCTGTTACCTGCACATAATCTCTCATGTTGCCAAAGCACGTATTTTCTGTATGCTGCATGCCTGAAGTTTTCGTTATTGCGATGGTGGTCAATTGAATCAAGCACTAGTTGTTGGAAAAGAGGTGTTTCACTCATACAAACTCTTCCTCTAGCCCTGGTGCAACACTTGTTCTCTATTTGAGTGGGCATTTGGTATATCCAGGGTTTGGTTCTCCAGGGTCAGGTGCTACTGGGTTTGGTGCTTCTATATTTAAAAATTCCCCATTGACCAAGTCTGCAAAAACTGCTGGTCTTCGCAGCAGCTCCAAGGCCAGTCGTTGCAGTGTATCCATGTTGAGATTGACCACCATATTCTGAAACAATATTTATATTTTTTACTAGTTTGCACAGTATTTATCAACCATACATTTCCTTTTTTGTAATGCCATGATGTAAGTGATGTAAATAAATAAGAATGTATATAAACTGCAAGTATTTGCCTCTGGTAAAAGTCTTCCTCTACCTCTACCACGTCCTCTCATGCATTCACCACGTCCGCTGTCATCACATCCTCTTCCACGACCTCTTGCTCTTCCACGACCTCTTGCTCTTCCACTCTTCCACGACCTCTTGCTCTTCCATGCACAACCTCTTGCTCTTCCACAACCTCTTGCTCTTCCACAACCTCTTGCTCTTCCACAACCTCTTGCTCTTCCACGACCTCTTGCTCTTCAACGACCGTTTGCTTTTCCACGACCTCTTCTTTCTTCGTCGTCCTCCATAATATCCGATTCTTCATTGTTTTTGTACTGAAATAATTATAAGATTTTGTATTATTTTTGGTTTACATAAAATTCGTCTTGGTAAAAACTTGGAGTGATTCGGTTATTAAAAAATGAGTAGTTGTTGTTGCTGTGATGCACAATAATAGTTTAATTCAACTTACCGATAAGTCGGAATCAGAACTACAATCATCCAAAACACTGTGTTTGTTCAGGCATTTTGTTTCAATATGAAAGGCGATATTTCCATGGCAAGCCGAGGAACACACTTGGCCGATGCAGTCTTGCATGGACAAGCGTTTCGTCCTTTCTCCCGCAAACACATCCCCCGGCAGGAACAAACTGATATGTTATCATTAAAAGCGACTTGAGACGATTGGATAATG